>CM055208.1:14640552-14883052 GCA_029224185.1 Karalla daura
GTGCAGAAACCGCAACATTGGCCGCACCAAAAATAGGATGCGAAAGAGCTCGTAAAATAGGCTGTGCTAGTGTGACTGCTACAGTGACCCATTCCAGGTCACCTTTAACATACTCATAGGGTGTAAATCACCCTCCGGTAAAGAAGGGGAGGGTACCTGATGTAGAACTGAAGAACAAACAACCTGGGAAGGATATGGAGGATCAGGGAAGTAAAGACATGCTCTGGTGTCTGTTCTGACATTCCGGCTTCACGTTCTTTCGAGGGAAAGTAACGCTATACGGACATATCTGACAACTCGTCACTGACGCATGGCTTCCTTCCAAAAGCACTCAACTCGAGCTCGACTCTGCGGTTGTAATCCTCCCCGTGGTGCAGACCGTGTCGCATGTGCACGCCTGCACGCATGTTTACCTCTGAGCTGCGGATCGTGTCGGCGGCCGTGTCCCGTCGAGGGCACATGAGAAACGCGGCGTCAGGCCGAGCCTGTTGTGCAAGACAAGACGTTGCCTCTGTGGAGCCATGTGCTCGCAGTCCTCGTCAGACCTCGGCCCTCTGACACAGATCATTTCTGCATATGGACACGGATGCTAAAATGTCATTTTTAGCATTTAAAATCACATTTTTTATATATACATATATATATTGCAGTGTGTATGGTATTTGAATAATTGAGGTTCCTCTTTCCATGTCGTCATTACGAGATGTGAGCAAACCTGCTTATTGCCTCACTGTCCCCACAGCTTTCAGGCTCGGCTGAAAAGGCTGCTTTTGGTCTGATGCTTGGCTGATGAAGTTCGCCTCAGCGCGAGGAAAAACAGGAAATCCCCTTTATGTTGGGAAGGGCCTCAGTCTCTCAGATGCCGTTCACCTCCGCTTCCTGTCGCGGAGACGTCCGATAAGCACCGACTTTTCATTGTGTAATCAGTCAAAGCATGCGTTTCATTTTCCCAACAGGGGAGATCCCACACTGGTGAAGACTAATGTTGCCATCACAACAGGCTACCTCATATCCGGTAAGTGGCACTGGTCTGTAAAACCTGGGGTTAAGTTTGACTCCGGTCTGAGTCGTGTTGTAGATCAGTTTCACCTGGTTGGAGGTTTGCGTCCACTCACTGCGGCTCTCCCCTATGCGACACTTTACGTGATACTTCAATCTGTCCATAACTGGAGAGCTAAAGTGACAACGTTTGTCTGACTAAGAACAGTCTTCTTCAGTGCTAACTGAAACCTATGAGCATAGCTCGACTTAGCTGTGTATGCAAACAGTATTTACATACACTGCCAAGAGTGTTATCGACCCATTTTCCTAAACAAATGTGAACATTTTAGACCTTCTTTTACAAGTTTGCGCTTCGATGTCAGATTTCACCATGATCTGTTTTGATGGGCTTTAGATGGACTTGTGTGGGTCGAATCAAGCCAAATCTTGAACCCGTGAAACTGTTTATGCCACGTCTCTGATGTTGTCATGGTGTCTTTCTCCAAAAACAAGTCTTGTGAAATGTTAAAGCCTGAGTCCCCTTGCTCAATGAAACATTAATGAAGGGCTATTTTATCCATTCATCACTGTCAGATAGGCTATTTTAACACTCTAAATAGAGCCGTAGTTCAAAATTGGGTGTAGACACTTAGTGTAAGGAACTACGAAGGCGTCGGAATGAACAGTATCTAAGCGTTGAACCGTGGAGGCCTCGGAGAGCCAGCTCTCTGTTACAGTGACACCGTGATCACGCACTCAAATTGCCACACATGTAAAATGAGGGTGCGCATAAAGCAATAAAACCAAACGAGAAGCCAACAAAGCAACACAGGCGCATGAAAGTTCACCAACAGATTACACAGGAAGGCCACGGGCCTCAAAGGTAACCCAATCGGCTCGTATCAAACGCCTACGCCGATCCCCGAAAGCCTCTGAGCGGGGATGCAGATAAAAGGGCATCTTTTATCCCTGTTTGGTTTGACGAGCTGCTGCGGGTCGTGCCGTTTGTGTGGCGCGCAGCCTTTCAAACCAGTTTCCCAGTCTCGGTGTGGAAATTGTGTTGCCTGGGGGCCCAGAGCAGTGTCGAGGACGTGAGTAATACTCGGCCGGTTTGCCAAGACGTGTTCTTTAGCTAAATCAAATCTGCAGTCTATTTCTTTCTCCTGCCTCAACACCTTCTCGTGTACCCCCCACCCCCCACCTCCAGTTATGAAGCTGAGGTCAGGACGACCAGAACTATATCACTTCTCTGTGCTTAAAGTGTTTTGATTGCGGCGATAACACGTTTATCTCTCCCTCCTCCACCCCCCTCCCCCTCCCTCCCTCCCTCCCTCCCTTCCCCTGTTTGTTTTCCAGATCTGCTGCTAATATTTTACTATTGGAAGGCGATAGGCGACAAGTTTTTTGTAGTTCACCATCTGGCAGCGTTGTATGCTTACTACTATGTACTGGTGAGTGCCCTATTGTCCAATAGCAGAACGTGCAGGCAAGATGGGAAGGAGACAACCGAGGGTGAACAGCTGCGTCCCGGCCCGTGACTGTCCCCCACGCAGCCCTGCAGCTCCAATGGCCCGGCTAGATCCGTCACTCCCAACACACCTGGGGGGGGGGGGGGGGGGGGGGGGGGGGGGGGGGGGGTGCAATATCTTGTTAAGTGGCCATGAGAAATAGCGTGCACCAAGCGGGGGTGTTATCGTCGCAATAACGACAACAATAACAATAAACCGTATTTATGGGGCACTCTTCAGTGGAGCGATACGCCTCCAGAGGGCTCAAAGCCGGACAGGGGCATGGGGTGAGTAACAGGATGAGGAAATGCTACAGTACAGCCGAAGTAAGAGGTGGAAGAACTCTGAGAAACTCGTATGAAACCGAAAAACTGTAATACATTCTTCACTGTGAGGGATTCGGTTAAACTATGCAAATGGGGAGGAGAATAGGACAAAAAAAGGAGTCGTGGGTTTAGAGTTCTGTTGAAGGGGTCGTTAAAAGCCAGGTTAGATAAACAAGTTTCCAACTGTGAAGCGTTGACAGCTTTTCAGATAGCCCCCGGCTACCACTTCTGGAATGTAGATAAAACTGGGAAAACTGGGAAAGAGGTCCTGCAGCCTTTGTTTTTTTTTCTGCGTAACTGACTGAATGTGAGGCACTAGGGTGCTAACAGTGGAGTTCGCTCCTCTTTAACGAACATCACAGTGCGAGTGGGGTGGCTCCGCTCTGGGTGGTTTTTTTTTTTTGCCGAAGTCACACTGACGATTGTTCCTCAGCCCCGTGCGAAGTGTTAATTAGTGACTGGCGTGTCGTGCTGCTGCTGCTCTATGCCGGGGACCCCCCCCCCCCTCCCCCTCCCCCGCCCCGAGTCCTCCACATAGTTTAGTGCACTCTGCGTGCGCGGGCAGCGCTGTTCACCCTCGGTTCAATCTGGAACCCTCTAGGACGCCAGGATCGGCGGATCATTATCATTATTACGGACATGAATGACTATGGTATTTTTTGCATGGAATGCTCAATAATGGTACTGGCTGCCCCTCCTCCTCCTCCTCCTCCTCCTCCTCCTCCTCCTCTTCTTCCCGCTCCTCTCACCTTGCCCTTCCAGTTTCTGTGCTCTCTGTTTGTTTTACTGACCCCCCTGCCCTCCCCTCGCTCCCTCCCTCCCTCCTCCCCCTCCTCCAGCCCTCCCCTAAATGTTGCGTGCACCTGACGTGCGCTGGACCTCTCTGAGCTTTAGCGCCGCTGAATGCCTTACCGTGACCACTGTGTGTGCATGCTGTCCGGCAGCTCCGGAGCGCTCGACAAATACAGGGTTCCTCTCTTGTTTCTGTGCATGTTGCCAACCAGTAGTAATTAACCTCCTTAATTACTTACCTGCCTATGTACAGTGCCCTCCACATGTCTGTTCTGGTGCCAGAGCCTAGCTCTGCCTCCTCTCTCCTTCTCCTCCTCCTCCTCCTACTACTACTACTCCTCCTCCTCACACTCTGCCTGTGAGACCCTGAGAAGGGAAAACTGACAAATCCACACTGAGTCCGAGTGCAGTGTTGCCCATTCATTTGGCACTTTTCCCCCCCCGTATCGCACTGAATGCATTCAGTTTGAAACCAACACAGCACTGCTGTTGCCAGTTCCCCCTAAAAGTCAGTCTTCCCCTTTATATCTATTTTTTGTCAGAAAAAGAAACGTATAGGCAACTTAGATTGCTCGCCTTTGATACATGTCTTTTCTTTGATGCACGAAAAAATGCAGAAAGACGTGCAGTGTGCATTGCTCTGCCTCCATTATAAAGCTCTTGGATTTGACAAAACGCCTACAATCCAGATTATATGCCGTCACTGGCAAATGATTGCACAATCTTGGCTAGGAAAAACAGTGACACACTGTGGACGTTAGGTGTAAAACCTGCAGCCCAGATCCACGTCTGCGTCCCAGTCACTGGTTGGACTGTAGACCAACGAAACCGTGTCACATCCCTGTACGTGACTGTAAATCCAGCCTGTCGCTTGGAGAGACAGAGCAAGCACCTGTACCGTAAGCCGCCCGGTAAATGAGACGAAGTGGGCCATACTGTCACTGGACACTCATGACTGTTCCCTCAGACTAGATCTGAAACCCCTGTGGGGGGAAAGCGCAGTGATCGCTAGGCATCAGTCGACCGATAGTGGAACGAAACCCCAGGCGTGTTGTCTACTCGCAGCTGAAGGCAGTGGAATTGGCCAGCCCTCGCTGTCACCTCCATCCTATTCAGTCCCGTGCCCAGTCAAATTTGTCACGTGTTGTCAGAGTCTCTTATTAGTTAATGTGTTGAGTGTGTACGTGTGGGAGTATTCGTGTCAAGTGCACCATGAATCCTAGCTCCACGGCACGGATATGGAGCGCGGACGCACACAGCTAAGTTTGATTCAGCTTATTTAGATTAAGGAAACCTGTATTTAAAAACAAAACAGTATCATGAGCTTGTGGATCATCGACGAATGAGTCACTATTGTTTCGGTCAGAGCGGTGTTCTATTCATTTTATGATTTCAACAGCACCATGATTTGTCTGTTGTGTGTGTGTGTGTGTGTGTGTGTTTTAACAGCCGAGTGTAGCTCATTAATCAAAACGACGGGAGTCTGACTAGTTAACGCCAGGTGCATGCTTTCTTCTCAGTGTTGTAAGTGTGGCTTCTTATTTGCTTCCAGGTGTGGTGGCATCTTTGTTTCCATCTGTTGGTTTTCTTCTAATATCTCCGTGTGCGTCTGTCTCTGTGTCTTCCGCTGACTTTAACATGAATAGCCCCCTTCTTCTTCTAAAAAAACCCCCAATACCCCACATGCAAAAACTACCAACATCGAGTTGGCTTGGTGTCACCCCCTTTCAGTTCATGCAAAAACTACCACAAGTGTTGAGTGTCATTTTAGAGAACCCAGAGCAGGTCTTGGTCTAGATGGGGACTTCTTTATTCCTGTCTTGTCTGCTGCTATTTGCTGTTGTGTTGCACTGAGCAGATATGATGCCCAGTCACAGTATGGACTTACCAGTTCCTAGACGTACCAGCATGCTCATGCTAGGTGGGGAAACTCCCAGTCATATGGTACACACACTGAAATGCAGACCCGTGCCCTGTTTGTATGACGTAGTACAGTAAGTATGTGACCAGCTCTCGTTTCAGCCCAGACGGTAAGTCTCCTTCGACCTGCTGTACAAGTCGGCCCACTTAGCCGAATGGCCTGCGATTACGTGTTCCCTGCCCGGACTGCTGTGACGTTTGTTTCAATTTGGAGTCTATTGATGCCGCCGTTTGGCAGGACAACCAGCCACTACGGCTGGGATGGAGATAAAAAGCACAGCACTGGGTCTCTGATGCAGAACACTTAATCCAGGCTCATTGGGCGGGCGGCCGCGCCATCTCTTTGGTGTGAGTGCTCGGTGTTCAGAGGTTGCAGCTGGTGCGGCGAGGTAGGCCGGGTCAACAGGTGTTTAAGATGGGGGGTGGGGGGGGGTGGGAGTGCGTCCCGAACGCAGCTTGGTTTTAAGATCATCTTCAGCCCGCAGCAGGCTCGTCTTGGCGGGGGAGTCCTCAGCGGTCTTCAGAGTACTCTCTGTCCAGGTCAAAAGCATTCCAACCAGATATTAATAGAAACATAATTGGTTTCATGAGGGCTCATGACCCAGCTTTGAGCTCTGCTCCAGGGTTAGTCGAACCTGCTGAAGATGATCTCATACCAAAGACAATGTGGAATCCACGCCCCGATCTTCTAAACAACGGCTTATTACTCTGCATGGCTTCTGATTGCTCCTTATACATTAATGGCTGGCTGAGTATGTGAATGGTTGGACAGTACTCTTAAGTCTGTGATGTGTTTACATTTGCTTAATGCTTTTCTGACCCTAGATGATACTCAGAAGTATTGCTGCGCCGTGCAGTCTGTACAGTATAGAGATGTGACTATGTCCTCAATACCAGAGTGAAGTGATAATTCTATTAATAAATGCAATAATCCCGCATTTATGTTGGCATTTTTGCCTTGTGTTCGGATAGTTTGTAAGGGTTAGAAAATCCAAATACTTGGGCTCATTCACACTGTGTTGTGCCCTTAGAGGCAACAGTTTTTGGGGAAAAAAATGTAATCTTAGATCAGTTATGAATCAAACAGTGTCAAGATTTCATACAGAATACACGATGACCAGTTACTAATATGTAAACTCACACTCTCATGGAATTATGTCTAATTGTTTGATTAAAATCCAATAGTGTGATACTGTTTTCCAAAACTTAAAATAATCAAATATTCTGAGGCTGTTCATCTCTCTCAGGCACATCAGCAGTTCTTTATGGTCCTTCCATTGTGAAGATTAGTTTCTGCTCACAATAAATGAAGAGAATGAATAATTAGGGAGTTTAATTAAAGACCGGGATAATTTTGGCATACACAATTTGGAGGAATAATCGTGTGCGCCCCCGAAGAGGATGGCTCTTCTTTTAGAACTGCCAAAAAAAAGATCTATATTTGGTGAGGACGTCTTCCAGTTTTAGAGACCGTGATCGTGTTTCTTAAAAAATGAAATATCGTGATCAATTCTGAGTTAGTGTTAGTGCTTTGATTCATTTTCCGTACTGCATGAAGACGTAAACTCCATTGAGGACACATTTGATTGTGTTAAAAACTCAGAAACTCACATAGTGGCTGCAAAAGATCCGGAGGTTGGCCGGGTAGTGTAGGGGTGACAGAGCTCAGGAAGTCACAGTCAGATAAGCAAATTGCAACACAATAAACCAATGTGAAGCAAGTAACTGAGTGGCTGAGAGAGAGAGACAGCTTCCCTGAAGACTCCAGGAAGTCTCCGTTTAAGAAGATCTGCCCACAGTGGTCTGTTGATGAAGGTAACGGGAAGAAAATTAAACATTTTCTTCCACCGTTCACCTCTGAAAAGCAGCTGGTGTGTCAGCTTCTGGCCTGCTGATGCAAATGACTTGTCGTCTCGTTGTTGTCCCTTTCATGTTTCCGTGCTCTCCCTGTTCTTACCTCTTTCCCTGCAGGGCCAAGGAATGTTGCCTTATTTTGCTAACTTCCGACTGCTCGCTGAGTTTTCCACACCGTGTGTGAACCAGCGGTACGTACCTGCTCTCGAGCGCTCCCTTCTCTGAGTTCAGAGCCGCGGCTCCATTGTCCAGCGTGTTGGGGATTGTATGTCAGACTCTGTGCAGATTGTTGGGGACGTGAGGGTAATCCACTGCACGTTGCATGCTGACCCGGTTCTTTGAAAGAATTCGTAGTTTGGGCGTCCCAAGTCCCTCTCGAAACCTGTTACCTTGATAAGGCTCAACGTGAATACTCCTGGAGCTGTTTTGCGAAGAGTCAGCTTAGAGATGGTCTCGTTCTTTTCTCTCCAGACTCTGTTATCGTAACCGTGTCTTGTGTTTCAGCTGGTTCTTTGAGGTACTAGGTTACCCAAAGTCCTCCCGGCCCAACATGGCAAACGGCGTTGCCATGGCGGCAGTATTTTTCATGGTCCGCATCGCCGTCATGCCGGTCTACTACAGCCGCATGTACGCGGTCTACGGCACCGAAGCCTTCTACCTGGTGCCCTGGGGCGGGCGAGTGGCCTGGATCTGCTCCAGCATCTGCCTGGACGTCATGAACGTGATGTGGATGCATAAGATTTTCCGCGGCTGCTACAGGGTGCTGCTCTCGGCACGGAGGAGCAAGGCCGCCGCGCCTCAGGAGAACGGCAAGACGGATTAAGCGGAGCCGCGGGGGAGCCGGGGGCCCGTACGTCGCTCTCGGCCCGTGGCTCACAGCAACCCGGACGCCGCCGCGGGAATGAGAGACACCGCAGGACCGAATGTAACGAGGGAAATAAAGGTTTTAAGAAAAAAGTCTCGGGCGGAGTGGTCCCCCCAAATGTACAGATGGACCCCTTTTTGCCGGCCATCCCTAAGCCATGAAATGACCTCTTAGCAATACTCTGTGTGTGCATGGCCAATTATTTTTCTCCTGAACAGTTTACCACCGCACAAAAGAGGTCGTCCCGGGACAATGAACTGACAGCCCAAACACAAATTGTCAAAAAGTTTACCGTTCTTTACGTACTTGCTCAACAGAAGACTTTAAAAAATGTTTTTTTATTATTATTATTATTATTATTATTATTATTACTGCTGCCTGAGTCCCAGAATAAAAGTGATGGTATACGAGTTAGTTAGTGTTGACGCCCAAGCGAAGATTTATGGGAAACTACCATAGCGTTCAGTGAGTCCTCCCTAATGGTCAGTGCCATAAAATTGTCAGTCTCTTTCCACTCTTTGTTTTATCCTCTGCGAATCTCGAGTGGTAGCTCTCGAGAATCTGTAGATCAAATGCAACCGAGGAGAAGTTCATCACTCGCCCGTTCCCCTCAGAATCCAGCCTTGCGAGACGTTGTGGTGGAATATCTGGAGTCTTGGCCTTGTTCGCGTGGTTCACTTAGTCATTACACTGTCATGTAGTCTGCTTCCCTGTCTTGCTGGTGTTGAGGCAAACGGATTTTCAGAGACGCGAGCAACAAAAAATGTGTCGAATAGAAGGGAGGCTAATGTACACAGTACTGTAAACATGCTAAAAGGGAATCTGAATGTTTTCGCGTGCGCACAAGGAAATCTCTCACAAAATCGATCGGACTTATTGTAGCTTTGTGTTCAGGGGTGAAACCGACACGCCGCCATTTTCCACGGTTGGTTTTAATCGACGGAACCTGGAAATAGAAACCCCGGAGTGCAGACGAGGCACTAAAGCTAACTGCTAACTCTGTTAGCCCGTTAATCGTTTGCTAGCGGAGCTGGTCGGAGAATGAAGGAGCCGCAGGGCCGTGGCACCTGGACTTGTAGATGCTTTAATAAGATGTTTCACTTCTCATCCAAGAGGCTTTTCACTGTTTCCTGGTTGGCGGCGCTGTTGCTCTAGTCTACAGCTCCGTGGATGACCCGGACAAACGAGAATCTCCTCAGACACCTCACTGTCCGTAGGATTCCGGCACTTAGATTATCCAGCATCCTGTGTTGGCCGTTGAATTTATTTCAATATACTAACTTCCTATTTATGTGTCTTTTTATTAAGGCACAAACTTTTTAAGACACTTGCCAACGAGCTTCCAGAGGCCATGTGTGTGTGTTTCTGTGAAGGAATTGGAGATTTTTAGCCGGCAAATTCAGTTCAACACACGATTCCGTTCTTGGGAATTCCTGTCCACGGATTTTAGTGTAAAAGCTAAGATGGCAATCAGTGTTTCAGACGGTCTTCGTGTTTTTCTAGTCGTTTTAGCGCGTTGTGGCACAGCTGCTGCCTCATGTTATATGCGACCTCTGTTCCGCTGTCAACCATAATGTGAACTGATGTATTTATTCATCGGAGGGACGGAAGGGTCGTCGTTTTTATTTCTATGCCTTCATTGGATGTGAATACGTGGAAATGTGAAGCTCCGCGTCGAAGTAGTTCCCTCAGGACTACTCCGCAGACGGAGCCGCCATGTTGGTCTTTCCAAGCCAGTCGGGTCGTAGGTTTCTAGACAGGTCGTTTTGTTCAAATTCGAGTCCACAGATGATCAGTGATTTTCTGAAACGCGTACTTGAATTTTCACTGTTAATGTATCCTTTGAGCTGTAGCGACTTCAGATGTCAAATGTTCTTGAAGGAGGACCAGGGATGGCTTGTTTTGAAAGTTCGCCTTGCCATTCAGCATTTGATTTTGTTGCCTTTTCTTAAGAGAAAAAAAATTGATTATGATTGCACAGTTTTGTTACGTCCACCGTGTCACATTACTCGTGTGTTTTACATGTCCGATGCCTGTCCAACGTGATTGTTTGGCCTTTTAATAGATTGGTCTCAAATGTAAAAGACGAAAACAACAACCAAGAGGCTTTTTCAGGCTGCTCGTTTTACTGCTTTACTTTTTTTTTTTTTTTTTCAGGGTTTTGACATTTCAAAGATCTCTGTGTTAGTGCCAGTGCTTAAGCCATTATTACTCCATGTTTGTTTGTTTGTTTGTTTGTTTGTTTTTTCGAATCCACGAGCATTTGCATACAACCAACTTGAAACCACGATTTCGGCGGTTGGGCTCGATCCCGCTCTCGCCCGCCGCGTGCCAGGGCTCGCCTGATCTCCCCGCTGGGCTCAGAGAGGGGCTCCCGTCGCAGGCAGCAAGGTCGTTTCGCAGCCGGATGGACCTGACAAATGCCTGTGGATGGAGGCCGACCTTCATGACACGGGGATATCACTGTCTCGCATCTTACGGCGGAGTCGGGAGCTGTGCTGTTTTGTCCATGTTTCACTGTAGTCGATTGGAAATTGTGCCAGGGTCTCGGGACGGCAGGGGCGCCTGTGCCAGAGAGCCGGCGTGGCTCTGTGTGCAAGGTCATGCATGGTCAATACAGTCTTCTTCTTCATGCACCCTCTATAACTGCATGTGGTATTGCATGGGGATTGCACTGTAAACAAAATAGCATATACATTTGCAAGACAAAATTTTGTTTTCCTTTTTCTTAGTACATGTACATATATAATGTTTACTTAAACGTTATTCTTGTACCGCGCCACATGATGTAATCCACAGGTGACGATAAAGACGTGGCGAGAGCGTCACAAAGCAGACATTTAGTATAATATCCAGCACAGAAATAATCAGTAAGGGAATACTTGAATACTAATCAGCACAGTTTATAACAATCTGGGCAGTGCAAATACACATTAATCCTACGAGCATCTTGCGTTGCGTGCGTACCATTGTCTTTAATTTATTAATCCGGGAGACGCGGAGCATTGCGGATGCTGTGGTGACGGACAGCACGGTGCTGGTGGTGGTGTTTCTGTTCTGAACGCTGTACGGAGGAGGGAAGCGAGTCGGGGGAGGGAGGGAGGGAGGGAGGGAGTGTTAAGTGACATTCTATGAATGTATTGGAGAAGAGAAATTGTTTGTCATTTACATTTTCATGTGTTCTTTACAATAAATACCAAATTAACTGACACGATGCGTATCGTCAAGTTTCTGCTTTGTGTACCTTTCCTCGCTATGTAGATTCACGTTCCATTATTTGAGGAAGACAGCATTTTTACGTTTTTAAATCTATTTTATGTGTCCCACTCAACGCATACACTTCAAAATGAGATTGAGTCGTTTTCAAAACTACTTTTTTTAATAGTCTTGAGGCCCAGAAAGATAATCTGCAATGCAGCAAAAGAAGCTCTGTTGAGCTTGAGCTCTGTTTTCTGAACACCATGAGGGTTATAAATACAGTACAGGTAACTAGTCAGTCATTACTATTTTGTGTAATGCCACGAATGAGCCACTAGAGGCCAGTGTTGTGTGCTGCATACAATCTTCAAGGCCTCGTTTGAGACTGCACGTCCCGACAAGACCAGACAAGAGGAAAATAGACATGGTCATAGAATGGTCCCTAACTCTTACACAAAAGGATCTCCACCCCGACCCTAATTTAACCCTAACCTAATTTAACCCTAACCTCCACCCCTAGCCCTAACCCTAAGCTCCACCCCTAACCCTAGCCCTAACCTTAACCCTAACCCTAACTTACACACTACTCTGTCAGATCTCAGGCTTATTACTTTATGTTCTTATTTACAGAGAGCTACTTACTGAAAATGTATTCCACTACGGATTACAAACTACATGCCCTTAAATGCAGTTTATTCCACATTCTGTTGGATTGTCATTTAGTGCAGGGTTAATAAATGTGAAATAGATACATCCATTTTATTCAGTTTGTACTGTAGTTTAGTTTCAGCAGTGTAACTGTATTCTGGCTGCCATTGATTTAGATTGTAATTATGTATTATGACACAGTTTCTCATATTTTGCTCTCATTATGTAACTACTTTTACATTACATTTTCTAACCTTAAACCACTCCTACTGTCTGCTGCCTTCTTCTAACCCTGTTTACATACATTTGATAGAGCTGATCATACCCGAGTCCTTGATTTGACTGAATGTGGAAAGTCATGATGATATGAATACTTTACCTTATAATCTATTAATGATCCTTTACATCATAACTCATAACACATGTCGTATAATCACAGATACAAGTTAAGCTTTACATAAGCCGAATACAACCTGTTTAAAATCCTCCATTTACCTGCTTCATCATACAACTGGTTCAATCTGTATTTTGTTCTCATGTAGCTTCCTCTCTGTTTGACCTTCGTTAGAGGAAGCCAGGAAATTAAGAGTTCCTTCTCGTATCACTTCACAGAGCTTGAACTTAAAGGAATTCAATTTTTTTATCCATTTTTAACCTACTTTACCCCAGCCTTCCCTTCCTCTCTCATCTTGCCCTTCTCCTAGAGCTACAGTATCTCCTATTGTGCTTAAACTGCACTTGTACTTGCACTAAACTCATCCCTTGGTAGTCTGAAGCAGGTAGGGCTGTATATGATGTTACACCAGGTTCCCATTGCAATGTAGTGTGAATCTTTTTTTCTTTTTCGATAAAATCCTTAACCTTGTACGTGCAGTGGCAGTGGTGTAACACAAGGCATTTCAATGTTGAAAAGCCGCCAGCATTGGCCCCCTGACGGCATCAGTTTAGCTGTTATTTAACTGTAGCAGATGCAGCAAAACTGGCTGCAGTTATTGCAGCTGTTATAGGTGTCTGTGTCAAAGAGGGGACTTTGAATCCAAGACTGATTGTCAGTCATGGCCTTCCAGGTCCTTTATCAAATTGAAATACTTTTTAGCCTGTATCCACTGCATGAAGTGAAAATCCTGACTTTGCCCTTTTGGCTCCAAAGAGGTGATCAAAGTCCAGAGTGATTATCAGAGCAGCTGTTTGCCATCTGCAGCGACCGAGTGTGTAGTTTTTTTTTTTTTTACTCCTTATCTACCTGTGGTAAATCCCCTCTGCAAACAAACTCTCCTTAAGTTTCTGTAACCTTTTAATCCCATTCTGTGTGCTGCCACACTTCACGTCATCGCTCACCTCCCTTTTGTTTGCCTCATGATCAGTCTTTCATCAGTGGCTCAAAACTCAGTGCAGGACTTCGCCACATACTTCCCCAGTGCATCACATGGGAGCGCGTGGGCACGAGACTGCCCACAATGCCCCTGCAATCGGATAAAAATACGAATCATGGCCAACCTTAGGATGCCCGGTCCTGTCTCGGGTGCTCTTATACAACATGGGCATCTCTCAATGTGAAATAATATGTAATAATAACACGCGTTATCTCGATAACTGGGTTAAGGTGTGAATTCTGTTCATAAGGGAGTCGATCGGTGGAGCTGAATTCTTGGTACTGGAATTTGACACGTCACAGTCAGCGCTGTTAAGTCATCTCGAGGCAGCCAGATTTATGGTTATGGTGGTCATCTATTTAAGGGAAATAAAAACACCGCCGAGGGTTCACAGGGCAGTCACTGATACTTCACATCTTTCCAAGAACAATTCAAAACACCTGCATATGATAATGAGGGACACGAGGGTAAACGAGGACAACATGCACTCCCGTGATGTAAATCCATAAAGCACCATTACAACGTGAGCACATATAGATAATGCTGGTTATTTAAGATCGAAAAGCTGACTAAATTCATTCTCTAGCTCCCTGCTCTTATTTCACAGGTTTAATTTCTTTGTGTCTGTGTGTGTGTGTGTGTGTGTGTGTGTGTGTGTGTTTCGTTTTTTTTTTTAAGTTTGGAATTGATCAGGGAGCCGTTATCTCCGCGGTATCCCTTTAAATAGACACGAATCAAATTCGAGGAAATCAACATTACACATCACAGCCAATAAAAGTGTATTGCAGTTTATGTAACCCACTCACACAAGCCAAAGGTACAGTAAGAAGCAAAGACTGCAGCTGCACTGCATCCTCAGGCGTGAGGATGAAACATCTTCTCTTGTGTATGTTTCTGTTCATTTTTTGTTGAGTGTTGAACTGAAGTCTGAGTTTTACTTTTTGTTTACATTCTATGCGACTTTATGCTATAGTTAACTTTTCCTGCACATTTCTATATATTTCTATAAAATTTCCACCATAACCAAACTGAAAAAACTGCTACTGTTAAGAGCATCTATATGCACTTTAAAGCTCTTATGTCACAGCCAATTTTGCTGCATCAATATCCAAGTATGTTTCAAAGTGAGACATATTTGAAAGTGTTTTGATTGATTAGGGCAGGGTTAAGGTTCGGGTTAGGTTGAGAAGGACAGAAACACTACCGACATAATGCATTACTGTATTATTACTGTATTACCGTATTTAACACAAAAGGAGAATGAATAAGGTGGGGTCTGCACTTTTACCTGTGCTACATTTTGCTGATAATGCACCCTGAATGTAGAACATGTCTGAAACTTGAGTAAAGGATCGTAACACTTTGCCCGCTGCTGTATTTTATCAGCCGGACGAGAGGATGAGTCAGAATATGGCAGTCAAAGTTGAACACATATCTATTCAATGAAAACGATTTCAATGAAACCTTCACAGAGGACAGCCCAGATAAGTGCTTGACTCCTTTGAACCGGAGCGCCCACCCCATCTCTCCACTCCAGACAACAACCTGAGAGGGAGGGGCTTACAGTGTTGTCGCCCTGCAGTATTTATTCAGACACCCCGGCGTGTCTCCTCACTCAGCTGGCTGCAAGCATGGCAACAGACTTCTCAAAGAACGCAGTGGAGAGGCCCGAGCCCGTCAAAGCAGAAGTGAAGGGTGAGTGCATCTTTCTCTCTACGGACGGACTCCCATGTCTAGTGGCTTAGTAACTTCTCTAAAGATTAATTTTTTTGTGTTTCTTCTTATTTAGGGACCATCCCCCACTGGCTGCAGGGCACTCTGATCCGCAATGGGCCCGGCTTGTTTTCTGTGGGCGAGACCAGCTATGAGCACTGGTTCGATGGGATGGCCATCATGCACAGCTTTGACTTCAAAGATGGTTGGTGTTTCGTCTTTAACTTGAATTTCATGAAAAAGAAAAGGGAAACGGGCAGAAAAACTGTTGTTTGCCTGTGACTTCTTATTCTGGATGTTCTTAACAATCCTACAGAGTTTTGTGACTTTGGTGGTTGATTTATCTGCCTGTGGTGCATTTGCAGCTTGGTACAGCTACGAATTTTGGACGTGCACTTTGCCGTCTGCCGTTTCTGAGCCGGTGATTCGTGCACAGTTTCGCAAAGACTTTCTTTCCAAACAAAAACGATATATTTCTTTCCGTTTACAGGTGAGGTGATCCACAGGAGCAGATTCCTCAGGAGCGACACCTACAAAGCCAACATGGCTGCGAACAGGATAGTCGTGTCCGAGATGGGGACCATGGCGTACCCAGACCCGAGCAAGAACTTCATTTTCAAGTGAGTAGATTCCTCTGTTTTTCGCCCAGCATCAATTCATCCTTAGTCTGCTCCTCAACCTTTGTTATTTGCAATTTAATTAACTCTCAATGGGAGAATAGTAGGCCTACTGTGTTGGGTGACCCCCCACCCACCAGCTTCCCCTTCCCTAATACACATTTTAAATGGTGCCCCCCCCCCCCCCCCCCCCCCACTTCTAGGGCAATCACCTTCCTCAACCACACGGTGCCCGACTTCACCGACAACGGCGCGAGCAACATCATCAAATACGGCAACGACTACTACGCCACCTCCGAAACCAACTACATCCGCAGGATTGACCCGGTCACCCTGGAAACCCAGGACAAGGTAGCGTCCGCCGCAGACCCCCACCCCGCCACGGCATGGAGAGACGGTGTGACCGGCGATGCGTAAACCGCCGGCTCTTGTTTCCCACAGGTGGACTACATGAAGTACCTGCCCATAAACCTGGCCTGTTCTCACCCGCACTACGACAAGGAGGGCAATGCCTACAACTTCGGGACGTCCATAGCGGAGAAGGGCAAGACCAAATACGTGCTGTTCAAAGTCCCCGCTGCCTCGGGTGCTGCTGCAGAGAAAGGTGTGTAATCCTGAGAAGCTTTCTCCCTCCTCCAGTGCAGTGCAGAACCATGGAATTTGCAGTTATCTGCTGCAAGTAGTTATACATTAAAAAATGAAGAGCAGCAAGCGTCCAAGTCCAGTTTTTACACTGGGGCGCAATCGTATAATCAGCACCATATACGCAATTACATTGGCCACATGAAAGGCCGGCAGTGCGGTATATCTCCATTTATCTCCACCTTCTATATTGTGCATAGGAAGCATGCGGCGTGCTATCTAAATTGATTTATAGAGTATTATGCTTTATGACACACACACACACGCACGCACACGCACTACAAACCCTGTGTACTCAGTGACTTTCAGAGGCAAAGATAAAGTATCGCACTGCGTGGCTTTTACCACCGCTTGATATGAAAACAAATTAACTTCGTTGTTGTATTATCATTTTAACGCAAACAAACGCATAAAAATGGGGGATTCGACTTCGCTCCCGCAGATAAGGGCAAGTTCGTCACGGCGCTGAAGAACGTGGAGGTGGTGGCCACCATCCCCTGCCGCTCGCTGCTGCAGCCCACCTACTACCACAGCTTCGGCATCACCGACAACTACTTCATCTTCATCGAGCAGCCCCTCAAGCTGGACATCCTCAAGATGGCCACTGCGTACATGAGGGGGGTCAGCTGGGCCAGCTGCCTCAAGTTCTGCCCCGAGGAAAACGTAAGATCGGGGGTCACCGACAAATCCTCCC
The DNA here is from genome assembly GCA_029224185.1 of Karalla daura. Taxonomy (NCBI): domain Eukaryota; kingdom Metazoa; phylum Chordata; class Actinopteri; order Chaetodontiformes; family Leiognathidae; genus Karalla; species Karalla daura. The sequence goes on from CM055208.1 coordinate 14,657,684, forward strand.
CTCATTCGATTCGCTAGATCCACTCAATCTCATGACATTCAATCAAATGGCAAAAAAACCAACAAAACATTGTCATAAAATAATCGTTTCAGATCTTTTCTAATACTGGGGGAAAAAATCAGGCACTGACCGCAGACACCATTCATTGTCACACTCACACCTCGCAAGCAATTTAGAGTCTCCAGTCACCCCAAACATGCATGTGTTTAGATATGCAAACATGCAAACCCCACATGAGGCCTTCAGTCTGAAAGGGAGTCAAACCCTATTTGAATTTCATCTCATTTTAATCCTGATCCCTTTCACTGAGGGGTGAATGTCCTGTCTGCTAACTCTATTCAAATTGAAATTCAGTAGTCTGATATGTGTCCGTATGTGACCATGTGACATGCTCGTATTTCAGATCCAGGTGTCTAAAAAGTGTCTAACTGTTCGTTTCCTCAACAGACTCTGCTCCACCTGATCGACAGAAAGACGGGGAAAGAGGTGGAGAACAAGTTCTACACGGGCGCGATGATCGTCCACCATCACGTGAACGCCTTCGAGGAGGACGGCCACGTGGTGTTCGACGTCATCGCCTACAAGGATAACAGCCTTTACGATATGTTCTACCTGGACAAGCTGAAGGAGAACACCGGGCTCCAGGACGAGAAATACTTCAAGCCGAGCTACAGGAGATACGCCCTGCCCATCCACTCAGACAAGGTGGGATGGGGGGGATTTTAACAGAAAATCAAACCGATTTCACTCTGATCCGTCCCCTCAATGCTGATCTTTTAACCTTTTGACTGTTTTCTGCAGGGCGTCGCAGTGGGAGAAGACCTGGTGAAACTCAAATACACGACAGCCAGCGCTGTGAAGGAGAAGGAAGGCAAACTGAGGTGCGAGCCGGAGGTCCTCTGTGAAGGTAAAAACCAACAAACAAATAAACAAACAAACAAACTTCATGTCATTGCCGCATTTGTGTCGCGGTCTGACAGAGGCTGTCTTTTCCATCAGGCTTTGAATTACCCAGGATAAACTACGACAACAATGGCAAGAAGCACCAGTTTGTCTATGGAAACTGCGTGGCGGAGTCTGCCCTGGCAAAACAGGTAACATCCCCGGCTCTTTACTATTTGTTTCCCCTCGCTGCCTAGTAGAGTGCCTCAAAATGACCAGATTGAAAATAGCCAGTGTTTCAAATGTGAGCCTATTGGGAAAGAGGCGCCGGCAGCATTGTTTTTTTTTAATTCTTTATTTTACAAAGCCAGGAAGCAAATTGCAGAACTGAGAATTACCATTCGGCCCCGGAGAGGGAACGATTTGTTGAAGTGCGAATTACAAACTGCCCAGAAACATGCATCACGGTGCTGGACCGTAATACCCGCACGTCCTCTCCACCCTTGCACCCTCGCACATCAGGGTACCCAAAACAATGCAAAGAAGCGATGAACTCCACCAGGTACCGCATGGCAGATCTTTTATCCTCTGGAAAATGGCTTCCTCTGGAAGGAAACATCTGGCCTCCAACAATTAGATGCTCGAGTCAAATCCCACTCGATGCCAAGCTCCGACGACAGCGGAGATCTTGATGGAGGCTTTATAGTTTTGTACTTTTGGAGTTTTAATGGTGTCGGGATAGGTGTTTCTCACAGTGTTAAACCCAAGCGAATAAAATGCAGGATGAGCAAAAGGAAAAAGCAAACACGGTTATAAAAATCACTGCCAGAGGTGCTATTAAATGTTGTCCTTCCGTGTGGGCCGGCATCCGCAAAGATTTTTAACTCCTTTTCTTGAATGAACCGAAGCTTACCACACTTCCTGTTTCCTTGCAATGAAGAGGAACAGAATTATCCCTCAAACGTGGGCAAACATGTTGAAATCGCACCGACATGTGCCGTTTGCACTTTCTCCTCCTCTGCGAATAACTGAAGGCAGATTTTGTCGCCTCTTTTATCTCCCTGCGAGAAACAATTCGACTTTATATCGATCAGTGACATATTTTACAACTTTATCGCTCTTTTCCGCGAATGTGTTGCATTTGGGCCAAAGTACTGCACGGGCAGTTAATGTGTACGTGATATTAGGCCACTCATGATAGCGCTGGTGATGCAATCCCAAGGAAAGTGTGGGACGGAAACGTTAAACCATGTTTCAGCACAGTTACAATGATCTGTTTGTTCTCCCTCCGATCTTTCTGTTTATCGTAGATCGGGAAGTTCAACACAAACACCAAGGAGATGGTTTACTGGAGTGAGGAGAACTGCTGGCCGTCAGAGGCCGTGTTCATCCCCAGGCCCAACGGAGAGTCAGAGGATGATGGTGAGTGCACCGCACGTGTGTGTGTGTGTGTGATATGAGCGTGTGCGATATGAGATAATGTATCAACCCGGGCTGGAAAGATAAAAAAAAAACCCTCTCCCGATTGCAGCTGAGACCACGTGAACTCCACGTTGAAGTATAAGCAGATGTGAAAGCTCACCATTTATTTTTTATTCTTAACCAACTAACTAAGCTCCTCCCCTCCGTTTGCAGGCGTGGTGTTAACGTCTGTCATCAACTCCAACCCGGGCCAGTCCGGCTTCATTCTGATCCTCGACGGCAAGACCTTCAAAGAGGTCGGTCGAGCGTACCTGGACACAGATGTGCAGAAAGACGTGCACGGGGTTTTCATTCCGCGCGGAAATCAGCCACCTGTGCGCATGTGAGGTCTCTGACAGATATGCATCACTGTAAAAAAAGAAATTGTAGCGATTCCCAGCAAATTCTCCATGTCGCGTCTGCTGAGGGACAAACCGAGGCTAGCTTCCCGATCACGTGTGGATGAAAATGTTGCTCGAGCTTGTATATACATGTCCTTGTTTGTTCTGTAACGCGCACTATTTTATTGTACCCCTCTGACCATATTATTGTACATGTGCTTGTCCTTTTCATTAAAAGATGTCTTAAATATGACACTCCATTCCCCTGTCCCTTCCTTTAGTAAGAGTGGAGCAGTGGTGGATGCAGTTAGGTAACTGTGAGACGCTTGCTACACGACACGTTATCGCGTGTGGACTGGGGCCATCTCGCCTGCCCCTCTATCACTCCTCACCGAGGCGGTCTGAGATAACGTCACCGTTAACGTTTCTCCATCTGCTCCCGGGATCCCGGGAAATTCTGTTGCATCACGGACGCACAGACGAACATTCAGAGGAGGCGTCATGGAAATGCATTACATAAGGAAACAGAGTGATGGACTGAGTCGGTGAAACGATAACAGACGACTTTGAGATCAAGGTCTGTTTGCAGTGTGCGGGGAACTTATAATTCCTCATTTGTGCGCATGTACATTTCTGAATTAATGCATTTTATGAATTAATGCATTTTATGAATTCATTTGTTTTATGAATTAATTCCTTATACGAATTCATTCTTCTTATGCATGAATTAATCCCAGCAGAAGTGCAGTGCAGGGTCAACTGTGAGCAGAAGTAATACATCTGGTGAATATTTGGGAAATTGTATTATAAAATGTTGAAGTGGAACGTAGGTACCACTCTGTTGAAGGGGTTTTACTGCGGTAGACTGGAGACCTGTCCAGGGTGTATCCCTACTCCCAGCAGACCCCCACAACACTGTTAAAGTACAAAGTAGGAGAGGTCATGACGAGGACAGATGTTTGGAGGGTTAGTTTTAGTTCTTGTGTAACTAAATATATATAACCTCGCAAAGCAAAGTGAGCCCATGCTAAAGATAACTTGAACTTGAACTTGAACACAGGGAAGCGGAGATGCAGGTCCGTCTCTTAATGCTAGCCCACTTAGCTCAGATCGGTTCACCTGATGAACACTGGCAAATCATGGGATTGTTTCGGACTGGACACGTCTGATCTTGGACAAATCTGAGTAACTAGGCTTACAACCTGGAAGCCAGATAAGATTCGCAGAGGGGGTCACGCTGACATCCAGGGTGCACAAAAGGTTAACACAACCAGATAAGAAAAAAAAAGAGGTTAATGAATACAGGGCAGAATGCAGGATTTCCAAGAGATGATATTACGATACTGTAAAAACAGTAGTTTATGATTAGTTTTAGGGACGTGTACGTGCAAATTGTGTGTGGCCGAGATGCAAGTACATTTTGGTCACCGGTGCGCTTGCTCTCTGTAGCCTCAGGAGAGTGTATTGTACTGCTGGATTTTCTGGGGTAACTCTGCGTTACTTTTCCATCAAACACTTAGCAAAAGAGAATTCAGGGAGGTAGGGCCCCGGGGCTGTGCAGCGAATCAGGCCAGCTGAGTCAGAGGTCTCCATTAAGCCTCCTCTTAAAAGGTACTTTCATCAGACACACTTTCCTGATTTCACTACCCCTCCGGGAGGTCAGCGCGGTACCCAGATGACTGCGCAGATGCTTCTTTGAAAAGATGCCTCCCTTGTTTCTTTGACTTTTCTCATCACTCACAGTCATTCATATCCTTTGAATTACACTGGGCTCCTTGTCGTGCACCAGCACTGTCACCTGAAGTCACGTTCCGATTTCATTTCAATCCAAGTCGAGGTGGCATTGCCTCTCCGGCTGAGAAGTAGTTCTACCGTCTACCGCCACCAGGGGGAGACGACGTCCTCGTTTACCCAGACCTGTCTTTTGCCGACCGAACGGCACACGCTCACTCATACGAATCAGCTTGATGCTATTTCTCTTTTTTTTTCAACTTTTAATTTTACGTCAAAACTAACAGTGTTGACAAAACATATTGCGGGTACGTTAGACACGGCGAAGTCACAACAGGCAACAGGGCATGAGCAGCGGGAAGGAGCACGACGGAGGCTCCAGCCGGACGATGTGGTGTAGGGGCAGTACCACTGGATCGGGAGGGCTGAAGCTCAACGTGATACAAAAAAAAAGGGAGGGGGGGAGGGGTTTACAAAATTCGTAGGAAGTCTGTACAGTCACAGCATTGATCCGACACCCCTCACATACAGTCCCCTATAAACAACGGTATAAATAACACACTCGAGGGCAACCACTGTTTGCAGTGTCTCCACTCCAGCAGCAAATCGGGTCTCATCTCGTCACCCACTTTAAGACAAACCGGATTTCGGTCACACACACACACACACACACACACACACACACACACACACGCATTTGGACAGTTTGAAACGGCAGTGATTTGATCTAGGGATACCAGGTATATATTTATATATAAGTATATATATATAAATATATATATATATATATACTTGAAGAGAGTATACCACACACTGAGATGAAGGAGTGTGATGTTTGAACATTTAGAACTGCACCGAACACATTATTGTCATGAGCCGTGGGGCGAGTCACCGTCTGAGTAGCCGTTAGTAGCTCACTACGTACAAAGTATATATATATATATATATATATATATATATATATATATATATATATGTTTAAAAAAGTAGTGGTAGAAGGGCACTGGTCACGTCTGGTCACCAGATGAAAAGCTACGCTCACTTCTGCAGTGATGGGATCATATGTCCGGCACAGAATCCATGATCCACGGCCTGAAATCACAGCAGATGATGTTGGAAAGTGTTAACAGTGAGCAGAGAGCAGAGAAAGAGTGGGTGTCCAGTCGACGTGGCTAGTCCCCCCTGGAAGAGTCTTGGGTCGAGAAGAAGGAGGCGGGGGGGGGGGGGGGGGGGGGGGTTGGGGAGGACCAAATTATAATTCGGTGGAGACGCTTAAGCCCGCCCCAATAACCCTGAATGGCCTCGTTTCCCCTCGTTTCTTTCCTCCCAGGACGCTGGCAGTGGAGCTGACGTCGTCACCACCACCACCATCATCATCATCATGCATTCACCTCCAGTCTCTTTCCAGCATCCGCTGAGGGAGAGGCAGCGAGGGGAGGAGGCTTCTTTTAAGGAAATTAGGGCCGCAGTGTGGGTTGCCATAGCGATGACTTCCTGATGGTGCTCGGACAGGCTTTTGCCTTGCCTTCATTTCTTTTTTTCTTTTTTTTTTCCTTTTAATCACAGTCAGTGGTTGAAACGGGCCTGGCAGCCAGGGAGCAGGTCCACAAATCCACAAATGTCAGCAGCCATTTGCTGCTCAGCTGCCCTCAGCTTGAGTCTCCGCTTCTTTAGCTGCAGAGTCCGGGCTTTTCTCAGCGTCTTCTCCATCATCACCTGGCAGCCAGGCAGGGAGAGATAGAGGCAGTGAGAGAGAGAGGGACAGAGAGAGAGAGAGGGAGGGAGAGAGAGAGAGACAGTCAGGTTCATGCATAAGTTAATATGTGTGAGGTCACTGATGCGAATGAGGTTGTTCTAATCAGTGAGTCAGACTCAGTCGAAAAAGAGATCACGGTGGATGAAAAATGCATTTTCAACAATACATATACAGTGTTAGACGTATGGAGTGTGTATAGAAATGTTCCCACTCATTTATTTTTGCAGACCTCCACCTCCTCCTCGTCCACCTTCGCAAACAGCGATTACGTTCCTTGACCCCCGACCCCGAGCACACTGCTTCCCTGTCCCTGACTCCTCCGCCTCATAAATACATAACCCCACTTGAACTTGACCTTCATCCAGAGAAATCATTAACCTGTCATAAATCCAGACTGCTCGCAGGCTGAGATACAGCCTCGGACTGTATCGGAGCTGCTGACGTCTGAGGCCTGTGCACAGAGACCCTTTAACTCCAGCCGTCCCCTTTAAACTCGTCCTGATAAAAAAAAAGCTTTTTCTCTCCTTCAAACCTTTTCTCTCCTTTTTTTTTCTCGATGATAACGGAAACTTTGCTGAGGGACTTCGAGACCTCACATTACTGTTATGATTTGATTTTGCTGTATTTATCGGCACTCTTTATTATGATTTATATTCACCTCTCACGTTGGTTGTAGGGGCTTATTTTATAACGTCTAAGCTGTTTTTCATTCATTTAAATTAGTTTCTGGAGGGCTTGGTCTAAGTGCAAAACAAATCCTCCTCCTGGTGAAAATCTAAATGATCTTGACCTCAATCCGATCTACCGTTTCAGCACCATGGACAGAGACAAAATGATCAATACAACAATTAATTTCATTTTAATTTAGAAATTAGACGTTTCTTTTCCATTAAGGCGATGCAACGTATACGTTCCCGCTTGCACCCCTTCCATATCGGTTTGCATCTCTGGGACTTTTTTTTGCTACAATAACATACGCTGTCGAAATACAGTAATAATACAGTCTTCTAAATTTTGCGGCCGAGGCCGAGCTCAGTGGTCCGGTTTCTCAAATCACTCACTCTGCCTTTGCTTTTTTCCCTCCTCGACAGCTGGGAAGCCAAAAAAAAAGGGAATTTCTTGGCAGTCCAAGGAGCTGTTCACTATTACTGTCCCTGTGTGTACGCACACACAGGCCAACTGGTCCACACTGTGCACTTACTGCGAACGTCTGACTGTGCTCGGACTCACTAACATCTGCCCTGAGCACAGCTGCAGGCCCTCCCTTTCTCAATCTCTCCCTCCCTCTCGCTCTCTCTGTCTCCAGCTCTTCCAAACACTTGCTACACACACACACACACACACACACACACACACACACACACTCATAGCTCAGAGACGTCAAGGAAATTCCCTCTGCTCCGGTCCACTCAGCGTCTCCCCAACTACTTCTGTCCATCTCATAAATCCACAAGTTAAAGCACAGACTTCATTCGAGCACATCTTTCCATCCCACGCGCACACCTTTGGCCAACCACCTTTTAATACTTGGATCTCGGGCCGTCCGGCGTGCGGATGCGGGGAGCGCCTCTCACCTGGCTTGTTGACGTTGAGCTGTGCCAGGCTCTCCGACAGGTCGCCTGTTGGGCCCTGCGCTCCGGGCGCGCTCGGGATTTCGTGGATGGCGTTCCGGCGTCCGGACCGGCGAGAGGCGATGAAATCCTCATAGGTCGCCTCCACATCCGTCATCGCTGACACGCCTCACCATAGCAGGGCCTGCACACACACACACACCCACACACACGCACACAGGCAGGTTGTGTTGGCGTGAAGACACACACAATGGTGCCCTCCCTCGCCCCATGCATCCCTCCCTCCTCTTCTTTTATGACCTAATCCCTGGTTTAATCTATTTTAATCTCAGTCCGGGCCACACCAGTGACACAGAGGTTACAAACTCGAGCAAAACAGGAGGAGGAGGAGCAGAACGTTTCTGAACCGATGAATTACAGCGCAGGCTGGGGAGCACGCACACACACAAACACACACATTACGTGAGGGTGGTGGGAGGACAGCGCCGCATTCAAATGTCATCACACTTGGAGTAAGCGTGGAAGCACATTCAGAGCTGCGTTGCCATGGAGATGTAGGTTAAACCCTCTCTGTTGATACTGACTCCCGGCCTGGCGAGGCTGCGCTCCCAACCACCCCCCTCAACCCCGGTCTGATTTCACTAATTAAAATCCATCAATCTCAGAGACATCAACTTCAATCTAAGGCCACTTTAAACACACACACACTTAAATAATACATAAAAGTGCGCAGGGATTGTACTTTTCCTGAGACTTCCTTCATACTCGGAGCTAAATCTCGGGGATTTAACGGTGGGTGCATTTGAAAACGTGACCTCGGTGGCTCCCACCTCCCCACCCCCCGCCCCTTCCTCCTCGTCTAGGGCTATTTCCAGAGCCTTGGCCGAGCCGTGATCGACCGCGGCTATTTCTGGAGCTCCTCCTCCGTCCTCGTCCGAGCACGCTCCCAACTCAGCTGTCACTCTCGAAATGGGTGACAAGACGGCCGGGACGCAGCAGATGTTGCCCACGGACAAGAACGCGTACAGACGAGAGAGGGAGGGAGAGGGAGAGACAGAGAGAGAGAGAGAGAGAGAGAGAGAGAGAGGGAGAAAGAGAGAGAGAGAGAGAGAGGGAGAGAGAGAGAGAGAGAGAGAGAGAGAGAGAGGGAGAGGGAGCTTAGATCGGGTCTCACAGTGATGCTGAGTCAGGGATGATACCGCAGTGCCGGACTTTGAGTCTGCCAGACATGAAGCCAAAAACATGTGAACCTGACCGAGTTTGGCTCGCATGGCTTTCTGATGGAGTCGGGCGTGTTGCTGCTAAATGGTAAATGCAGACACTTCAGACGGCAGGCCGTGTTTTTATGCGTATAGCTGAAAAGTGACTGAGCATTCTTGGCACGTGTCTCTTCTTACGCTCGCGCGCCATGAAATATTGATTTTCACACTTTACATAATTTAGCCACGCTGTGCATTCACGCAGTTGAACATCGGCGGCTTATCCGTGTGTGTGTGTGTGTGTGTGTGCGTGCGTGTGTGTGTGTGTGTGTGTGTGTCCTCATGGCATTGCTCCCATGTGGCCAGCAGCAGAGCTCAGCTGTCCTGCAAGGCAACACATCCACACCAACTCCAAAAAAAAAAGAAATACAGACGATCAAATCACTGCTGAATAACGCGGCGGGCCCTCTATCTCTTATGTCCATGACTAAAAAAGTTAAAAAGAAATGAAAAGAGAGGGAGAGAGAGAGAGAGACAGAGAGAGAGAGAGAGAGAGAGAGAGAGAGAGAGAGAGAGAGAGAGAGAGAGAGAGAGAGAGACTTGGCTGCCTGTGCTTCCCAGTCATTTGATTTGCTGCGCTGCCAAACAGAAAATCAGGAGCAGCAGTGGACTCCAGTCAACTTCTGCCAGAGTGATTCTAGGTGGCCTGGCTGGGCGGCACTGGGAGTGATGCCCAGCTGCCTCTCTCCTTTTCCCACACACGCAAACACGCCTATTTAGAAAAGCATTATCACTATATTCTCATATATAACACAAAAGCCACCCGTTCAAATTAAATCCATGCGAGTTTCTACAGTACATCCTAACAAATTCTATACGATTATGACAGGATTAGTAAAGTTATGTAATAAGTGCCCTTGGCATAGGTTTACATGAGCTGTCATGAAGGCCATTTAACATCTTTATTAGACAATGAGCTGCATAATTGATGCCCTCCTACATTTATCTTCTATTAGGGGCTGGAGAATGGGAGGCGCTGCGGAGCATCAATGGAGCCCTCTGTTATATTGTTTCCATTGTTGACAGAGTAAAGAAGGAGCTGGTGCATTAAGACCCAACCTGCAGGATGTGCAGGATCGATCTGTAAAATGTGATTCTGGTGGAGGATCAAAGAGCCCCGAGCTCCTCTAGTGACAAAGACCCCCATGGAGTGCAGTCAGTGCCAGTAGGAACGCAGCCTGCATGGAAATCATCTCTGCACACACAATTACAAGAAGAGGCGGGCACGCGCCACACGCGCACTCGCCGCAGTTATTGTCAATATAATGATGTAATTTGTACCTGTTTTGGTTAAAGGTCTTCCGAATGTTCGCAGGGGTCAATCACATCAGCCTGGATGCCACCTCGGTATTCCCCGTTGCGCTCAGCAGAGGATTTACCAACATGAAGCTGGAAAAGCTGCTGGGAAAACATCGTTTCCGGCTAAGCTTTTCAAAATAAAAGCCCCATATGGGCAGTAATGAGGGGTATTAAGGTCAAGATTTGGGTTTGTCTTTTCTATTTCAGTTTATCACAAACAATCCAAACATCTACCTACCTACCTATCTATCTATCTATCTATCTATCTATCTATCTATCTATCTATCTATCTATCTATCTATCTATCTATCTATCTATCTATCTATCTATCTATCTATCTATCTATCTATCTATCTATCTATCTATCTATCTATCTATCTATCTATCTATCTATCTATCTATCTATCTATCTATGGTGAAACTGAATAGGTTACTGATGAATAAAAGATCAAAACGGTGATTGTATTGTCAACAAGGAGAACATAGAAAGACCTCCTACCCTAACAATTTTTAATGGAAAGCAAAAGGTCAGATGACAGTGGGACAGATAGGGCAGTTAGCTGTGTGTGTGTGTGTGTGTGTGTGTGTGTGTGTGTGTGTGTGTGTGTAAGGGGGTGGGTGGTGGGCAGAGTGAGAACAGTGATCTCGTTGTGAGGAGGCGAAGAAGAGGCTGTTCCCATTCAGTTTGCGGTCTCGTAGCATCTGCCTGTGAATTACTCCATTCAGACAACACATGAGCTCAATATGGAAACTTCCGAGAACTCTGTCCAAGTGTTTCAATAGGAGTAACACAGCAAACTCAAAGGTTTTGAGTGGCAATCATTTTATGAAAAAGTGTATAATTTTAAGTAGAAAGATGTGTTATCTATTTCGAAATTACTGAAAAAGAAAAGTCATGCAATTCATCCATTATCTTATCCACTTTGCACCCAATGCTGGTGCAGGCGTGTGCTGGTGTCTATCCCACAATTTTCACATTAGTAAAAAAGTAAGAAAAGTATAAAAAGTATAAATATATATGAATATTTGTATACATGGATTAATTGTCTGTTCATTACTGCACCTCAAAAATCATGAAATGTGGTCAATAAATTTGCAGAGAAAATCAAAAACAAGAACAAACATGGTGGAGAACAATACTGCTCCCTCCCGTAGCACTAAATATAGATAAATATATAAGAAAATGAAGAAAAGTGAATAAGGCAAAGAAGATCACTTTACTGTGTGAATGCTCGAGTAACGGCTTTGAGAATACTTACGGAACCAGAAAACACAGATTTCTTCCCACCCTCCTCCATTGTTCACAGCACACATTACATTAACCCCAAAACATGCAGTAACATCCAATGGAATGACACCATGTTGGCACGTGAGACAGACAACCCAGTTGCTATTGGTTGCCAAAGATCAGGACGGTCAAGATGAGTTCCTGCTCAAACCAACCTTAAGGACAAGCTGTTAGTTACTTCACGGTAAAAAGAGGGGAAACACGGAACTTTTTAGCCGTGACACCGCTACGCACAAATATTAGACCACTATTCACGGTTTGATAGTTATCTACTATCTTCATAGTTTGTAAAAATAGATGGGGATATCACTGTGGGATGTGTGCATTAACCGAAAGCGGTAGTGTGCAGAAGTGAATGCTCTTCATCCCGCTGTGTCTCCGCCGGTTCCGTGTGAGACTGAGCATCAGACGAGATAAAAGAGACGTTAAAGATGGAAGAATTTGAAGGTGAGCTCCCCACTGTTTGTTTTGAACCGTGTCGCATCTCGAACTACCCCCCTGTCTCTGTTTATCCGTGCAGACAGACATATTTTCTGCTGCTTCAGCCTCCTCGTCCTTCCTCTTTTCCCTGTTTTTTTGTTTAGTAGTGCTAGGTAACGTCAGGGCCGGGGATGGAGCTTAGCCGCTGTCTGAATGGGTGTGATCCCCGCATTAGCCTCAGCTGTTAGCATACCGCTACACAGCCAACTGCGCTAAAACAACAACACTATTAGTAAACACGCACACACAACTGATATACCAGGTACTATGCAGACGCCAACTCAGATTTACTGTGTTTTCTACGTATAAGCCAATTCGTGTAAAGTGGACTAATTAAGGAGCCATTGTTGACAATTGTGTCTATAACACTGTAAATACAGATTATTCTATACTTTTTATATGAGATAGTGATACAGACTCATTAAATAACTTCAACAGGACTGTTATTCATCTTAACTTTATTCATACAACTGCTGCTGCCTTTTTTACATAGCCTGGAACTTTTTTTTGCACCATTACATGTGTATTATGTATTTACACTCCTGCAATGATGGATTTATTCACATCCTGCATGGATTTATTTATAAAGAAAAAGTGTCGTTTTCTCCACATTCTTTTGTAACCTGGAGCCTGAATTTCCTAAGGGTTCCTCCCCGAACGATCAATGAAGTATCCGTCTGTCTGCCTGTCTGTCTATTCAAGACAGATGGATGGGCTCATTACAAGCCCACTGTGGGAGCGTCTGACCACACATTGTAATGTATTTTTAGCAGCAAAAGGCCAAGTCGGGCAGCTGTGGTCCGTTTCTGTCCTCGGTGACATCTAACCCCGGTCAATTGAATCTCACATTAATCCCTTCCCCTTGCAGATGGCGACGTTCCCTCCTCGGAGGATCTGGTCGAGTGCCACATCTGTAAAAGACGCTTCTTCCCCAAAGTCCTGGTAATATCGTTAGCATTTTTGTTTGCACGTGGGCCATGCATCATCAGCTGAGGTCTGTGGCGAGCTTATGGCTGCCGTGAAACCACGCGCATTCTGGAGACCGGTCCACCTACACGTGGTGAGACTCGGTCAGCTGCGAGCGCCTTTTGTCCGATCGATTGTGCGAAGCATTCGCAGGGCCGCGCTGAGGCAGGGCCGCGGCGCTGACGTTCTCCACAACTCCCCTCAGCTGACTTGATATCAGCTGTTTGGATGTGTCACTGGCTGCCATCCAAACAGCCAATAAGGCCCTATGAAGAGCTCTTTGTGGGGGGAGAGGACATTAACGAGTCATTTGCCGACTAATCCATTTAAAAATCACGGCTAAGCGCCCCACTGTAAGCCCTGAAATGTGTTGTCAAATTCAAGTCGAGTAATGCGGACTGTGGGAAACGGTCTCTGTGCAGTGCTACTTGTTATCAAGGGGCGGAACTCGAAACGTCCTGAGATTTTGCATGAATGATTGGACGCTACTGGTTGCCAGTAATGCACAATAACACAAGCACTCACTGGATGATGGTCAGATAAGTGATCTTCAATGCATGTATTGCTATGAATGAATGTGTCTAGCCAATAAGCTTTGAGAGACGGGTTGAAAGGTCTGACAAGTCCGTTTCCGTCGTTTTGGACGTCAACGGCCGCATGTAGCTGAGACGTGCGGCACTCATGGCGTGCACTGGTGTGCGCTGCACCTTTTCCCTTTCCCTACACAGGACAGGCACGTTAAGATCTGCCAAAAGTCTGCAGCCAAAAGAAGGAAGGTGTTTGATTCCAGCAGACAGAGAGCTGAGGGCACAGACATCCCCGTGCTCAAACCCATTAAACCAAAGGTGAGACTGCATCCTGGGACAGTGAGGGGAAATCCAACACAACCCCCCCCCCCCCATCCCCACCCCCGACTCCCAAAGACCTAAATCCCTTTCAATTGCATTGCAGTCCCAAAGTTCATCCGCCGCCGAGAAAGTAAGTCGAATCGTCTTCCTGCACTTGTCCTCCCTACTCTGTGTACGTGCGTCTTAGTGGCACCGTCAATCTGCCGGCCCCTCACTCGCTCGCCCACTCACCCACTCACTGTCTATGGCTGCCCTTTCTTGCTTGAGAATCATTGGCTTGTGTAGGGGCCGAGGTGTGTCAACGCACACTGGTGGAGATGTGGGTTTCCCTCCCTCCCTCCCTCCCTCCCTCTGAGCTACAACTGACAGTATCCGGACGCTTCCATCTTCTCTAACCATCGCCGTGCTGTCAGTGCTCCCTCCTCTCCAGACGCTGTGTTTCTTTTATTCTCCCTCTCTGAAGCGCACACACACAACGACAGAGCCCTGCATATGGCGCCACACTCTCACGGGTTGACGTGAAGACCCGGTGTCCATCTCGCGGAGAAACATGGACATGCGTACTATATATTTCAGAGCGGGGAGGTCACTCAGATAGAGCCGTCAGTCAAGCGACCCGATTCTTCAGACTCGTGCGTGTTTGTCAGGCAAACGCGACACGTTGAACCTGAGGACTGTAACCGTAGAGGACGGAGGGGGAAGTCAGCCGGGCTATCGCGTTGCCGCCCAGGCAGCTCAGAGGACACACAGTGAACTAATTCTGTCAGAAATCATCAGCTCCAGATGAGGCGCACGCGCACACACACACACACACACACACACACAGCCACCAAGGAGAGAGAGAGAGGGAGGCTTCCTGTCTTTCAACCTGTCATGGCTGAAAACAGTTAGGGTTCATTCAGTTAAAACCACGGCTACAGCATGTCCAGAACTAGCAAATGAGAAAGTAATAACCTAACCCTAACACTTTGATGAAGTGATGGTAGGACGAGGTTTCCGAGGCTGTTCTTAGGTTGTATGTGCTTCCACAAAGCTGGGGATGTAAGACTTGATGGTAGATAAGGAAGGAACCTTTTCCTCAAAGATTAGACCTTAAAACAACAAAAGAGCATTCGGCAGTGTGAAAATCAAGTAAAACAAAGCCTGGGACAAGCAAAACACCCCGATATGTGTACGGGCCCGAGATGCGGGAAAGTAGAAGGGGCTCGAGAGAGGCCGCACGCAAAGTGTAAAACGAGCGGGATGGTGAAACCGAGCGTGTGCTGCTCCCTGCCAGGCAGAGCCGCCCAAGAAGCCGTCCAACTGGCGCAAGAAGCACGAGGACTTCATCGCCACCATCCGGGCGGCCAAGCAGGTCACCCAGGTGATGAAGGATGGCGGACCCCTGCCCCCGCCCCCTCCTCCCACCTACGACCCAGGTAAGCCGAGGGCCCCCCGCGCCGCCCGGAGGGCAAAAGAAAAAGGGGGTTTCGGGTGGCTGAGCTTTTCTGCCTCGCTCCTAGACTACGTCCAGTGTCCCTACTGCCAGCGGAGGTTCAACGAGAGCGCCGCCGACAGGCACATCAAGTTCTGCCAGGAGCAGGCCGCCCGCATGCCCAACAAGGGCAGGCTGGGGGACGTCAAGAAGGCCCCGGCCCGCTCTCAGGTACGCGCGTGCGACGTGTGGCCCCCAGACGCCTGAGCTAAACAGAATCTGCAGCTCCGGTCTGTGTTTACCTGTCGTTTTATGCCCACATTTCGCACAGACTCTTACATTATACGTTTATGAAACCCGATGACTATGTTACTCCCATGTCTTTCACACTCTGTTGACGCACTATGCACACTCTAAACAGGACTCGTCTTTGGGCACGTTTGCATCCTAGAAGTTAGCAGAGTGTGTCTGGGTGTGCCACCGATCGCGCTCATCTTGCATCCACGCCCCTGTGATCCGTTGCATGTGTGTCTCCAGTACAAGCCTCCGGCCGTGAAGAAGAGCAACTCTCCGGCTGTGTCCACCATCCCCTCAGCCTCCTCCCGTCTACCCCAGAGATCGGGGCTCGGACAGCCCAGCGGTAAGGCCAAGGCCGTGCTTTTCTCATCGCCATCAGTGGTTGCTCTGTTCTTCATTTGTTTCTCTCTCTCTCTCTCTCTCTCTCTCTCTCTCTCTCTCTCTCTCTCTCTCTCTCTCTCTCTCTTTCAGGGATCCCGTCTGGTAAGATCTCATCTGCAGGGTCAGTGAGGAGTAATCCCTCCGGCCTGACCAGCCCTCCATCAGGGTGAGTGCACATAAATCAGATCACGGACTTTGTTTTCTATTTGTTCGTCATGGCATACCATGGTAATGTCCATCAAGTGCTTTTACGTCCCGCTCCCTCGGCTCCAGCTGTCTATGTGTTCGGACTGGAGACAAAAGTCTCTCCGCTTGTCTTTCCCTTTTCTCCCCTCAGTGTGGGAAATAAGACGCGGGTAACGAGCTCCGGCTACGGCCCTGCCCGGGGCGCTCCATCCGGAGCGGGACTCCACAAGAAGAAGGTGGACTCCTACATATCGAGGTGAGCTGACCCCTGCCCGGTCCTGAACAGGCGCGACCCTGAGCCCAGAGGCACGTGCTGAACCACCCTGACCTCTTGTGGCTTCATGAGGAACTATGTGCCACTCTCAACACAGGCCGATCCCTCCAGGGCCCTTATCTGGAGCGAAGAAATCCGGACAGAAAAACAGAGCCCGCACAGCTTTGCGTAATGGCTTTAAATCTGGTGCAGATTAGTTCCTAACACTGCGGCGCTGTTCAACGTCAGACGATGTTGATTTGATTTGATTTGTCCGAGTTCAGCTCCGGCCAACCCGACTCTTGTTTAGATGCTCTTGGCCTCAGATGAAACAGCAAATGGGCTCTCACAGAGCTGGTACTGGGAGAACCGCCACTCGTCGTCCGTCTGCACTGGCACGCGGAGGGGACGCCTGCACGGACGCCGTCAAATAGCAAAAGTGAATACATCGCGAATTACAAGACTAAACATAGAGAGGAATATGACAACTTGATTCTGCCACGCCTGCTAATGTAATAATGTCCACAGGCGCACCGAAACCACAGACATGGTAAAAATCATTATTCACTGTATTATTACATATGTGCAAGCTATTACAATATTGAACCTTAAATCCCTACAAACATAACAGTCATTTCATTTGTGGGAATTCTTGTTATGTTTGTAGTAGGCAGTGGTTAAAACGTATCATGTCTGTGTCATGTTTATTTGATAATTGCCTTAAAAGCTGCAGATTTTGATCATCCTCGGGGTTTATGACGCCTCTGGACAGCTCTTACTTCTTACTTACTACGTCACAACGACATCCGGCACTGCAAAGCCGGCCTTAAAAAAAAAAAATTTATTACTTATTAACAAGCTCTACGCACGCACAGATGACGGACCTACAGGATGTCCAACCAGGATAACAAATACCAGTCTCTCACGGAGAGCTTATCGGGGAGTTTCCAAAAAGACGTTTCCCAGAAGAAACAGCCGAATGGCTGTTTATTTTTACAACCGAATCTCAACAACATCGAGCCGCTTTTCCCAACCGGACGACAAACTGTTCTTAATCAAGAGAGGAAACTGAGCAGAGCTCAGCTCAACTCAGCTCGGCGGTCTGGACCTCCAAAGCGGTCCACGACCCCGACGCGTGACGTCATGCCGTGTGGGAGGCGGGCAGCAATGTGTTGGATGTCAGCGATGTCTTCCCCGCGGCCTCGTGTCCCTGGGTCGTGTCCCTGGGCCGTCTCGTCTTCCAGACACCAGAGCCTCCCAGCCCCGGTTCTCCCTCGTCCCAAGGTCGCGGGGCCCCCATCACGACGTTCTCGTCCTCCTCCGACAGATAAACGCCCCGTTCGGTTTCGCCGTCCGACGTCCTCGGAGGCGCTCGGCTCGCACGTCGTCCTCGTCCCCATCACGGTGTCCGCCATGCGGTTTGAAACTCTCTCTCTCTCTCTCTCTCTCTCCCTCCACGCTCCTCAGGCACGACGTGGACGGCGCGAACGACGTGGGGAACGGCGCCGCCAAGAGCAAGTTCTGCCACGCCTGCGGGACCAAGTATCCCGTGGAGTCGGCCAAGTTCTGCTGCGAGTGCGGCGTCAGGAGGATGTGCATCTGAGGGGGCGGGGCGAAGCGGGAGCGACGAACGAGGCCCCGGACCGGAACAGCGAAACGAAGCGAAACGAAACAAACCTTATACTGTATGTACTGTGCAACACTCTCGGGTCTAATGGCGCGCAACGGCAGCGAACTGTGGCCCGCGCCGCTCTCTTTCCTCAATGCCGTTTAGTTTTCATGGAAACCCCTGGAATTTCCTTCCTGCGTTGTAGGCCAAGGCGCGGGGGCAAGCGAGTGCGAAAGCGAAAGCGTCCAGCCGCTTGGCAGGAGATTTGCTGTTCGGTTTGCCAGGCGGCCGGGGCTGAGTGCGGCACGCTGTCCCCACAAGACGCGCGGAGCAGCTGCGCCCGCTGCGATCTGGAGGGCGGCTGACCTCCCGGTGAACTGATCCAGCAGTAGAGTTGCATCAAGCCCGGTGGCAGATAGGGCAGACGTGGGAGCGACCCGCGCGGCTCGTTATCTTTCAATCCCCCCCCCCCACACACACACACACACACACACACACACACACACAACCCCCCCGCCCCCGCTGCTGGATTCGTCCGGAGCGACGCGGAGCCAGGTTCCGCGTCACAGGACAATAACCGCCAATGATAAGCCCGTAAAGCAGGGACCGTATCGGCGATCAAAAGCCACCGTCGCATGTCTGTCTGGAAGAGGCCCGGAGCGGGAGAGCGGAGCGAGGCTGCGAAGTGTCCCGCAGGCGTTCCACGTCGGGTGACTCATCAGAGGCATGCATATTGACCCCCCCCGTATCTCGGCCTCCAGTAGAGCGCGAAACCCGGAACGCATTCCTCGATGCCATATGCCTCGGCCTTCCCACCGTTTATGCCATTTGAAGTGCAATATAAATTGACTACTGATAAGACTGATCCGGTTTTTACCGGGAATTTCAGAAAGGTGTCACCCAATTGGTTAACCATCACAGGCCTGACGTTTCTAGACAATTGTAGCATCTACCCGGACCCCTTAAGTCCCCCCTTTATTTTATACAATGTGACAAGTTATTTATTGTCTTAACCCCCTCTTATTTTTACTGAGCGACTGCACCTTGTTTTTCGTCGAGTCTCCACATGGCTGAGCGTCTCAGTCCGGACTTTTGTGCGACCTCAACGCACCTCGATGTGTCGCAGGGCCCCCCCCACCCCTCCTGCCAGAGTTCATTCGATGCATCGAGGTATTTAAAGTCAACATTACAGTGACCCCACAGTCCGTTAAGCGCTATTATCTCTCTGCTCGACTTAATCGATCAATATACGAGTACGCCCTGCTCAAATTCCAAGGAGCGGACGATATTTATGTTGCAGTACAATAAATGTTGAAGGCAGACTGAGCGGGTGTGTTTTATTGTACCGACGACAACTGTTGTTAGTCTGGGCACACTCATGCACTGTGTATCGCCATGCATGTCCACCATCAATAAATGTCTAGGAAGACGGTCTTGGCTGCGTTGCTCTTACAGGAAGAGGAAGTGGGAGAACATGAAGTCTGTCACACTGTTAAACATTTATTGTAATTAGTACAACAGTAAGGCCATTTCTTTAGTTTTTCGATATAAATACATTTGGTGTACATATGAAGTGGGTCACAGACAAGTTGCTAAGTTGCTTTACGTGCATTAGTAGCAAACGCACATGTTCCACAAGGACACTAGTTCCACGTGTTAGGCACTCCCTGACAGGAAGAGCGAGAAGTGGGAGCTGATACTAAGGGCAAAGGCAGTCTGTGTCTGGTTCATTATTTCATTTGCTGAAACGATCATTTCTGTTGTAAGCGAGCCAACAAATGGGCAACTTTAAAGTAATGGAACCCAGCTTTTGTGCGTCCAGCACCAGTACATTCTCGACATCTTCTTGTAAGGCAAGTACCATTCATCAGAGTGCAAAGCAGATGTGACAAGGAAGCATTTTGGAAACACTTGACTGAAAACAGTTTGTCCGTAGCAGAATGTGCTTTCAAACAATCAGTCATACTCGTCATTAATCAGGACAATGTCATCCTAAAGAGATAACTTGTCCTGAAGCCTAAAACAACTCCCCAGAAAAGGGAAAAAAAGAAAAGTCAAGGCCAAGATAGGGATTTGTCAGGGCCGGTTGTTCTCATCCAAAGTGAAAGCAAAACTGTAATTGAGCACCTCCATATTCTGGTCCTGCTTGAGCAATCTCCTGTTACATACTAAAATCTTTGGAGTGAATGCATGCAATGTTAAACCTTCAAAAACATTTTCTCTTTGAATACAACTTCCACCATCTTAGAGCTTAGAGCTTTTCTGTGCTGGTGCACTATTTATAGAGTTCTGAGGACATTCGTATGAGTCCTGTGCAACAAGATATGGCACAAAGCACCGTGGGAGTCCACTTGGTTCTGAAACTTCACTTTGCAGGTGGCTCAAAAGTTTGTGTCTGTATTTAGCTCGGAGTAGAAGACATCAAACACAGTTGCAGGAGAGAAGCAAAGGCTCTTGACGGGATAGCTTCAATGGCATGGAGGCTCCTCTTGGGTATTCCAATGAAGAATTACAGGCAAGGTGGGGTTTTTCTGGATGGCTTGGTGGAGAGTGCATCACAGTGTCCGGGGGTGTGGTCTCAGGTGGCCAGGGTATTTAACATCTCGTAGCATTCAGTCATGTTAGACAGGATGTCTTTGCCCCTGCAGAGTTTATTCGCCTCTCTCCTTCCCGCCTTGTTCCTTGCTGGTCCTGTAACCGCCATCACTTTTTGGGGCGCTTTAGTCTGCTCAACAACAAAAAATTCCACAAAACACAATGCAGGTTTGTCCAACATTCTCACGTACATTGGTTATTCTACTGATCAATTATAAGGTTACGACATGGTTCAACTGAAATGTGTGTCCACCAACTAATTCCTGTGGATCAGCCATTGCACTTCTTACTGGCTTAACCGGGTGGTTTTTGCCCAATTGGGATTAGTCAGGTGGGAAACATGCATTAGGTATATCAAATTAGGGTTGCATTATTTGTCTTATTATTGTAAAAATAGCTCAGCTACTCATTAATACTCTGTAACGTAGTCCATGCGGAGCCGGCCAAGGCATCATCACACAGCAGGTGTGTATGAAGCCCGTTAACATACCACCGTTATAACGAGAGGCGTTCAGGTACCATCGAAAACTTTTGAAGGGCGTTCAGGTACCATCGAAAACTAACGAGGGCGTTCAGGTACCAATGGAAACTAACGAGGGGCGATCACGTACAAATGGAAACTAACGAGGGGCGTTCAGGTACCAATGGAAACTGACGAGGGGCGTTCAGGTACCAATGGAAACTAGCGAGGGGCGTTCGGGTACCATCGGAAACTAGAGAATCTTACGATTACGGTAATTGGGATTTAAGGTGGTAACGCGGCTGGAAACTGTCAATCTGTTCTGGGAACACTGAAAGCTGGGCTCAGTCTGAGTGCAGGGCATTCCACCAAAATATATCTGCGGGTTTAGAAGCATTCAGGGGCACTGGTGTTGCTTTGTGATCCAGTGCTTTCAAACTGCGGCCAACAGTCCCAGCAGAGGCCCCGATACATGCCCTCGACCTGTTGACTTTCAGATTTGATTGGGTAATATGATTGCGAAAACCATGGGGGCAGTGTGTGTAAAGCTGGCACATAAATAGAACAGAATGCTTTCATAATTTTGTTCGGAACAGTGCAAGAACAACAAATTCTAAGTTTAATAATCCATCTTTTTTTTTTTAAGTCTTGCTCATTTTGAACCTCATTTCAGCAGGATATCACAGACAAGTTACAACAGAGGCAACAAAAGACTAGGAATGTTATGGAGTTCTTCCAAAAACATCTGTTTGGAACATTGCACAGGTGAAAAGTTTCTTTGGTAACCACCCAGATAGTCTTTAGGTTTGGCTCCGATCCATTTTAAGTCCCTTTCCTCCATTTTCTGACTGTGAACCAGATTCATGCCAGATAGAGGTTTCAGGTTAAACGTTCTGAGTGCCAGCAGTTTAGTATTTATGTTGGGTTACAGATCTGGCTCAGATCCCTTTTCCATTACTCTTACTTTTCTGGACTCACCTGGTCCAGATGCACTTTTCACCACTAAAACAGAAGGCTAGCAGGCTATATTTTAGATGCAGATCAGATCAGATTCAGATTAGCTGATGGCTGTGATGACCCAAAACATTAGGGTTTAATCATGCACCCAGGAATTTGTTATTATATTATATTGTTATAATATTCATATCTCAGACAGGCGGCAGAACATGTTTTATTAAAAATATACTTTTCACAGTATTTGTCAGTGTTTCTCTGTATTTTCTTTCCTCAGACTTGACTGATTCAGCAATTAAACCGATGTGAAAGTGAAATGAACCAGTTATGTGTCGCATACAGGCAAGTGTCTAGACAAAACTGCCACCAGAACTATGAAACAAAATCCAAAATCTTCATTTCTGTGATAAAGTACAGTGGACTTATGGTGACATTTGACTGTCTGACGCCGCAGTGAATTCTGTGAGAAACAAAGAGCTTCACTATGTTACTCCTTTGTGAGTCACCATTGCAGCCTGCCAACATTCCTGTCTCTGTTAATATAAACATGCCAACATCTCACACTGAGAAACCGAAAGAATTAGTTTCTCAAGCGAGCCACCTTGCCACCGCCCGTTCCCAAAGTTGCACCAGAAAAGCAGTGTCTGTTTTTCTTTTTTTTTTGGTAACAGTTTTAGCGTCATCCAATGCTCACCGGCTTCTCACGACATGTGCAGTGTACTGAACGGAGGACTTCCGAGGTCAGGCTGTTGACGGCGGGTATGCTGGACGGCCCTCTTTTCTTCATTCTGCAGGTTAGTTTGTACAAGGTGTCCACAATCGCTCTCCCATCCTGCAGAGTAGATGCACATTAGTCACCAGTTTGACTCACAGTTAGGGTGCACGCCCTGAATGACCACACACAAAATCTGAATTGAGTTCAGCGGTATAGCCACTTCCAGACCTGGAAAACAGCTGCCATTTTACTCTGATCTCTATCACGTTTTTCTAGTCCTCGAAGTCAGTTTACCTGAAATGTCACATGCATTCAAGCATGTCAGTGTGCCGCTTCATACTGTCTATCTCTATGGCCACTTGAAGGTTTCAGAAACTTTGGAAAGAGGTGACTGGCTGCACTCATAAAATTAAGAGCGCATTACAGTTTCTGATTGCATGGTGACTAAGAACCACTTCCAGATGACACATCAAGCTGGTAATTCAAGAAAAACAAATGCAGTGGGGATATATTCTGGAAATGATGGATTACTTACTGTGAAGTTTCTGCAGTTGAGTTGTTTGGCATTCGGCTTTTGACAGGGAGACTTTTGCTCGGATGCAATGGCTTCTCTCTGGAATGAGTGAGTGCATGCGGTGGATATAAATATCTGATATAATCTTTCATCTTATCAGTGCTCCTTTTTTCTAACTGGATTGTTTCCTTGTTTTGTTCCAATTTCTAAGTACAGTACTTCTGTCAGCACACTTTTCTGTAAGATGGAGAGATGTTAAAAATAAATGAAAATGTTCAATCTTCTGACACCTAGTATTAGATCGCAGAGGCTTTGACATGGTTTCAGCACTGTTCTAACTTGCCTGCTTTTCTTAACAGTATTTCCATCTTCTCATATGGAGAAATTATTAGGAATGGGAGACCTCAGTACAGATGAGATCACTTCCTCAATCTGGCATTACAAACCATAATGCTTCCCAAATAATTGCACCTTTGGAGCGGGAGGATAAAAAGGAGATGTGTAGAAGACTTGTAGAAGTGAGACACTCACTGCTTGGGCGAGGTGAACGGACACGATTGCCTTGTAATTGCTGGTGACTTCTGCGGGGGGCCTTTTGCTGTCACAGGACAGAGACTGAGGTAGAAGAAGCAATGCGAGGAGACTTATGCAAAGAAGAGGCTGAGAGGTGATGGGGAAAGAGGAGAGAGAGCAGACACAGACCTCAGTCAGTGCCTGCACATAGAACCATGGATGTGTCACCCTTAAGGTACATAATGACATAGTCCTGCATCGGCAGGAATTACAGTTTTGCATCATTTTGTCAATAAACTTTGCAACATCTGTTTCATTATTACACTACATTTACATTCTGTGAGTGGAATCTCAGAAAAGGAGTGTTTGAAACATTTCAGGGACACACTTCAGTGTGTCTTTGTTGTATTGATTGTGTATTTCTGATACATGGGAAGCAAAGTTTTTTTTCTGGAAATTGGCTGTTGGTTGGCTGTTAACCCACAGCCAATTTCATTTCATTAAATTCACCAAGTTCTAACGAACACCCCAAAATTGACATTGATGGAAAGAAAGCACCTGTGCACCAGGAATGCGGCGTGTACAGCGTCTTAAGAAATGAAATCACGTGAATGCACCAGGGATCCAGGTCCAAAACTCCCTAAACCGCTCTGAGTAGGCATGGCAACCTCAATCAAACAACCGGACGTTTGATCCACTGAGCATGAAAAATACCTGTGCCTTGTTTCAGCATTTTCACTACAGTGCCCTTTACACTCTTTCGGTCCATATAGTCATTTAAAACACAGTATCTCACGCATTGACCGAGATCACGTGAATACACCTGGATTTAGGTGTATTCACGTGTGTAGTCGGAATCGCAGCAACACCTGAGGTCTTGCCAGGTGTTTTTTTTTCTGTTTGATTGTGCAGTGATAACCATTTGATTCACTACAAAATGCGCAATTTCCTGTAAGACCTGAACCATTTTCCCGTAAATCCATCAGAGCTATTTCAGTTTCCTTCTGACTGGGAATTATTTACACGGAATTCCCCTTCCAGTAAAAGCCTTTCTATATAAGCTGGGCTGCGCGCAGTGCGCCAGCCAGTAGCTCGGCGGAGGCGCCCCGGGTACGGATCGACGCACCGGGGCTCGGCTCACGGTAAGTTTGGGGGGTTGGGGGGGGGGCATTTCTTCTTTAATTATCATTCACATAACGTTCAGTCATTTCAGCTTCTGTGCTATGCCAGGGCGACTTTGCCACGGTGTGTTCAATGTCCGCTTTAAGTCAGTGCGTCAGCAGCGCCCGATTCAACCAGCTGCGCCTGTGCTACTCACCATTGGTCATTCTTCTCTCCTGGGCTCATTGGGCTTCATAGCTGCTCCCCCTGCCTGGCGTTTCGCGGCCGTTCACGGTTAAAAACAGGATCGAAAGCCACTCTGCGTCTTCTCCTCGCCTCTTTGCGGTGGCCGACCGCATAAGGAATTGAGGCGCTTTCCCCACGTACTTCGCGCGTAGCTCAGCTGTGTAACTTCAGCATGTGATTTTTACTTCCGTCCTCAAGCCGGAGAGGTTTCACTTTACTCTCGGATGAATCAAGGCAGGACTTTCCTCGGGGATGACAGAATGATTGCCATTCATTCATTCATTCAGTCAGTCAGCCATTCATTCATTCAAACATTTTCCCACGTGTTTCTCCTCTGAGTGGGAGTGAGTAACCCCCCCACCCCCCATCCATCCACCATCGCATTTGTACAGGTGTTGTTTTCGTTAACGCTGTTTTTTATCTATGGTTTTTTTTTAGCTCCATCATGTCAGCACCGGACACATCTCGTCAGTTATTTTCGAGGTGTTGCTCAAGTTCTGCTACTTGCACCAATATTTAATTTATGCACTTAGCACTTTGCATTTCAGTTAAACCCTCAAAGTGCGAGAAAATGTACTTGATCATATCTATCTATCTATCTATCTATCTATCTATCTATCTATCTATCTATCTATCTATCTATCTATCTATCTATCTATCTATCTATCTATCTATCTATCTATCTATCTATCTATCTATCTATCTATCTATCTATTTATCTATCTATCTATCTATCTGGTGTAACCTGTGTAACTCGGGTTTTTTCTTTTTAAAGATATGTGCTTCTCTCCAACGTGACCCTCACTGTAGACTAAATTAACCAGGAGAGTACAAAATAAGGTCTTCAATACTGAAATGTAACATGCACATGACTGCAGCTGTAAAAACACAAAACGACCACCACCCACTCCCAAAACAATATGAAACATTTTGGAAATGAAAAAAACAAAACAATGTTGAGTAGGGCCTGGAATCACTCTTGTAAAAGTAAAACAAATATTTACCGTGATCACCGTCTTGATCTTAACAACAAACTTTATTATTACATTTTGGGGAATTTGTTTGGACCTGAAGTGGCAGAGGTGAAGTGGTTCTTGCCGCTCGCCTACTTTTTTTCCAGCCAGAGTGCCGATGTTATGCAAGATGCAGGGCTCTGACGTGACGTTACATAGTAATAATAGTATTTACAGCTGCAGTTCTGCTGCCTTATCAAGGGCTCAGCTACTTGCCTCTCGAGCAGCCGCTTAACTTGGAGTAAATAACAAGGCTGAAGAGCTGTGTTTGAAAGCACTTATGCATGTCTAAAATTTTTTTGTTGTTGGGTGGGGGTGGTTTATTGAATACTTGTTCAATATGTCACAGTCCACACTGGTATCTGGCAGAAGAGCTGTGGCCTGTGTTGTTACATTACATTACATTAGTGTACACGCACAACAGATTTCCTATTATCTTGTCTTCTGCTGGCTGCTCGTCTCTAAACCTTTTAAGCTGTGTGTGTGTGTGTGTGTGTCTGGGCATGTGTGACTTGGCACGTGTGTGTTACAGTGTTGGAGCCACTGTAATTAAAGGCATCCATCAGAAGATGACAAGAGGTGCCAGCAGGCGTGACATCGTGGGACTCAGAGCGCGATCGCGGTAACTTGACAGCTCACCGATCAAACACACCGATGATGTTTCCCAGCAAGGTTCCTCTTGTTTCCTGGTGCGCAGTGATTCACAGGCAAACTATGCGCAGGCCGCAGAGCTGCAGAGCATCCAGGGTGGTAAAGTTATTACATTTCCTACGTTCTCACTGTCTCTGACTCTGGTGCAGAGTGCAGTACGCTCCACTTTCTGCAGCCCTCTGCAGTCTGGTTGTTGCAGGCACTAGGGTGAGAGCACGGAGCGATGCAGAGGTCGATACTGTTTGCTGTCTCAGACGTGGAGTTCTGGTTGGGTGAGTTTTGCCATGAGCTGGCAAGAATGCAGTCAAGTATTTCTTGGTTGTCTATTAAATGCTGAGCTGTTAGTACAGTGCCGCATTCTACTTCTGAGTGTCACAGACTCTGACAGCGAATGTAGAACACTGCAAGCAGTTACAGAGCATGTTGCCGAATGTGCAGGTTATATGCGGGATATGGATATGTAGCATCTTATTACAAAGTGTCTTGCGGACAGTAAATTTTGATATGAGCCTTAAATTTCACAAGTTGCCTTTGGCTCAAGGTCACTTCTCATTGTACGCTGTGATTTCCGTGCATGGGAAAGTGCAAACTGCAAGCTGAAAATTCTTATCTCAAAAAGGTGGGAATCTATTTTGAAAGGCAATTTTGTGTAGATCAGCATCTGGTTTAGAAATAAAAACTCTTCGATGGCAAAATAATTTCAGTGAAAGATATGTTGTAAGGGATGCCACACGGTCCTACCACAGCTGTGGTTTCACTTCCCTTCATGGCAGTACAAGAAGGAAAAGGAGAAAGGCACCACGGCAATTGCACGACTGTTTCCTAATTGGTGAAGTGAGCGGAAATTAATTTCCATCCATTCATCTCCTGGTGTATTCATTTTGGGATGCAGTTTCAATCTGTGCTCCTTTCCAAGAGAAAGCATGCCGATCAGGATGGCCTCTACCTACTCGTGTACTTCCCAAACTGTTCCAGAAAGAAATAGTCTCGATGTATTTAAACCTGTTATTTTCTTTATTAAATCTCATTTCAGCACTGCCAATTGTGTGCGTGTTTCTTGCTTCTTGTTACACAACGAAACTATTGGTGAATGTGTAATAATATGATATCTAATATTCCCAGGCAATTACCTCAACCTTTGTACTTGAATATTATGTGACTTCTTGCACCATACGTGCACTGATGAAACAGTGGTAGCTTGTACAGAAATAGGAGAGCTCGCCTTTTCTCGTCTAGTTTTTGCATATGCGGCCTCTCCGCAGTCACAGCCAGACACGGGGGTGTGACTTTCAGACACATCCTGGAATATATTGTTGCTTCACTTTTGCGAGTAAGGACTCATTTCCCATAAAGTGACTTGCAACACATTTTATCAATGGGAAGATTTGACAAACAAGTAGCCTGTGAACTCGAAGAAAGGAACCGAAACCAGCTACAAACAAGCCCATGCAGGGAGGAAATGTGGTATATGGAAATTCATGATCAGTCAGGGAGCATCTGAGGATACGAATGAAGCACCAACTGCGCCAACACATAGGAGGCATCTCCATGGCATATTTTAGAGAATAAAACATGCCAAACTTTACCTTTGAAGGGGCCATCAACATCATGAGGTGGTGCCAGGCTCAGCTCTATCCGACTCCTTTGAGGTTAATATGGGACAAAACTTCTCTCCAACAGGAAATCTCTCTATCTGGTCTCCAAAATCTGATAGACAGTCTTTCCGCAAGTGCAAGGGCTGTCATAGTGACTCATAAATCCTCACGGTCTTGGAATGAAGCGTTCGACAATCAAGTAAAGTGAGTGACATTATTGATGTGTTCTACTCAAGTGTTTACATGTTAAATCACCCTGGCACCTGCGGTAACAGTATCCTCTGGGCTTTTTGTTCATCATAGATACTCATTAAAGCGATACCTGTGGGACAGCACAGGCAGCAAACTTGTGGTGTTCGCAGGCTCTCATGTGGATGCTCTCTCACCCCCTCCACGTTGCTTCTCTGTTCTTAGTTTCATCTCTGAGCCGAATTCCAGGTTTGTAACTCCTGTAGATTACTAGGATCCACCCCTAGGCTCCGTTATATAGATAGACAGATAGATAGACAGACTTGTTCGAACTTTATTGATCTCTGTGGGAGGTTCCTGTCGGGAAATTCAGTTCCAGTTGTAGCACCAAGTTGGAAGTGAAAACGGGAATCAAAACAGACAGGCACTCAAAGCTAAAATGACTCTAAGCTCTGAGCTACTCTATTGCAACCAATAAGGCTTTCCTTAAGTAAAGCATTACATGTTGATGTAGGGAGATGATGACAGATGATTGATCGATGGCACTGCCCCGGATGCTAGTTGGCAGGTGCCGGTCCTGTTCTCTCAGCTTCGGCTCCTGGTTGTTGGGTGTGTCTTCTATGTGTTTCCCATCCCTCCCTGTGGAGAGCAGAGAGAGTAGGAGAGAAAGATAGAGTGGGTGTGTGTGTGGGGGGGTGGATGGTTGGATAGGTTCACAGGGACAGACACACATGCAGATAGACAGACAAGCAGCTGCAGGTGTCTGTCCTTGGGGAGAAACTGAAAGGGACTGCATTGGGGAGTCTGTTTTAAGATTCCTCAAGGGAGGATTGAGTGATCGATCTCTGTGTCATCATTACACAAAAGTGAAAAATGAAATGTACATTTTTACAATCTCCTA
This sequence comes from Karalla daura, assembly GCA_029224185.1. Lineage (NCBI taxonomy): Eukaryota > Metazoa > Chordata > Actinopteri > Chaetodontiformes > Leiognathidae > Karalla > Karalla daura. Next base: position 14,687,153 of record CM055208.1, read on the forward strand.
AAGCCAGTGACAAATGAGGTGCAACATTGTTTGAAAATTGCCCTTCACTCAGGTCCAAAAACAATGGAGGTCATAGGAAAAAAATATCCCCTAACATGAAGCAAAACAACACTTTAATGAGTGATCCGTTTTCAGTAAGTTTCATCTGGCATGTTGCATTCTCTGTCTCTGTGCCGTTCCCTTTTTAATGTATTTTCCAGACTAGTCACATCATTAGTAGCTGAAAAACGCTCTGTTTCATCGCAGAAAACGCCACATCCCAAAGAAGTGACTGTGTTGTATGGCAACATCGAGGAGAAAATGACTAATATAGGCCTCTGAATGACCCTTTCCACCAGCAGAAACACACCCATTCATCCACTCATACTAGCAAACATTTTTTTGTATTGTAGTGTTAAACAGATGGTGGGGCTTGGTTACTAAATAAACTGTATAGGCATGATATATTCTTGATGGCGACATTGATGCTTCCGCTGTTGTATCCAGAATAGTGAAGTGTGCAGAAATCAGATCTTATGAAATATAGTGGGTTTATATCAGGACAGCAACTTGGTTTTGTGTCACCACCTAGTGGTATTTTACCGCACATACATGTTTACGAGCACACAATTCACACACGCCATTATTTGCCGAGTCGCACAACCACTACGACTCGCGGTGGTGATAGTAAACTCTGAATGAAAAGAAGATAAAAAAAACCTTAGAGAATACATTGTAATCGCTCTTATTTTGATTCGCTCCTTTTATCAAGGTCTAAAGCCGCAGCTTATGCAAAGAATAAAAAGCAATATGGGAGAGCATTTAGTATGTGTCTTTCAAATTCCCTTCTGGCTAGAAAACCTATTTCACAATACGATGATGGAGTAATCAAGTGGAATGTGTCTGTTTTGACCATGTGTGCAAGATGAAAACACAGACAAACAAGGACAAACAACTCGGCTGGCACTGACGGCTGACCACAAAACCTCCTGCCACACACAAATGAAAGTGAGCACCAAATGAATGGTGGTAATTAACAGGAGACTTGAATTTGGGTTATTCTCCAGCTATCATAGAGCAGCATCCACAGAGGCTGGAAAGGATGGACACAACAAACACAACAGTATGAAAAAGTTATGATCCACAACAGCAGACCATCTGATATTTGTGAGAGTGTAATATGTAACTTATCCTTCTTTCCTTGAGGGGGTCGCTGACAGTATATACAAACACAGGGTTGTTCATTCCAAATAGTTTGATTGTCAACTCAGCGGTGGTGAGGATCTCTGACTATCCGACTTTGGGGTCATTCCGGTTGAAACTTCCAACTCAGAACTGGGAAACTCCAACTTCCGATTACAAATGGGATGCAGCGAGAGAGGCCGGAATCGCCACTAATCTAGTGGTTTGGGTCTGCTTGGATTGTCTCGATTATGACAACTTGACATTAATTAAAGTGACATTACCAGAAAACGCCTTTGTCATGACAACTTGACATTAAATTTTTTTGGGATGTCCTTATTATGACAACTTGACCTTAATCAAAGTGACATTGACAGAAAATGTCTTTGTCATGACAATTTGACATATGCATCTATTTCTGTGTGTATGACAACCTGACATGATGATTATTATAATTAGTGGTGTAACATGATGATTCTAACTCAGTGATCGGCACACGCATCTCCAAGCAACCAGAAAGTCATTACCTTGAAAACATACATTGTTTTTGTTTTCATTTGTTCCAATTTGAATAGTTCCCAATTCCAACAAATGAAGTGGAGAAGAGAAGGCTCAGATGCTGTATCAATGTATCAATAAGTTGAGATGGTGTTGAATGTCTGGACATGAAAAAGATGTCTTCCTTTGCTCACTCTGCAAAGGTTTTTAACCTGGCTGTAGATGACATCAGGAAGCAGATGGAGAAGGAAAAATCCAAGGGGTATCAGTTGAAGATGGCTGGAAAAGCCATGGTCTGCAGACATAAGGTCCCACGATGGTTGAACAGTGGGGTGTGGAAAAGAAGACGACCCTGTGAAGGAAGCTGTGCCTCACTGCAAAGGCTGAAGTCTGACCTCCAGAGGACCACACATCAGATAAAGTGCACGAAGGAAGAAATGTTTACTCTTCACCACAACAACTGTCTGCCCTGGAGGAGAGATGGAACACTTCTGTGGTTTCCTAGATGAGTGTCCTTCACCTCCTTGACCTCCTCACCTCTCCACCATCAGACTCTCCTCTCCCTTTCTCTATTGCAAGTATCTGAATAAACTTTGCAAAAGCACATGGAACTTTTGTTTGTCTTTCTGGAGACGACACATGGCAAAAACATTTACTTGTCTCATTCAAGGTTTGTGTCTCAGCAGTGTTAACACAAACAAAAGGTTTCAACATGGCGGAGATAATACATGGATAAATGATATCCAATAGGAACATTTATATAAAACTGACACAGTTTAAGAATATAGAATAATACCAAAAAGGTCCTTTACTGAGTGGAGTCAAGTTTTTATCTGGTTTATATGTGGAAAGCAACTGAACATGAAACCTCACATACAGGCGTCATCACCTTCTTCATTAGGATGATTTTCATGTCATTTGATGACAAATGATTTGCTCAGCACTATGAGCTTGAGATCGCATTGATAGTTGCAGAAATATCATGGAAAAACCAACTGTTTTGATGATATATGACTTCATTTTCTGACTTAATGGCGCCTAAATGACTTCGGTCGCACCAAATGATGGAAAGTACGATCTTATTTGTCTAATTTTTAAAGCTATTAGTGAGTGAGATAGCAGAGGAAATGTGTTTTTTTTTAAAGCTAACTTTCAGCACAAGAGGTCAGCAAGCGTATATTCATCTAGAGAAACATTCACAGAACATGAATCTGCTCAAACTGTTTTCACTTTTTTGTTCACATACATACATTTTCAAGGTTGGAAGTAATATTGCAACCATTTCTGAATAAATCCCACGAGACTTTAACAGCTCAACTAACTCAAATACTTTACTTTGTCCTCTAAAAACTTCAAGGTCAACCAACTTATTTTCAAGTGAAGATAACTTCAGAATTGAAGTATTGAATTAAAATGTCCTCACAAATATACTTTAAGCTGCCACGGACTCTGCTAGGTCTACCAAACACATATATGCAGGACTATTTCTTCCCAAATTTTTATTTGGATTAAACTGCTGTTGTTATTTAGCTAATTATAAACCCAAATTAGCACAATTTCATATTCTTCCCTCGTCTGTTTATTTCTCTATTAATTGTGTCTTCTCAATCCTCTTCAAATACATTTAAGACCCAGTTTCAGGCTGCTGGCGCGGCGTCCCACAGCTCATTATTATGGTTTTTGTTTGTTTGCTTTCACCTCAGCAGCATTTCTCCTATCCCACCTCTGTAATAACATTTTACCCAACACAAATATGCAATTTCTTCCATACAGATGCTACCAATAAAACAAAGACAAAGAAAAAAATTGGGACACAAAAAGATCCTGACAGCACATTAGGGATTTCTGAAACAATCGGACCAAACTGAGCACATGTAAAACAATATTGGACTTTTGCATTATTGACAGTACATAATAGGATCAGTGCCACCCTCATTTTGAGCTATTAGTAGAAATATCGAAACAAAACAAAGGGCGGTCAGCTCCGTTTTCAGTCCATTCATCATTTTTATTAAGACTCAAGACTTTGAAAAATGTGTGGGGAAATATTTAATTAAACAAGAAAAGGTCATCTTGGTACTGTCACGTTGAAACAATATGACTGAAGTGAGTGAGAGAGAGAGAAAGAAAGAAAGAAAGAAAGAAAGAAAGAAAGAAAGAGAGAAAGGAAGAAAGAAACCCATCTGAGGCAGCAAAATTGACTGTGCAGATCATATGACACATATCTGAAATGCTCAGCACTTCTTCACCTTGGGAAACCAGGTGTGTGAATGTGTGAGTGTGTGTGTGCGTGTGAGTAACAAAGTGAAGGGAGTTGGGGGCTGGAGAGATGATGGAGTGCAGGTCAAGTAAAATGATCATCATCATAAGCCATTGGGGATCTGGTTGCCATGGAGTGTACGTGTGCAGAGGGTGGGGGAAGGGGGGATGGGGAGCTGCGACAACACCGGTCTGAATGGTGGGGGGTGGTGTTGAGAGTGGAATAAAATGTTCCCACCTTCTAACAAGCAGATTTGGGAACAAAAAGAATGTCCCCAGGCAGTCGAACAAAGTGCCGTAAGGATTATGACTCATTTTGGAGTTTGGTCATGATTAGGTTGAGTGGTAGACCGAGAGTCAGGTGTGAATAAATGGATGCCTGTATGTAACTGTGTGAGTAGGTGGGGCAGGGGTGGGCAGCAAGGGACTATTAGTTGCTGTGGGTGACTTTCCTCAAGACGCTCAGGCGATATGGAGACCACACAGCAGTGTATGTGGAGCTTTTAAAAACGATGAGATGATGAGATTCACATTTACATTTAATCATTTAGCAGACACTTTTATCCAGAGCGACTTGTATAGGAGGGCGAAAACATCCACGCTCACAAAAGAGACAGTACATTAGCACAAGTGCAGAGTTTAAGTGCTAGTTAAGAGGAGATGGGAGAAGAAGGGAGAGAGAAATGGAGAAACAGGAGAGCAAATGTATATTATTGCAGTACTGTAGCAAGACAACAGGAGAGGAAGAGTACCAGTGAATAATAACAATACATAAATAGTAGAAAATCAATTTGAAAGGCTGGATTTTAACTATGAAATAACATGTATGTAATTCAAATATGAGTCTGGTTGATCTTTGTGCATATCTTTTGGACTGTGGGAGGAACCACAGTATCCGGAGAAAATCCACATAGACACAAGGAGAACAATGAAAAGCTCTCGATCTGATTCAAATCGGGGACTTTCTTGAGTTGGATAATACTGGACAGAGATGAAAATAACGTGACAAGATTGCACAGTCGCGCTACACGGTGATGTGCTGTACTGGGATATTTGTCCACAAGTATCAATTCAGGTGTGTGTGTGTGTGTGGGCAGATAGTGAATTGATGATGTCGCTAAAAAGGTGTGACTGATGCATATATGTGAAAGCTTTCATAATAAAGCTTTTGACAAGTAATAACAGAGGAAAAATATGTAAAAAAGACATCCTTTTACTCTTTCAGTTCTATTCTTACCTTACCTTACATTCTTCCTGTTCGTTGTTTTTAAATACTGTTTTATGACGCTTTTACCACGACTCACAGACATGCAAACTCTCCACAAGGAGGAATAATTAAAGGCTATTGGTTTAATTGATAAAGTGACATGTATTTTCACAGTCACATTGCACAGGTTTAGACTAGTGATTGTCTCACTATGACTCTCCCTATCATCAGCGAAAGCCCACCCTACCACACACCACCTGAGGGTGGCGCTGCGCATCCTTCTACGGAGGTGATGCTGCGAGCGTGTGTGTGCGTGTGTGTGTGTGCATCCTCTCTGGTGCCTCCCCGTCGCTGCAGTGCCGAGCAGCTCTCTCTCTCTCTCTCTCTCTCTCTCTCTCTCTATCTCTCTCTCTCTCCATCTCTCTCCATCTCTGTCTCTTTCTTTCTGGCTTTCGCACCCAGCGCCTCCTCCTGCTTCGTCTCCTCCGCATCCTCCTCCTCTTCCTCCTCCCTCCCCCTCTGATGCCTCAGCCTCGCACCCCCGGCCAATGCCCTCTTCTCCATCTCCCCCCTGCAACTCCGGACGCAGGACGCAGACCAGGCGCGCAGATCCGATCCGATCTGATCTGATCTGAGCTCAGCACGCTGCGGATTGACTGGGAACACAGGCGGACCAAGGGGAACGAGGGGAAGCCGGTCGCTGGCAGTGGCCAGGATCACATTTCGGTAAGTCATCGCGTTGCTTTACCCTCCTCTGCTCTCCTCCCTCCTGTCCATCCGCTGCAGACTTGCTCTGCAAAGCAGAGAAAGCGGTCTTTGCAATTTGGAGATGTGCAGGGGGGGATCTGACTTCTGGAGCATGCATGCTGCCTGGTTAGTGGGAAAACTGCTGTTATATGACGGATGCCCTGCTTTCTATACTCCGATCGGCCAGCACACGATAGATATTTGGCCCCAGCTGACTGCTGACCCAAATTTACCATTGCTTGTGCGTAAAAAGTGCTCTAAAGGTGTGAAAAGCTCCTTGTAAAGAAAAGAAAAAAGGCAGAGGCATGGCTGCTATTCCTCGCCACATGATGGTTGTGTTGCTTTGACAACTCCCTGCAGAACTAGTTTTCCTTAAAACACACTTGGATGTGATGTGGCTCCCTTCTCCGACTGCTATCTCCTCTTCACTCGAGATGCAACTCTGCACCTTTACTGCACTCTCATTCGCTGGTAGAGCAGTACATACTGTCACACATGCTCTCTTTTGTGATGTGGTTTGCATGTTTTCTCTCTGTCTGGATAAAGGTGTCTGCTAAATGACTGAATGTAAAGCATGGTTTGAGGTTTTTACTCCATGCCTGGGGCATTGTAGTACAGCGTACTGCTTATAAATCTCCTTGCCCGCTGATGCCCATTAAGTTTTATGGAATTGCCTTTAGTGTGTGAGGTGCAGGAGCAGGAGAGGTAACACAAGGATAAGGCTATGGGTAAGTCTCCATACCTTTCCCCACAGCCATACTTGAGCCTTGATCAATAGACATTTACAGCAGGGGGGGGAGTGTGCGTTGGCAGTTTGTCAAGGGCGTACAATATATCCAGCAGATGATGTGGAGGTGAAGAGGAGGAGGAGGAGGAGGAGGGCCGCTGTGGGTCCATGTTCAGCCCACTGCATGACAGCAGCGGAGCAGGTGCATGATGGACAGCCGTGCAGAGAGGGAGGGGGTCTGTGGTGCACGCTCAGGACTGAGTCACATCAAACCTGCGTTGCAGCTGTAAAAACTTCAGGCTGAGATGGGCGGCATCCTGTGTGGGCAGGTGTAACAAGAAGAACAAACCCCCTCCTCTAATTCCCCTCGAACTGACCTCCGGTGTGGGAGCATGGGGATATGGATTTTTCCTTCCTCTGTCTCTCCGCAGAGAACCATAGCTCAGGCTACCTCAGCTGGCATGTTATTCACTTTTTTTCTTCCGACAGTGCAATGCTGTCTTTGCCCATGAGCCAAACATCTTCAGGAACTTCAACAGATTGATTTTATTGTGGAAGGATGATGATATTACAAAAGACCTATCACTGTGGGAACCCTGTCTCACTCACACACTCCAACTGCTCTCTAAATTTCCTAAAGATTAGCTTCTTTTATGTCCAGTGAATGTCTCCAGTGGGCATGAAAAGCCTCGTCCTTCATTGCGGACACAGATTAAGCTAATTCACACAGCAGCGCAGGCCTAATGCCTAATCACTGTGCTGCGCCGGCAGAACAGAGCAGTCTTTATACTATGGGAGCCAAGAGAAGGGAGCGAGAGCAAAAGGGGGGAAAGCTAGCCGCCGGTGCCTATTGATCGGACGGAGGGGCTACTGGCAGGCGTCCACAGGATGGAGTGCTGACGACAGTCCAAAGAGCTGCCGGGATGAGCTGCACCGCCTTACAGAGTGCTGTGGGCAGAGGGAGGGGAGAGTTTGACTTATAGCCGTGCTCCCTGTAGCAGAGCGGGGTCAGGGAGGATTTGAAAAATACTGGAACTGTCGAGAAATTTTATCCTCGTTCGAGAGCGGGGTGCGGCTTTTGAACAATGGCGTGACAGATCTGAGGGCGTTCTGTGATTGTCAAACTTGGCCGCTCTTGTTGTTGCAGCGCAGGGAGACACTCTTTGCATCTGATAGTGCATCCTCCACCTAGGGCCAATTCCTGACACGTGAAATGAGCAAAGAGGGAGATCAAGAGAGGCTGGAACTCCCTTGTCAAATATCGTCTTTGAAGTTGGGGTGTCGAGGATTGGTGTCAAAAATCGTCTTTCCAGTCTGTGAGGCAGCCCTGCTCAGCGTGCATGGAAACTCCTTTGGATACAGGAAAGTGAACTGGTATAATGATGTCGAGAAATTGTGAAATTTCCATGTCAGAAATGAAATTTGATCTTACGATCACCATTACCATAACACGACGGAAATCTTTCAGTGTGCCGAGAACATGTCCGTCCCGCCTACTTTCACATGTTCCGGGAATTTTGGTAATTCGGGAAGACGTGTCGAACAGCATAGTCAAGAGGGATACCGCCCGGAGCGCCTGTCACTGAGCAAGACAGTGAATCTCCACCCAGGTGCAGGGCATCCGGGGCATTTGGATGTGGTGCTAGAGACACCTGAGTTCTCTCCTCATAGAGTCACATTGTGAATTCATTATTTGAACACGCACGCACACGCTAGATACAAAACGTTCCCTAAACTGGTTCTGCGTGTCCCCTCCCTAGAAGCGTATTGTTTTCATTTGTGCTTAAGGACTTGAATATTAGATTAGACGACTGCTGAAAATGCATAACCGGCTTTCCTCCAGAGGAGCTGCCAGGCCCAGTAGCAAACACGGTACCTCTTTGAGGTGTGACACACACCCAGAGGCAACATCTGATGCTGCTCAATTGTCAACATGAAACAAAACTATTGTATTGACCGTGTGACTAGCCATTGGCTGATGTGAAATCTAAGCCCTAGTTTCTGTTCTGGAGAATAATCCAAATTTGGTTGGCTTGCTTCCACACCATACAGAGGAAGACAAGACAACTGGAGGACCATCAAGATGAAAAAGCCATTGAGGAGCAAATGCTTTGATTTAAAGGTTTCATGTCCGGGAGCTCTGTTGTCTGCCTTATGTCGCTGGCGTTTTCTCCCGTGTCTTCACTAAAATGCATCGTGAATGGGCCTTAGGCACCTGGCTGACATTTGATCCATACTTGCCAATTGCATTGATTGCATATTCATGGCCACATGGACGCAGGGGTGCCGTTAATTGACAGCCTCGGCACACTCATCAATCAGCCGACTTGATGCTTCTATCGGCGACTGGATGGTTATGAGCTTGTTTAATGACATAAAAAACACTGACATGCCACCACTAATGGACACTTTTACAATATTCCCATTACTGTGGAATTGTTACAAGATTACATACATGCCATGCACCATTAAACCTGTAATGTCACTCCTCTTTTTGCTCAAGGGTGCTGCACATTGCACCCAACATGGCTATCTCATGGAGATATGTCCAGGTAATAATCCAGTTGTTGTACTTTGTGTGTCCATGTAATTATCACTGCTGTCTTTGGCAGCATTAACAAGACTGAGGGTGAAATTACGTTTCTGCACCTTGCCATTGAACATGTACTGTGTTGGTTGATGAGCATGAAAAGATGCGAAGGCCCCTGTTCCAGTCAGGGGTTGAGCCCGGGACAGTCCTACCCACTCTTCCTGCCTAATTCAAATATGTCAACACAATGCACATCTACATTTAATACGTCCTGCAGTCCTTGTGAATTAGACAACTGCAGGTCTGTTTGCACCTGCTCTTTAAGTGGACTGTTGTCTACTTTTGCAGCCTCATCAGAACTCCTCTTTTTGGCAACATGCCAAGCTCCAAAACGTCAACGTAATGGACCATTACTTGGATTAGCAACTGTAATGGAGTTCCTGAATTGCAACTTGCAGTGCTTCGCTTTACTCATTAATTTGATTAAGGTAATCCCATTGCTTCATTGGCTGATTCTGTCTGTATGTTGATGTGCAAGATTGAGTTGATCTTATTGCCGTTGCCGGCGCATGTGAAGCATCAACACGTTTTTTTTTTTTTTTTCCACCTTTGATGAGTAGCCGTGACTGATTGAGCGTGATGTAGTGGCTTTACATCACGCGCTCAGTGTGGTGCAGTTATTAGTGGAGCCCATTCTTCAACCTAAAGGTCAGGCATCAAGGTCCCGTTTTATCACCGGAGTCCTTGAGCAGGACAACAGAATCCTTTGCCGCTCGGAGGATATCGCTTTGTTACTCGTTGGCCTTTCCGCGGTGACACATTTCGGTGCTGATGATTTTAAAAAGTTCTGTTTGATGAAAAGAAAATGGCCACAAAGAGGAATCACCCTTGGCGTGTTCCGCAAGGAACGTATAGCGTAACCAAGCTTTCTGCTGATGCACAACCTCCTCTTTTCATGCTCCTCAGCACCATGAGTTCATCCGCCCATCTGCTGACCTTCACATTAAAGGCAGAAAAAAGTATTTGTACTCTGGAGGTAAAAGGAGGGAACAGTATATTTCTGCTGTAGAGGTAAAAGGAGGGGACAGTGTCATCGCATTCCCACCGCCTGGACTGGAGTGTGCGGCGTGCCCGTCTGTACCTGCAGGCCAACCTGGCACAAATGGCAGATGAGTCAAATTTTGGCACACGTGCAGCTTCGTAGAGCAGGGAGGTTCGCCCCCCCTCCGCCCCCCCACCGCTGTGGGAGAAAGCTGTTAAGACTAAAGCACAGTTCCCCCAAATCATCTGCCACCTAGCTTCACGCCATCATCGACAAAAGTGGGGTCAAGCTCAGGCAACAGTTAGGGATTTAGTCCTCTGAAGTATACTTGAGCATTTAATCTTCCCATCAGTGATGTATCACAGTCCTTCTTTCTTCACTGTATAAGAAAAGAAAAAGAGGGCAAGGAGGAAAAGTTATCCAGCTTTAACTGCGCTTTGGATTTATGGTTCGATTTCCACTGATGCCACATGTAGTAAAAATATATGGCCCCATAGCACTGAGGGGTGGTAAAAGGTAAAACCATTCACCAATTGCTGTGTATTGTGCATTGTAGTGATTAATGAGAGCAAGACTTTGAGGAACCCACCAGGCAGAAGACGGAGAGAGGGAAAGACAGTGAGAGGAGGCAGGGATGTGTCAGTGTTGGAATGAGTCCAGCAAAGCAGCAATATGTGTGTGTGTATGAGAGAGAGAGCGAGACAGACAGAAAGAGAGAAAGAGCTGTGAGGATGCCTACTAGTGTGTTTCTGCCGCCAATTCTCCTCCCATCTTCTAATGAGCCCACTGCAGATGGGACTCCCTCTGTCAGCCCACTGCCCTCCTCCTCCTCTCCCCAACACCCCATTATCCTTCCCTCCTTCCCTCCCGTGTTCCGTGCCAGGGAAAACAATGAGAGGGAGAAAGGAAAAGGATGAGAAATGAAACGAGAGGGAAGAAAAGCGTGGAAACAGAAAGGGTTAAGGACACAGGTGAGAGACGAGGGGATTCACAGGATGGGGTAAAATGGGGAAAAAGATGGTGTGTGTGTGGGGGGCGGGTGTAAACTGGAAGGTAGGGAGGTGGAAAATGAAGTGTCAGTGACGGCTCCTAAACAGTGTGAGGAGGAAAGAAGAATCGTGGAAAGCAGGAAGTGACAGGAAAGTGTGAAGACAAAGACCCGCACGACGCCGCAAGAATGGGCGTTCAAAAATTAGAAATGCTTCGTAATAAGAGCTGATGGTATGCATTTAGCCCTGGCCTTATGGCGAGAGCCGTCCGTCTGCGGTTGCCTGGCCGTGACATCACTTCTGCGCCTGCCTCAATGCACCGGCTAAGCTGAATTAATAATTGGCTTAGCCAGCCAGGTCTGCCAGAGTTAATTGAGCATCAAAGAGAAAACCGGAGCCGGAGCACAGATCATCTTGATTTCCCTGGATGAAAATGAAGCCCAGAGATGGGTCTTGAACGCTTGACGGAGTGTGGAAGCGTGCCTGTTTGTTCTTCTGTCGGCGTTTGCGATCGTGACCTTTATCAAATGGAAAAAAATAAAAAAAATAAAAGGTTCATCATCTGCACTGGTGTGTCCACAGGTTGGGGGAGTGTGTGTGCGTGTGTGTGTGTGTGTGTGTGTGTGTGTGTGTGTGTGCTCCCAATACGTGTGGCTGCTTCCTGCCCAATGTTCCCGTCTGCATTCTCTGTAGCACCTTTATGGTCTAAAATATCGCACGGTTCCCATTTCAGAGGCCAGACTCGCACCCTGACCCCCTGTTTGATGCGCGAGAAATGAGGAGGGATGAAGGGGGATTTGCAACAGGTGTTTGGGGACATTCATTGTTGCCTGACAGGAGAAAATGAATGTCTAGGTGAGAGCGAAAAGGTTTGGCATAATGACATGTTGTGCGGCAGGAAGCGGGGAGGTATATTGTCGCTCGCTTTATCTCTAGTCCCTCATTGCATAGCAACATACTATTATCTTTGCGGCTGATCAAGTGGGAAATAATGTGTTTGGTTGGATATGAACACCTGCGCCTGGATGCGAGCGTGGGCATGTGTGCGCGTGTGTGTGTGTGTGTGTGTGTGTTCATCTCTTACTTGTTGGAACGCACACACCATTGCGTTCGTCTTCACAAGGACACGCGGGATCATTAATGTGAAGAACATGGAGTCTACTCCAGCTCATATCATTCAGCAGTGTCCAGGCCTCTCACACTTGCAGCCCCCAGGGATGGCTGCCCCCTACAGGCGAGGCCTAATATAGCTGCAGCTCCCATTAGTCTCATTGCTTCATTTAAGTTTCCGTAGGGCCTCCCCGTAAGTCATCTCCTTCTCTTTTGTGTGGAATACAAAGTTCCTCCTGTCACTGCTTGCCGTGGTTGGCTCGGCGGAGACGGCAGCTGCGGTCTACGACTCACACGCTCGGTCGGACGGACCGTGCGATTCTAAATGCAACCCACGGAACGAGTGCGCTTGCACTCTGAATTCCGAGGTCGGGCAGTCATTACAGATCAAATGTGACATCTTTCCACTTATTTGGATTGACACATTACACTGAGCGTTACAAGGGCCGCTCGGCCCTGCAAATGCGCACACGTCAGTGTTGTCTCCTGTTAGCGCGAGTGTCCATTAGCAGCTGCTCGGGGGAGGCAACGGTTTGGGGGCAGCAGATTTCTTGCAAAACTGTGGTGAGGCTATTAGGTCTTTGCGCAGCAGGGTGCGTCTCTCAAGTGGACCAGACACGTTTGCATGTTGGTGGACTCCCCAGCATGCAATAAGAGCTAAGTTGCATTGGCTGCCTATAGAGCTCGTCGGCTGACCTGGCTCGTCGATTCGTCACTTTGTGATTGTGTAAATGTTGTGGCGATAGAAAGAGGCGTGATATTTCCACGTAGGCTGTCACTCCTGGCACCTGGGGACTCATAATAGCTCCTGGCTGCTGTCAAAATTAGCTAGCGTTAGATAATTCTAGTGTTTGACGTGACCTCATAGCTTAACTCCGGGAGTAGCCTGACTCCTCGTCCAAACGTGTTCATTCCCTTCGGTGGAGGCAAAAGCATAAAAATAGAGTTTTTATTGAAGGTTCCTGACAGAGAGATTTCTTTGAAGGGCCTTGTAGGTGTCATGACTGCAGATTTTGTTTGGTCTGTTTCCTGATTTCTCCTTTACTCTTTACTCTTTTTACACCTATTTCAGCTGTCATTTCTCACTGCATGCGGGCTCATTTTAATGTGTTTGTCACGTGTTTCTCGAATCCAACCCCCCTACTCTGCCTCAACCTCATTAACTCTGCTCACAGTTTGTCCTAAACCAATTCCAAATCACTTTCTACCTGAGCTCCACCTCATGTCTCTCATTAGTTTGGTTTCTTCTGAGGTCCAGTTTTCACCTTCGCCGTTATCAAATCCTCTGCATCTCTTTTCTGTCGCTGCCTCTTTGCACCTGCATTTGGGAATTAAAAATTTCATCATTTGATCCTTTGATTGCAGTTTGCTTATCTGAAAAAAAGGAAGTGAATCGTTAATCAAAGAGATGAGTTTCAAAAGAAACGGAACCCTTTTAGAACACTCTGTATCTCCTTGGCTCAAATGTGCATTATGCCTTTTAATTAAAGTACATACCAAATCTTAAGTCTCCTTAAAATGCATGGCTGTGTCTGACAGTAATTTCATTACGAGTGAAACGGTGGAAAAGAATTTAAACATGAGACAAATAAAGGCTAATGAGACAAATTTGCCAAAATTATTGTAATTTCAAACAGCATTTTGTCAGTGTGAAACCCTGCAGCTTATTTTGCTCCTCTTTGTCTCCGGAATTCAACAAAGTCAAACCGACACCTTATTATTCATGTGAACACGTTTTCTTTAGCTTCATCATATTCTATGCAGATGATTGGTGTGTTACAGTACCACGAGTAATGAATACTGCAGGGGTACTTTGTATCTCCCTTTAGTATCACCCAAGCTGAACTCAACCGGGGCATAAAATATACCCTAAGTCATTGAAATGTATCTTAAAAAATAAAAAGGCCTCATATATAAAATATAATCTATACTTTCCACCTATCTCTTTCGGCCGCCAAACTCATTTTAGTTTTCTTACTTTTCTCATTCTCTAAATCTTGGGTAATCCGTGGCCCCCAACAGGAGCACACACACAGGCACACACACACACACACAAGCTGACACACACAGGCACACACACACACACACACACACACACACACACACACACACACACACACACACTGACGGTGGTGTTTCTATCTCAAAAGCTTGAGGCCAGCCAAGTGGTATAAATGCTTTAACCGATGCCTGTGGCCGGATCAGCAGACAGCCCATCAGCAGCACACACTGATCCTTATCGCTCGTTGTGTTGCTGTGGCCACTTCCACCTGTCAATCAAACGCTGTCTCACATCTTTAGAAAAGGATTTGATGGAAATGATGGGAAAGACAGAGGGAGAAGGCGATAGAGATCAGACCAATATGGGCCGTTTACGGATCGAAGACGCTTCATTTTATCGCCCCGGTGTTGAGATCTGTGTCACCTCCAACCCCCATTGGTGGAAAAAGAAGTTCCGGACACTTCCGAGATGAGACTGCAAATGGCAGCTCCGACCACAAAGTTGCGACAACCACCTGTAGGACGGGCATGGCGCCGCGCACTAGTTAAAGGAAGACGCTGCGTGAGGATTTCGCCGCGAGCCCTCTGCAGCACATCAGACGGTGGAACGGCAGCTGAAATAATGTTTTGACCGCGGGGCTTTTTATTAGGTTGTTTATTGATGTGTGTTGACACTGGAGAGCCGCAGTCGAGCCTCGGCTCCTGCTGTCCACATTATTCGATTTCATTTCACAGTCCCCGAGCTAACAAAGGCAGGTTCTCTGCCGAGCTACACATTGTGCCTGTTCCAGAGCAAAGCTTGTGTCGGCACAGGCTGTATACGCTCCATCCTGATATTCAGCATTTTTATTTATGCCCGGCTCCCTCCCGAGGCATCCTTTTGTTATGCAGCACAGCCGACAACAAAATGCATTCCTTAAACGTATCAGGTTTCTTCTGTTGGGTGTTTTCAGATTAAAATATAAGTGGACTGTGGCGCTGCAGATAGCCACGAAAACACGAGGTGCATGTTTTGTTGAGGAGTCTGTGGTGAATTATATATTGCAGGCACCAGGAAGAGGAACACGTCATGTTAAGATCTGTGAGCACACAGTGGACACAGTGCCTCGGGTGCAACAACACAGAGGGAGACGAAGTCAAACATTTCCTCATTATACTTCAATTAGCTTGACAGTTTGTGAGGTGACAGTGTGTTAAGAGAGACAAATGTAGGGAAAATGTGTAATTTGTGGCCTTAATTTACAAGTAATTTCAGTAAATTATTAATCACGAGCTCTGTATGCCTATTTTGCTCCCTCCGTTTAGTCATTTTTAAATTATTCAATTGTGTCCTCAAATCTCTCATTTTGCCCCCTCCCCTCATGTTTTAGGAGAGAAAAAAAAGAGACGGCATATGACTTCTCCGAGGGATTCTACCCTGAATACAAAACAATGTCGCGTTGAACAGCCAGACTGAGACCAGGACGAAGCTGTGTGCAGATCAGATGGGCCAGGAACAATTCACTAAACCTATCCCTCATGGGGAAAAATGAGTCATATATACGTGTGTGTGTGTGTGTGTGTATAAAACAAAGTATTAAAAATACCTGTTTGGATCATTCCACAGGTACACCTTTCATGTAAGTAATCTGCAATTAAAACCTTAAGCAGTGTTGCAAGGGTAGCTAGTACTCTTTTTGGTACTTGGCAACCAGGGGTTACTGGCAGTATTCGGTACTGGCAACCGGGGGTTAATGCAGGTCATACAATGGAGTGCCAGCGAAAAATGTAAAAAAAAAATGAATGAATGAAGTGAAGTGAATTGGGTCAAACCCGCTTGTAACAGCACATTTCCTGTTCTCGGTAGGTGGCAAGACAGCAATTTAATATTGACATATGGATGTGTACAGTTACAGGCCATTAACAATACTACTAGTAAAGTTTGATGCAGTTCGGTGGCTGAATTACAGCGTGATGCAACTTCCTGTTTCTTGGTGACTCATCAAAGCCAGAATGTGCTCTTCCACAAAAACTCCAAAACTTGGAATTTAACTCAATTTATGTCTTATTAACATAAGTAAACTTGGAAATTTGACAGAAAACAAAAAGATCCATGCAACCCGGTTGCCCCGGGCATGAGAATTCAGCTTTCTTTACACAGCAGCTCACCTTTTTTGCAGTGTAGATTTCAGCACGAAGCATGAATGCGCAGCTCCATTTAGGACTTATTTGAATGTGTGAATTATTAATTTGAGGAAACAGCATCTGTACCGAGCACACTAATGAGTCACTTGTATAAACCACTTTTTTTTTTCTTCGAAGAATCAAAAAAGTTCTCCTGTGAATTAATTCATTCAAGTTCTGTTGCAGTGAGGTTGCCTTAAATGCTCATTGGCAAACGGGAGAGTTGCTAAGCCAGCCACGTCCGCCGCTCCAGCTCCCCACTGAAATCTCCGGAGTGGACCATCTCAAGTTTTTCCAGCAATGTTCAAACACAGAATAATACATTTAATTTGTCATATTTGGCATGGTTTCCAACACCCATCCATCCATTATCTCACCTGCTTTGTACCTTAATGGTTGTGCCCATCTTCAGCACACATGGGGCGAAGGCAGGGGATGATGAATTAATTAATGCCTACGATTCTCCGAGCAGCCCGAACATGCATGTTTGTGGACTGTGGGAGGAAACAGGAGGACCTGTGTTTGCATTGGGAGAACACGCAAACTCCTCCCACACAGGTCCTCAGTCCAGTTGCGATTCAACCCCAGGTTCTTCTGGCTGCGAGGCACAGACATGAGCATGTTTGCCTGAGTTGCGTTAGAAATTCACTCAGTTGTGATTGTTCGATGATGAAAAACAGCAATTCCACCGAGTCTGCTTCCCGTCAGAGTGGCCCCTTTGTTTTCGTTGTTTTAATGCGGAGACCCCCTAGCGGCAGAAGCCTCGATCTGTGATGTCGGTGCCCTGTGTTGTGCATGACTCAAATTGGCTTTGAAATACGTACTGCGTAAGAGGCACTCGCAGAGCCCTGGCACAGGCAGCGCAACGGTTAATCATTTGGCACCAAATTGCCTCGTAAATGGAGGTTGATGTTGCGTCTTCATTGTCTCTGATATGTTCTGCATGGGTTTGCTGCGCTGATCCCAACTGTGGCCAGGATCTAAAACTGCGAGTGCACATTAATTTCACTCATCTGTCTTCTGTGGGTTGCATCTGCTATGTATAATTCATCAAGCAACTCTCTGTTGATATCCGCATATAAATTAACTTAGATATTGTGCGGCTCATGAATTTCTAACGGCGTATGTACACAGCCGCACCGCACTTGTACACCAGCCCCGGCGTCTCCTTGCTTGCGAGGATTGTCGCCGAAATACATTTTTTTGTGTTGTTTTGGAACATTTTCAGTCGTGAAACGGACCAAAATAGGGATAAGGATGGAAGGATGGATGAAAATAAGGATGGAAGGGAAAAAAAAGGAAAAAGAAAGGCAAAAAGCGGCCCACAGGCTTTTCATGAAAAATGTCCGCCAAGCCAAGTCGCCCCTCAGTGTTGTGCGAACCAATTACGGCCGGAGTCTGCTGGGTCGGTTGGAGATATGTGCTATGTGGGGCACTGTATCTCGGTGGCAGACACCAGAAGCAGAGCGGGGCGGCCTGGGCGTGTCCCTGTCATCGCTGTCCGACGGCGCAGGCCCCGTGGAAGGTGCCGCAGCGAACACAAGATCAGTAAGGCGGAGGAGCTTTGATCGTTTCAACCAGAAGAAAGGCGAGAAAAAAAAAAAACTGGCTTCAGACTCAGGAAGGAGGAGTGAAAAAACAGGTCATGCGTGGGTTACTATCACTTCTCTAACAAAGCGGTGGTGACTTGCTATTTTTTATTTTTTCAAACGCCAGCTGGTTCGAAACTGGAGTTGTCATTTATTTCACAATCGCCGCTCACTTATCTCGGGTTCGGCGGCACGCGCGAGTTGTGTCGCTTTGCTAATTTTGGGGTCCCGCTTTATTTGCGGGAATGCTTGAAACAAACCAAACAAACGCTGCTTGCGCATTCTTTGCAAAAAGCGCTACAGTCATTTGCAAAGATAAGATACCCCTCGCTGTTGTTTAGGCCAATTAGGCTCGAAATCTGCCTGCTTTGGGCCAGCGCCAGACATTTGGAGTGAAAGTCTTTATGTGTCGGAGGGAGGGAGAGAGAGAGGGAGAGAGGAAGACAGACAGAGGGAGAGAGAGAATGAGAGAGAGAGAGAGAGAGAGAGACAGACAGAGGGAGAGAGAGAGTGAGAGAGAGAGAGAGAGAGAGAGAGAGAGAGAGGGAGACAGACAGAGGGAGAGAGAGAGTGAGCGAGAGAGAGAGAGAGAGAGAGTAAGAGAGAGAGCGATGCCTGTGAAAGGGATTGAGAGAAACAGACTCAATGATTCCCAGAAATGCACAGAAAGCACACAAATCACACATGGAAACACACACACACACACAGACAAATACATGCGAGCGCACACGCACTATTTCTGTCACTCTCATCTCTCTTTTCTCCCCCAGCAGTCTCTCTGTGGACTGTAGATAGACAAGACGACACATATTCTAAAACCCAGAGACAAACAATTGATTATATACACTACAGTGGCAACAAAAACCCCACTTTGCAGCCGGGGAATTGTACACATGCGCCCAAACACACACACACACAGACAGACAGAGATGGCGGGAAAGAGCGAGCCGCTGCCAGAGGACTGTGGAGGTGGGAGGGTAGAGTCACTGCTGCACTGCAACCACTGCTCTTATGTGATATTAATTCAGCTAATTTGACCTGCACTGCAGACAGGCAAAGATGGAGGAGGCTATCTCAGCCTCTCTCTGTGGAGGAACCTTTGGCTCAGACATTTTATTATTATTTTTTTTTCCAGACCGAAATGGCCTGCATGTGTCCCGCCAATAGATTAAAGGATATTGATTTCACAGACGTAGAAAGCAAAGCTGGGGATTACATTTACCGCAGGCAACTTGTCCTACCTGCAGCTTTATTTCTGCCAGAGCCTTGGCATATAGACACGGCTGCCAGGAATTCATTCAAACCAGCCCCTCAGACATTTAACATTTTATTCATCAATATGTTATTGTCTTGGTGACGATGGCACGTTACTAACTGTTGTACATGAACAGCTGGCCCCCGTTCATTGCACTTCTCTCCAGCTGCCATTTTGAAAACACTCAGTCATTGAGAGTCTGGAGAAACATTTCTAAAATGCGTTTGTTTTTGCATAGTTTGCAAGGACTTTGCCAAGCTCTTCATCAAATCCGCACCAGAGGTGTGGACTTGTGCCCCACTTTCACTTAACCTGGACCCTTTCGTCCTTCTCGTCTCACAGTCACTTGACAGTACGAACGGAAAAACCCCTCTTCGCACTCCCCAAAAGAGAAACACAAAATAAGGTTTCGCCTGTTAGCTTTAAAACACTGATTTTCAGCTCGGTCTTCCCTGATGCGTGACAAGTTTGTTGAACTGCCGAATAATCTGGGATCACAAGGTCTAATGAAACCAAAGGCACAGTGAGGTATCTGACTTTGATCCTTTGAAGGTTCTCAGCCCGCCAGCGCACCAAGCCTTAAACTGTTATGACGGGAGGGGTGTGTGTGTATGTGTGCCAGTGTGTGTGTGCGTAGGGGGGGGGGCGGAAGTTTTTAGATCCCCGTCAAGTGTTTCAGAGCGTTACATCATTTCCATGTCTTCCACCAGGAAAGTGTTGCAAGTGTTTTAGGGGAAGTCAATTCCTTTTTCCGCCCATAAGCCGTGATTTGGATTGGTCAGTGGGGGAACCTCTGGCGCCGCGACCCGCGCGCTTTGGACAGCCGGAGACCCGCGTCTGCGCTTTGCAGACGGCGTGGGATGTTCCAGCGGTCGTACTGTGCGGCAAATTCAATTTACGTCGCTGGTTAGTCACGCCGTGTTACTCTCGCGCATTTACAGTATGACACAGTGGGGGGTCGGGTGGGTGAAGTTGGGGGGGGTGGCGTCTCCTTACGCCCCCATGGTGGAGCAGCTTTGTCGGCCAAATGGCGGGGGCTGGAGTGGCCGCACACACACATGCACATACACCTGGGCACAAGCTGCGGGGGGAGGAACAGCACCCGCGGCCTTGCTTTTCTGTGGTCTTTGTCACGGGCGCGGCAGGGGGAGGAAAGCGCGGGTCAGCGGGGTTATCAGCAGGACTCCGGGGTGCCGGCGAGGCCCTGGTTGCAGAAACGCCATGGTAACAGCGTCAACGGACAGCTTGTTTGGTTGCCATGGCAGCACGGAGATCACCGGCTCACCGCAGGGGCGGGGTGATGTAATGGTCCGTCGGAGGGAGGGGATTAAAGTTTGCGAGGTGAACATCAAAGTGGAGGGGAGAAGGAGAAGAAGAGGCAGGGCTTGTGTTTGATCAATAATGGACCTGTGGATGCTGCGGGCAGCGGGTGCGGCTCAGCACCCGAACGCTGTCGCCCCGACGAGGCTGATGAGTGACTTTCCCCCTCGTGCGTGTTTTTGACTTTCTTCTAATCTGTGTGCATTGTAATGCTCATGGCCCAGCTGTTATCTATTTTTCATGGTCGTTGATCAAACATCTTCATATTCATTCATATTTCCCGTGCATTTATTCATTCATGTGACAATGGCATGCGTAGGCATAAGCAGAGAGGCAAGATCTCATCGCCCACGGCCCGGTGAGGAGGGAACTGATCTATCATTAAAGGCCTCTCATTACGGCCGGTTGGAGGGGATATGTGGATTTGAAATTCAGATTTCTTTGAGCCTGTTGTACGTACTGGTGAGGGGATGGCTCCAGCCTGAATGGAAAACACGGACACCTGTTGTTGCTGAAGCCCACGAGGGCAACAAAGTGCTATCACTGTTAAATTAATGGGGAACCGATATCTTGGAGTGTAATAAGGGTTAAATCTGCGCTGGTAGATACTGTTTTTTCTCCTCTATCGACGAGCAGTGGACAGGACGGGACAACGAGCCGGACACAAAAATCAATCCGCATTTTTCATCCAGACATGTCTAATTTCACTTGATGTTAAACAAATATAATGAACTCCCTCCGGCCAATCCTCATCGATCCCACACTTAAGTAAATACTCACTCACAGGCTATTTATGCGCAAAAGAAATTAGAAATAACGTGTCAAATTCACGATGCTCTTAATTTTTTTGCAATCAATCGCATTGAGTTCATGAAATGATTTCTGTCATTGAGTTCATGAAATGATTTCTGTGGTGGCAGCCTTTGAATGCAAACAAACAGCTTCCTCTCCTGTGGACTAAGATGCTCTGCAACCGCTGGTTTCTTCTCATCGAACAGAAAGACGTGAACGGACAGATTCGCCCTCAGCTGTGGCTGAGCTGTGAGTTTGAGCTGCCTTATTTGGACTTTGGATGATTATTATTCATGCACAAAGCGCCTCTTTGTTCATTCATTGCCGTTTCGTGACTCCGTGCCCATCACAGATTAAGAAGTAATCTCACCCCAATCCAGCCCGACAGGATAAACTCCATATCACTCATTTCTTCATTTCACACGCTTCTCTTGCTTTGTTAATCAAAGCTCAGCTATCTATCTCGCGGCTTATTTAACCTTCACAAATTTGGCAACACTTTCGTCCCCGATTGCCTCCGCGCCTCCCTTGTTGTCTGTTTCCTTGGAAACCTTTGTTCATCAAACGCTGCGAGACTCATTGGCTCTGCTCTCTGCGGTGCATCGGGTCCACCCTGTGTTGGTGGCACGTGTTGTTGCTCTTTGTGTTTCGCTTAAACATACCTCTGGCAATCAACCCCAGATGGCAGCCGCCTCTCCGATGACCTTGACAGCTTCGTTGTCATGTCAAGTCTGCTGCACAATGCTGTACAATGGCTTCCAGGTGGAACAAACACCTCTCTTTCTGTTCCTCCAAGTCTTTACTTTCCCCTTTGTCTGTCTCTCATATACATGCAAACATCCATTGTTAAGTAAACGGTCCGGGGGTCAACAGCTTGCCTGGACCTCATCCAGAGCATCTTTTTGTATCACCTCCTCAGATCAGAAACGGGCGCTCAGAGTCTGGGGGTTCAGATCTCATGTTGTACAGTACATACAAATGTGTGTGCGCGTGTGTGTGGGTCTGTGTGCAGGCCCATCTTGTTCTCACACAGTTAAACAGGCTAACCAGCTGCCCAGAGGCCTTTTGGCTTGTAAAAAGGGACAGAGAGCTCTATTGTTTTCTCTGTGATTCGGTTATTACACAGAGATTAACACAGTGGAACTTCTCTGTGACACCCAAGGGCTTTGGACCCGGGGAGAGCGAGCTCTGAATACCTTTATCTTTCCCGTTCTTTCTCTTTTTCCTCTCTCGGCCTTCGTATCTTCCTCCGTTTCTCTCTCTCTCCCTCTCTTTCTTTCTCTCTTTCTTACAGACACACACACACACACACATGCACATCATGCCATGCACTTATTCAGGCATCGCCAAGCAAACAGTCGCAATTATGGCTAAAAATGGTGCGAACACACACACATGGGCACACCAGGAAACACGCGCACGCAGCTCATGCATTTGTCTGGAGGAATGTGTTCAGAGGCTGATAAGGAGCAGAATAGGACAACAACATTAGAGCAGAAATGCCATCGCAGCGACAATTCTCTCTCTCTCTCTCTCACACACACACACACCTGCCGCACCCACTTGCACTTCCACCGCATTCACACGTTCACGCGCTTCCATGCCCCGTTTTATCACGTTGCTGCTGATGAGGAGAGGGAGGCGCACGACTGGCGAAGCAGCAAACAAATTAGAACTTTGAGGCGCGCCGCTTTGCCCCGAAAAATCGGCACGAGGCGTTCAGATGTTGCACTCTCGCGGAGGACGGTGCAAGCGCGCGAAAGGGGCAAGGGCGGAGAGGGAGGGATGGAGCGAAGGTGTGAGAAGGGAGGGGGGAGACAGCGACAGCGAGAAGAGAGAGAGAGAGAGAGTGGGAGGGAGGGAGAACAGAGGGAGAGGATGATGTCATGCTGATGGGAGTGAAGCTGCACAGTCCCAGTGGGATCTCCCATCCTCTGACAGATGTACGGCATCCTAGTGGGATCAAACACAAGCAGCAGGAAGATTTTCTGCTCCGAGCAGCTGGATGAGCACGAAAATAACACCCGGGCCTTCAGTGTGTGCCGTCGCCCACCCCCCCCTCCTCTCTCGCACGCATCCAGGTTTCCATCTTCTGCGTGTCCCCTCGTGACATGTCACAACTCTGCGGATCTGTTGCGTTTGCCTCCGGTGCGTTTAGCCAGCCTATGAATTAATGATGTCTGCGTGGAGCGCTGTCCGCCGTGCAGCCAGGGACGTACAGCAGGTCCAAAAACACTGTTACGTACTCATACATATTTAAAGTTCGGATATGGTAATACAGCTAAAAGAAAAGTGAATCTGTGCAGAGACAAAATGTGACGTGAACCAAGCTCCACCCCTTCTCCAAAAGAAACCTGAGGCAACATCGATTGCTTCAGAAATTTCAGGAAGACTTCAGCAGTGGAGTGATTTGAGTATTAAACTGGGTTACAAGATGAGAGCATTCACCACTAGGTCCCAGCGGATCGTAAATGGCAGTGGTGGGATTTGAACCCACGCCTCCAGAGAGACTGGAGCCTAAATCCAGCGCCTTAGACCGCTCGGCCACACTACCATAGGCACTGTTAGGTCACATGAATATTCATGTGAGTGGTGGGTAACCCAGCCAATCAGCGTGAAGCCGATATGTGGCTTCCAGATAAACATGAAATGGATCTGGATCTAGAACCGGAGCATTTCTATCTGAAAAAAACGTCCAAGGTGTTTGTGACACGTTTCGATGGTCTGTTGAGCCATTGTGGTCACCTTTAAAAAGTGCGCACAATCTATGAACCCATGCACCGTATAAGGTCGAACAGACAGTTTAGTGGCTTATTAGTGTAATGCAAATACGATGCTGCGATAGCTGGAGACTCCTCCTCTACTCCTCCGAGAGCCAGCGATTCAGCCTCTGTCTTATCTGTGTTTACAGGTGGTTTCGTGGCTTTTATATGGAAATTCAGAATCGCTTTCGCGCGCCGTCTCCCAATCTCTGTCACCTTATGTAAATTATATATGTATTAAATGTCAAGGCTGCGAGGGATGGGAGGCGTGTTGATGCGGGATGTTCTCGACAGCTCCTGGCCTCTTTCATCCAACCCTCAGGGGTGCACTCTTCCTGTCATGTCACAGCACGCCGTCTTACGCCGTGGCTTTAGCGGTCTCATAGCCGGCATCCAGCAGAAACCACCGCTGGTCTGAGATGGGGAGGGGGCAATAATAAAACTTTGTATTGTGGCAGGCGGCCTCATAAATAGCTGCGGTGGACGGAGCGGAGAGCCAATGCGCGCTGTCTGTGGAGTCGCAGCCTAAACCTGTTGTCTTTCACGTGACGGATCGATGTCTCATTTGCATCTTTGAACGAATCCGCTCGGATTAGAAATGCCACGGGTGGGAAGAAAAAAAAAAAAAGAAAACCCATTTCGGGAGTTAAAATTGAATCGCGATGGACTTGTGCGAGCAGCACTGCGCTACATTTTTTCCTGGCTGTAAAAAAAAAAAAAAAAAAGGAAAAAAAAATTTGAGAAATTGAGAAATTTGACGGCGGTTTACAATTTCTCAGAAGGAATCTCATCTTGTTGACTGCCGGTGTAGCCGCGTCCTGGTGCTTTCAGCGGTCCGTGGGGACAACTCAACAAGGCGCCGGGGCTTTTGGTTGAAGGGCTGCGTTTGGGGGTGGGGGTGGGAGCAGGGGCGGCGCATGGGGGAATCTTCTTGATTTTGGTTTCCACCCAGATTTTCCCAGCTGGCCGGCTGGATTGCGTCCAGAGAGGCGGCGTATTTATACTGTATGTATCTATTTTGGTTTGTAGAGCAGCGAGTTACGCAACCAATTTAAATACACCATGTGTGTTTGAGTGTGTGTGTGTGTGTGTGCGAGCAGATTGTGTTTGAAACTCACAGAGGCTCACTGATTATCAGACTGCAGCAGGGCAGACCTCCCTCCCTCTCGCCCCCCCTCCCGCTCTCTCTCTTTCTTTCTTTCTTTCTCCCCTCCGCCGCTTCCCATCCGTTCCTCTGCGTCTGCCTATCCAGCCCGTTTGGAATACCGACCCCTGTCAGATTGGATCTCCCACTCTCCAAGTAGATGCCCTACTTATTTGGTGGGGTGGTGGGGAGGGAGGGAGGCAGGGAGGGAGGGAGAGAGGGAAGGAGAGAGGGGGTGCGACATCACACTGTAGATCGCAGAGTGCAATGCAAACAAGAACAAAAACAACTGGGAGCTGTCTCTGAGGCGGGCGCGAATAAGTGACAGGGGAGGGATTCTTTTGAAGGCGCGTTGTAGTTTTTGCATAGATGTTAAGAAGCACGTGTCTTCTGCGGGATGCAAAAAGGAATATGAACACAGATAGGAAATGACCCCCCCCTCCCCCCGTCTTTTCTCTAGCCCTGTATCTTTCTCTTTTCGGCCGACCGCAGAGGAGCACACTCTTTCATTAGATCACAGCCTGACTCGGTTCTGCTGTCTCAGAGATAACGGCCAGGTAAATGTTGGCCCGTTTCCCCTTTGAATGCCAATCATATCTTCACTACAAGACAGCTCGTGATGACTATCGCGGTCAAGGTTATCACCTGGAGCCGCCGCGCCCTCCTTGCTCTCCCTCTGTAACGTCTCGGGGATTCTGTCGCATGTGCTCTCCCTCCGGCTCCAGGAAGTGTTGGCGATGTGGATGTGCCGGTGGAGGTGGCGCTTTTACATCTCCACATCCTGTCACGCCATCGCTCCGCCTATCAGAGGTGCTGGGAGCCAGTGTCGTCTCAGGTTCGTGCTCTACAGCAGTGGTTCAGGGGATGATTGTGCAAATGAGATCTAGAATGTAATAACATGTAAAGAAAAACAACTTTAACCTTCAATAGTCGCTCAGCATCTGGGGCTTAATGTTTGAAGCTCTGTTGTTTGACAAGTAACATAAAGTTCATGTGAGCATTCATGTCAGCGACAGGCGAGACAGTCGGTTAGTGTAAAGCCTACTTGTGGTTGCCAGATTAACTTGAAATGGATCTGTGCAGAAACCGTAAAATAGCATTTTAGAGACTAAACGCTCCGTTCAACAATGGGTCACCTTTAATGTGACACACAATGATGGATCCCAGAGTGTTCAGTGGGATTAAGTCCTCGTATGGTGCGTTTGAGAACGGATGTGTAGGTTTCTGTGAATGGAATTTTTAATAGTCGGAAAAAAAAATGGGACGTTTGATCATGAATGAACCGGAGCAAAGTAGAGTGCTCATAGCACGTTGGGAGTCTTTATTCACTCTCTCAAAAGGATGAAGCTGCTTTTAGCCGCAACTTATCTCAGTTTCACGAGCACCGAGACAGAGAGAAAGGGAGGCGTCTGGGCAGAAGTGTTTTTCAGCGCCTCGGACCACTCCAGGATGTCCCCTCTCAGCAAATAGCTGGTGTCTGCATTTATATTTGGAGCTTTTATGTCAGGACTTGGCTATCACCAGCTTGATTCCCACTACAGGGTCTTGGAGAGCCAGCCAAAGCCCACTCATTATTAATGTCAATCAATTTTCCGAAAAAGCAGCATTACCGAGGCTCATTTCGGAGCGAGTCGCCCACAGCAGTGAAGCCAGACTTTCCCATCAATTACTTAATGAAGGTTTTTTTTTGAGCAGCTCGAGGTAGCCTCAGCCTCAACGAGACATACGACGGTATCTAGCTGCTGTTGGGCAGGGGGGGTAATGAGGCTTAATTTCTTCAGCCTGGCCGGCAGGACGTAGCTTGGGCGTTAAAAACAGAGAGATGGAAACGGCGTCACACACTTGAAAGTAATTATCTCCGATGAATCTCTGTTGTGCTGCCGAGCGTCGAAGTTCGGATTGTTAAGAGGCTGTTTAGTGTCACGATTTCCACTGTACAATTAGGGTATTGTCAAGCCGGTTCAGCGGGGTCGTGCTGACTGTGTTCGCCACGGCTCGATAACAAGCTTAACAGCAGTCGGAGGCGAGACCAGCGCGAGGTAGAGACGTTCCATTTACTGCGGGGCAACATTGACACTATCATTTGGATAAATATAAGAAAATAAAAGCAGAGAATCTCTGAACGTCTGCTGCGTTGTGGGGTCGGGAGGAAGAAGACCAACGTCTTACTTTGTTCCCTGGCAGGCTTTCCAAAGCCAGCCTGGCACTTCCAGCAGACTCGGTGCATTGCGAAAGTCCGTACATGCTTGCAAACACTGTGGAACGCACGCTGCTTTCGGGATCCCTCGCAGGACTGGGAGTCAGGGACGGTGCGTCTCAGACGGAGAGGACGCTTTCAATTATTGTAAAGAAACAGTGAGAGCCATGAGTAGTCCTCCTCCAGGCAGCTGCGAGCTGTAGCCATTTCACTCCCTGTCCCTCTTACATGACAGGCAGCGTCTTTGTTGCTATAAATGGATTTAGGGATATCGCGCATCATTACATGCATGCGTGTATGCGTGTGCTTCGGGGAAGGTACAGTGTCTCATAAGGTTTACATAATGTATAAAAGCAGTGAGAATGCTCCTCACGAACCTATACTGCGGGTTTCTATCTCAAACACGAATCAGAAAATGAACAAGGATGAATGGGGACGGGAGATGTCATTATGTTGTCTTCTGTTGAAGAGTGAGGATAATGCAAGAAAATCTATTTTGTTATCTGTAATGCACGTACGTGTGTGTCGGTGCGCTTGGGTTCATGGAACCATGCTACATACAGCATGACTGAATATATGAAAGTACTCAAATGGCTGCCTATTTACAGACTCAGAGATATACTAATGCACTCCAGTTCCTGCACTGTGATATTCGGTGAGACTGAAATAGTGGACATTTATGTGAATATGCGGATACGCTGGATCATCAGCCTCAAGGCACATTTTGTTGTGTGCACATTTCCACATGAACCTCGTCAACTGTTGGCATTCGTGCGACTCGCCCGTGGAAGATTTTTCCACTTTTCACTTTTCCAGTTGCCGGTGTTTTGAAGGTGAGACTGCACAGCGGGGTGGGGGGGTGGAGGGGGGGGGCACCCATGTTGGCTTGAGCCCTGTGTGCATGTGCAGTTTGGCAGTGTGCTTATTATAAGCAGATCGTCAGGTGCACATTGTTCTGACAGGTGTGAAGAGTGAGAGGGAGGTGCCAGACTAAAGTCTGTCACTCAGGGAAGGCCCGCTTTCCCACCACTCCCTCTCCTGCTTCACTTTTCCCGGTGCCACCTTTTCATCCTCTGGCCTCACTCTTCCTCTTATTCTACCCTCTCCTCCTCCCCTCTCTCCGAGTCGTTGGAAGTCCCTGCCTCTCGTCTCCCCATCTTGGCTTTCACTGAGGCGGTGGTGAAATCTGCCTCGCCGCTGACAGCTCCAGCTTTGGGAGACAACGGTATTATTTCAGACGTGTTAATGAGCCACAGTATCTACAGTATTAGTCTGCCAGTCAAGGTGATGAAGCCTGCTTATGAGCCGTCATTGTTTCCCAGCACAGGGTGCAGCGTTGCATTTGTAATCACAGTACGTCTCTATTTTTACCCTACCTCACCAGAACGCCCCTCGCTCACTCTCTCTCTCTCTCTCTCTCTCTCTCTCTCTCTCTCTCTCTCTCTCTCTCTCTCTCTCGTCTCTAAAGTGGAGACCCGGCTCGCGTTGACCTGTCTTTGACTTTCAGGTTTCAAATCATTTTCAAGTCCGTCTCATTGCCACGGGACTAATAAGGGTGCCTCGATTTAAGGTCAGAATTTGCAAGTGAAATGCGGCGTCTCAGATCCCGTCGGCTCAGACGCAGTGAAGCCAGCGAGAGATGATGCACAGTGACACGGCGATGGGCCCAGGAAGCGTCCGCGTCCGCCGAGAACGGGCCATTTGGCAGCAAGAGCGGCTTCCACTTCCGACGTTTTATTTTTTATTTTTCCCAGCGTCACGTTTATGTGCAAACAGTGGGCCCGGGGCGGCATCTGCCCGCCTCCCTCACGTCAGACCGGAGAATAATAACAACGACAATAGAACGACTATGAGTGGAAAGTGTATTGTTCTGTAGCGGTTGCAAAAAAAAAAAAAAAAAAAGTTTGAATACTTCTCCACCTCTATGATTTCTCAGACTGTGGGAATAGAGACTTTGTATGCAGATGGTTCCTCCTGCACATCTTCAAACCCAGCGCCCAATCTAGGTCAACCATCTCGCTACTTCCCTGCTGCCTGACTGAGCTGTGTGCATACACTGTATATGTGAGCGCATATGCGAGTTAGTGCGTCTATGTGTGTGTGTGTGTGTGTGTGTGTGTGTGTGCGCTTCTCCTTTTAGCGCTCCAGGCTACAATAACAACAAAAATCGGAAATGTATTTCTTTTTTTCTCTCCTTAAAGAGAAATCCATTGAATATTCATTTTTCCCCTTTTGAGGTGGAGGACGTCTTAATAATTGGTGTACATAGAGCGGTGCGGTGACGTTGATCATAGAAACGCAACAGTGGCGGTCGCTGGCGGTATTGATCCAGCTAATCAATGTTGCCGTCTCCGTTGAATGCCTGCACCGGGGCTTTTGAAAGCAAGAAAAAAAAAACAGGCCCGAGGCATGAGATCACAGTTGTCTGTGACCAGCCTTCTGAATCGCTGGAGCCACACCCAGCTCCAGTCTCGCTCCGATAGCGCCTCGTTCCTGGGGTTATCTTAGTTTTCTCAGCTCTCACACCGAAATACTAATATGTATATTGTCAATGCGCATCTGGACATTTACTCCATGTAGCGCATTTATAAGATCTGGGTTTGCAGGAGCATTAACATGATTAATAAAACACCAAATACCATATTTGGATAATTTTGTGGCCATTTGCAGATTCCTACAAAATTGCTCTCATGCATGAATTTGTATGTGAGTGATGATGTCCATTCTCTGTCTAGTGGCAACGTACCCACAGAAATCTGAGGGTTCAAACGATACTCCTGATGTATGCTGGTAGATTTACACACATTTTCCATAATCGCTGTAGATCTTCAAAGGTTGATACCATTCAAGCATACATTCTTATTTTTTTGGTGGTCTCTTGCATACTGAGTCAACAGCTGTTCGACCATACCAACAAACATTGTTTCCATAACCACTTCTCTTTGTCGTCAGTTTATCACGTACCACAGCTGCAGCTGCTGCTGTAGCAGCCACTTCTGCACCAGCAGAACAAAGACATCATGCAATGCTGCTCCCGGTCACATGGGAAATTATATGTGTATGTGGGTGCGGAGTGAATTTGATCCCAGAATTTATCACGATTTACACCGCTTTCATTGCTGTGAGAAGAAATTAAACAAAAGCTACCAAAACCCACTTCCCCCTCGCACGTTGATCGAAAACAAGTGTCTCTGGAGAGCTTCAGGTCTCAAAATGTGCACTGTGCTAAGCGGATTATTCTTTGAAGTCGTGGTTATATTGACTTTAAACAGCTAGAATATCTGATGAAAACGCCTGGACCTCAGAAACGAGCCTGTTCAAACAAGTGTTTCATTGAGAGAGGCTGAGTACATTCATTAAAGCAGTAGCAAAAGTAAAAAAAAACCCAAAACAAAACATAATATATTATTACGTCAACCAGGATCACGGCTCGCAAATAAATACTGTTTTTTTAAGCGTTTGCGTTGCTTTGATTATTTCAGTGTCTCTCTGCAGTAACGATAGTCTGGAGATGGACTCTCTGAAAGGAACCTCACCTCAGCTGTGAATCCTCTTTGACACCCATGTGCGCCTTTGAAGTGCGACCACAGCAAAGGTTTGACCCACTTTTTTGTGAGGAGGCTTCTCGGACCGGCTTCTCCCCTCCAGACATGATCGATGAATATGCAAAGCGTCGGAAAACAATAGGGGAATAACAGCTACTGATTTCACCAGATGATGATTCTGTGCACAAGAATATTTTATCTATTTTTGGTCCTGGGAGAATCTGCATATTTAAAACTGTTTGCAGGCTTGTCCACACAGCCTCCTTTGTGAGCTGCGCTGCAGCGTGTGCGCGCCAGTGTGTGTGTGCATGTGCGAGACTTATGCATTATTCAGAGTTTAATATTAGATGTTACACGGAGGTAAATTGGAGCCATCAATCATCGAAGACGTTCATATGTGGCAGACTCTGGGAGTAATTTTTGAAAGGCAAAGCGGTCTTTTGAAATCAGGAGTGATTGGCTGGGGAAATTGGGTGTGGAAATCCTAATTATTATTTCTTCATTTTCCAAGCTTTGCCTCATTCTGATGACATTAGCATTATTAGCCGTATGTTAGGGGTAATTATTATTTGAGCTCTCGAGGATGCTGATGAAGTGCACTCGGCTAATGAGCATCAGGTCTCGTCTACGTGTACCTCACTTTGAGCTTGTGAGAATATGTTGAATCATTAACATTTCAAATGCGCGGATTCAACAGTTCTCAAAATGTGTTGAAGACAAACAGTCATTGACATGAGTCAATGTGAACTAAGTGTTACCATCACACTTTTTACCGCTCCCTCTCTGTGCGTGAGCTCAGATGTGCGTGTGTTGTTCCTTGAACGTTGGATCCCTCCCCATCAAATCCTATCACTTTTTAGTGGCTTTGCATCATCAAAAATGTGGTCCAGTATGCATGAGCAGCCTCATCACACGGAGCCATTTTGGAGGCATTTGTCTTTGAAATGTGATACACTGCGTTAGTCCTGTTTGAGCCTGTCAGAAGAATCACTGACTCGAGGCTGGCTCTGCCACAAGTTTGGCCTAGACTCACAAAAGGCACCAAGAACAAGGTAAACTGTGAAGCCCTCAGCAGTAGCTAATAGCATTAGAAATAAGTTGAAGTTTTATTCATATAAACAGAAAGTACAGAGACACTTCTGAATGAAATTTCAAATGATTTCTGCCTCAAAGCAAAGCAAATGTGCTCATTTCTTGATGCTTGTCTGTGTTGATAAATGCAACTGTGTTTCACAGCCTCGACATTTCACCGGTCCATCACACCCTTCACTCTCTCACTCACACCTAGGGGCAGTTTGGAGGCTCCAGCTGACCTCAATGCATGTTTTTGGATAAGCAGAGCACCTGGAGAAAACCCATGCAGACTCCCCATAGAAATGGGTACGAAGTCGCACCTTCTTGCTGTGACGGAACAACATTTATTAACTCTTCTAATCCTACATGGACTTGAAATACAGTGAACTTCACATGTGAATAGTTCAGCCAATGATCTCAGTGTTAGAGAATAGGCCTTGGGGCAAAAACAGGTTGTGCTCTGAAATGCTCTGTTTGCCTGAAGACAGAAGAGCTGTAAGTTTATAAACTACGTGAGAGTGTATGCAGCCATGCACCAAGTTGAAAGATACAAAACTGCAAAAAACTATTTCTTTTGCCTTTGTCTCTTACATTTCTGGGCTTGCACCCATTTCAGATGTCCCTACATGATGACAAGACAAAATGACAGGTCTTATATATCCAGTGCAGCAGAGATCTGAAAACATCAGTGGTAAACATTGGATTTTGGTCGCAGCCTCTCAAGAGTAATCTGTTGTAAAAGGCCTCCTGCCACAACCGCTCATTGCTGCATGTCATCCGGGAAGGAAAAGTACTGACTGGCTGCTCGATGAACCTTAGATTACCACAGATGTGGATAACTCAGTCGTGAATGCAAAAAGTGTTTTTTTTTTTGATGGAAAAATGTCAGAAATGCCAGAGCAGAGCTTGAACACAGGTGAACGCTGTTCATCATGATAACAGCGTTAACTGTGCCAATCAAACACCGTGGCTATGATCGCAATACGGCGCTCCAAGGTGTTGCGTTGCAACTTTTTACACGCTCGGGCTGAGTCGCTGCCTCGTTTTGAAACGCTCCCCGAGGCCACTGTGAGAGACAGGATATTATTATTTTTTGCACCAGGAGGTAATTTTAATGATGCTATGAATGTAAATATTTCGCTCCGGAGTTCGGAATTTTGTAAAGCATACATTATACACGCCCGCCAGGCTAACCTTTACCTTCCGAGTTAAGTGTTATTGGGTGTCTCATTGTGTTTGCAGCCTGTGTGGTTGTTAAACGCAGCCATCAGCTCTCAGACGCAAAGTCTAAAGTGACACACAGATGTAATTGGAAACATAATAAAATACCCATGCATCGTGCGTGCTTTCCTCGTGGGCCTCGGCTTAAGCTCTTAAGATACAGCCATTTAAAGTAACGCTTCCTACTAAATATAACTCCAATAAAACGGACTTTGAAGAAATACAACTGGATCATGTTCTGCCTGTATCGACCGCGCCTTTAGTGCTTTTAAAAATCAATGCGGTCCCTCGGTCGCCAAGCGTATTTAAAAGTCATGAGAGCGGTCCCTCTGCAGTTTCTGCTGTGGCACATCTCTTTAGACCTGGGTCTGGACCGGTCGCTCAGTGGTTAGCGCTGTCGCCTCACAGAAAGAGGGTTGCCAGCTTGTGCCCTGGTTGCACCGATTTGGATTTGACGTGGAGTTTGTGGGTGTCCTGTTTCCTCCCACAGTCCACAAACATGCATGTTTAGGATGATTGGAGACTGGAATAAGTGGAATAAGTGGATACCAGTAACAGTCCAGTACAGTATCACAACGTAGAAGAGGGACTTGCTCTCAAATGGCTGCACCTGTAGAAGTGCCTATAGATAATGCTAGCTGTTTTTATCCTTATTTGCGTTTTTTTAATTTCCTTTTTTAGATGTTCTGTTGAAGGATTTCTCCTCAGGTATAGGAGATAATCAACAGCTTTGATGTGACCCCCTCATACCATCTAATTGCCAGGGAGTGTTGCTCTGCAGCTTCATTAACACCAGGTGCGACACACGTGTCTCGGCAGCAAAACGACACAGCGGGGACACGTGGCAGCCACAACTGGCGCTGTACAGTATGAGACGTGAGTCTTTAGAGCCGCAGGTGAGTGACGTATGATGCTATTTGTCGAGGTGGTTAATGGTTATACGAAATGAGGCGTTTTTATCCGGCATGAATTCTAAGCAACACGTAATCGCAAAGCTGAGAAATCACATGGTCTGCAGTGCAGTGTTCGGATATCACCTCATTCTGCTACCAAGAAGGAAAATATAATTCTAGGAACCTAGTCAAGTCGAGGCATAGAAAATCAAACAAAAAAACTCCTTAAAAATAATTTAAAGACCTGATCATTTGATGGTGGGTTGCTTTTCATACATTTTGAGGCGTGTACATGCGTGTTTAATCGTAAACAGGGGAACCCGGTAAATAATACTGTAATACTGTAATAATACTATGACATTTGCACTTCATCGGGGTAATCAGTGGCTTCAACGTAAGTTATCACAACACAAGGAGAGGAGGCAGAGAGAGCACCTCTTGTTTTTTTCCGTTTTTTTTGCTTCTTTTTGTTGCGGGACGAGGCCTTTTGTTCTGGATCAAATTCCCATTATCGTCGCATTGTTGCGGCTCTGCGTGCGGCCTTGCCCCCTCCTACCCCCCCACTCGTGATATTAACGAGGTTTCGCTAAGTTATGACCGAGGGAGAGCGAGCCAGCGTGCGCCATAACAGGACACTCAAACTGCTAAATTGAATTCATCCATTGTTAATTTTATTATTTACTCCTCCAATTTTGCCCGCGTGACAGGCCCAAAAATTGTCTGCCGTGATGAATGCCGACCGTGTGCTGCGGGAGATGTGCGGGCGGACACAGACGCCGCCCACGGGTTCTCACATCCCCGAGGAGGCTCCCGCGCTCTCCCATTGTACACCAGTCATCCTACTCTCTCCAACTTGAAGCGCAAGCCGGGGCCTCGTAAATATTTCAGCGCTGTCATTTCATGCGAAGGCGGAGAGGCACGACTGTGTGCCGGGGAAGCGTGTCGAACCACCGGTTCCCCGATCGCGCCGAGAATCAAAGTTCCCCGCGGGAAAAGCTCGCTGTGGGGTCGCCGTGCTGGCCGCTCACTCGCCGCTCCTGCCCATTTGTTTCTTCATGTTATGTTCAATAACATAATCCGCACGTGTGCTAAAAGCCCGGAAGGGGAGCGCCCGGATGAAGCATTGATCTCGGCGCTCTTCAAGGTCGAGTTGTTGCTGGAGAAACGCTTCAAACAGTGATTTGCACTTTTTCCAGCTGATGGGAGTTTGTCTTGTTTACACTCTGTTCCTTAAGAAACTTTGCTAAATGATTGCTGCTGCACCAGGCTGTCAAAAGGCTTTTTTTTTCTCTTTTTCTTTTTTCTTAGCTTTCTTCTTTTCTTATCCAGGCCTGAGCCAAATGAAATATCGGGCCATCATTCCTCCTCGGTTCAGCGGGAAGCCACACACACACACACACACACTCACACACACACGGCACAAATCAGCACGAATGCGCCGCAATTAAATGTGTCCCCGTAGCCCCGAAAGCCGCCTCTAAGCTGAGGTTCCTGTCACATTGTGCCCCGCAGGACGTAACGCATCTATTCAATAGCAGCTCCACGGTGGCTGCTGACAATAGTCCAGGAAGAACATTAGGCTGGCGGAAGCATTGTGACTTTTGATGGCGAATGTGTCGGTGCCGGGATTATCTTTGAGGCAGCCAATATACAGTGAGCCAGCTTTGCAATTTTCTGTGCGCCTGCACCTGTCTGGACACTAATCGCAGAGGGCTTGTGCCTTCTCCATAAATGATCACTGGCTTCCTCGCACAATAAATGCTGCACAATGATGTGCATTGTTGTATGCAGAGGCTCAAAAATTGCTTTGCTGCGGGCTTTGGCTTCAGATTTATTGTCCTGCGGTGACTCAGGTGATTCAGTCTTGAACACTCATATCAAAATCACTCAAATCTTCTCTGCTGCGGTGAATGTAAATGCGTCACAATTTTATTTTATTTTTTCAGTCTTCTGGAATATTGCGAATATTGGATCAGAAAGCAGAGGGATGATGGATTATCTTCTGAGCCTCAGTGTCGGGAAATGCATAAATCAAACGACGTAGATTTGCTGTAGTTCTTAAAATACCAAAGGCACATACGTACCAGTGGTTCCCAGCCGTTATGACTCGTGTAAGCAGGTCTGGCTAATAACGCCTGTGTTTCACTGATCTGTGCCAGGGCTTTTTTGTTTTTTTTTCTCCAGCATTGTGTGGGATGGCACACGGAAATGTGTCTTTCTGGCACAGCAAAATGGAATGAAGTCATTATTAATGTCATTAGTCACACCTGTGTTTTTGTTTGCTTTTTTTTTCTTTCCCCCCCCTCACAAGAAAGGTCTGCCATGCCTGTTAGAAGCACTGTAGGCTCGTGTGCCACAGTTGTTAGACGTCGGGCTCGTGGAAACAATACCAAACCCAACAAGGCTGCTGCCAGAGACCGGGCAGATTAAATCATTGATGGAGCCCGTGTTTACAGAGGTTTCTGTTGTAGGCAGTTTCAGGGCTCCGGTTCATTGCCAGAGGTGCTGCGAAAACAAAAGACACAAGGCGAGGCAGAGGTCTTTTGACTTTGGCCGTCTCATTGGGGGGAGAGAGAGAGAGAGATGGAGAGAGAGAGAGAGAGAGGCTGGTGTGCTGTGGTCTTTGCCGGGGCTCTGGTTCCTCAGGAGCCAAAACTGCGGTGACTCATCTCCACTCAGGAGGGGAGATGCCAGACACAGTAGTAGTGTTTGTCAGTGAGAGTGAAAATAACCATCTGCGGGCCATCTCGCCAGCATCTTTTATTTACAGACACCACCCTGTCTGGCCTGCTGTCTGTCTGGTGGAGAGCTGACGGGCTGATAGACGGACTGGATGTTTTGCTTTGCGGGCTGTCTGCACCCTCAGCGACTCGGCGCGCTGACTTGCTCGACACCCGCGTCTCACTTGACCCTCGCCGTCTGTCTAATCCGCTCTCGAAATGAGATTACTGCAAAGAGATGGGTGCTCGGAAGTAGCCCGGCTGAACTGTAAGAGCGCTGATAAAATGATGTGATTGAACGCGCGCCGGTGGCAACATACGTGCGTGGATTCGGGGCTTTACATCATCGCATCAAATGCGGCGAGTGATGGGCTCGGGCGAGTGGCAGATTGTAGCGCAGGATCAAATCCCACACTCAATCAGTTCATTATTTAGTCTTTACTGAAGTCAGGGCTGCTGTATTGACAAAATCCTGTCCCTGTGGTCTGTTCTCTCTAAAACCGCAGACCAATTTCCTGTTTTCTCTGCCTCCTTATTTCTCTTTTTTTTCTCCGTCTGCGTGCTCACGGCTCAGAGAGAAACAGCTCTCATTGATGATTTAAAGCAGTCCCGGTTAATGCTGCAACAGGATGTGATTCTAAATGATTTTATATTTTCCACAAAGTTCAATTTTGAAGTCTCCGAGAATATGTTTCATCACTGCCAATGTTTTCAGCCTTAGGGGGAGTCGTGGCAAAGAGAAAAATCAGATATGTCCTTGCAGGATTCATGTAAATCTGTTTGTGGACCAGCTGGTGTTTGATGATTGAAAACCAGGAGCTTATGGAGCATATAAAATCACTAAAAACATAATTGCAGGGAGGGGGTCATCTCTGTGAAACAAACTAGCCATTTAGAGTGGCAACATGGCTTTGCCGTGTCCTGAAGAGAGTAATTAAAATAGTGTTAAGTGGGACATCACATTTTAGCACGTCTACAAGGACCTCTATTTGTGAAGTGACGTCCTGGCACTGACACAGGTGAGAAGTGTCACTCTGTGTTGAACCCTCTAATTACACTTCATTTAGCCACCAGGCTTTTGGTTGTTCATTCGCATGCTACGGGCACTCACTGTACCCAGAATATTGCAGACTCAATCAAGTGCTTTTCTAACCTTCAGCCGGGATTTCTAGCCATTCACGTACATTTATTAATTCTATAGATTAATTCTATTTTATGCTGCTTGTTGGTTGAGTAGGTTTACAGAATGGATGGATGGATAAATGTTCATATTAGTGTCTGAATGAGGATAGCATAGAGGTGTAACGTATGGCGCTTTTAGGTAAAGGAATTCAGCACTATTAGCCGACAATAATCTTCCAACATAAGTGATGCCCCGAGTGATAAATGGCTGCTATGGCATCGGTCTGACAAGCCATTACTCCGAAGCCCCAATAATCCCAGAGATGTCCCATTGGACAGAAAGCCCATTTTCCCCCCACAGTCTGTTATCCTGAAAACAAACGGCTGATGCTCCTAAGGCCCATTGCTCTGAAAATGCACTGCTGACTGCTGGCCAACTCCACAGGGCTGAATCTGTCTGCCCTCACGCCAGAACATTTTTTAGTGATTTTTAACTAGAAATTTTTCATTAATGTCGAAATTAGCTGCGTAGGCTCGTGTTGGCAAGACCACGGCGCAGAAAGTGTTTATATCCCCGTTATTTCTCCGAAGCCTATCCTAATTTTAACTGTAACCCTCGGACAGGGCCCGCAGTCTGTACCACTGTGGGGAGTGTGTATTTTAGGATCAGTGGGTTTTTGGAGCAGTGGGTGTTTGTTTTCGGGATAAGGGGCTGTTTGGCAAATGGTATTTTGATCCAATGGGACGTTTTTTGTACTAGTCAGGTTTGGGAATGGAGCAAGGGAGCAAGGAAATGACATATGACAAAGATGCAACTGTTGAAAAAGTTGTAAGTCCTGCATTGTTAGAACTGTATGTTACCCCATTTGTCCACTTTAACAGGACAATCCCTCATGGATTAAAGTGGCAGGTGTAGAGTTTATGGGAACTAAAACTTGGTAGACACTGATATGATTCGTTTCACCTGCCCCTCTCTTGTATCATCACAACACCTGCCTTAATCATGTTTCCTTTGTGTGTGTGTGTGTGTAGCGATGCCGGTGCCAGATCAGCCTGCGGAGCAGGAGAAGGGGGCCATGGTGGCCCCTGTGATGCCGGCCTCCAACGGAGACAGATCTGAGACGGAGACGACCTCCTCCATCCTCGCCTCCGTCAAAGAGCAGGTAGGACCTCTGAGCGTGTAGGTCCCCCGCTGTCCCTCGTCGGCCTTAAAAAAACCTGCTTGCTACGGGGCGGTCGGAGCCACGTCGCTGTTATTTGGGGGAGGAAGGAGGGGGAGCTCCCCTGCTTTGTAAGTGTTTGAAATAAAGCGGAGATTGATTAGTGCCGAGGGAGCGCGATGGTGTAATGGAGGGAAATGATGGAGATTACGGGACGAGGGCTGTAGCCAAGTAGACATAATTGAAAAAGTCATTAAAATCAAGGTAATTGCACTACAGGGAGCGTAGGTGGGTAGGTGCGGCACGGTGAGGGGACAGGGTGGGCAGTGATGCTGCAGGAGGAGGAGGAGGAGGAGGAGGAGGAGGAGGAGGAGGAGGAGGAGGGACCAGGGAGGGACCGAGAGGGAAGGGAGGGGCGGCTGACAGCAGGCGGGTGCAGGCCGGCAGTAATTGGTGTTTCTGTTGGAAGCCGCATCACGTTCGACAACCTTGCGAGCTGGCACGACCGCGTCTTGCGTGCGTCTCGTTGCGTTTTCTGTCTGTTGCGGAGGAAGGCGGGGAGGGGAGAGGAGGACGTACACAACCCACGCGATGAAAAGACATTCAGAGAAAAGAAAACAGTTTTCACTAATTGCGTTTGGTGATTTGTGTTTAGCCTTGGACTTATTTCCTTGTGTAATGGAACGCCGCAGTTTCATTTGGGTTAAGCTCATCAGCAAATGCATTACGCTGTAGATTTATCATTTTGGCTTATCTACATTGACTCTGGAGTTCTCTTTAATTTAATACCAGAAAGTATTCCATTTACCCTCGTGGAGTGAAGGACAAGTGCTGATGGCAATTTAAGCTTTTTTTATTTATTTTTTCCTCCCTGTGAATGGCATTCATTTCCCAGTGTTTCCCCCCTCCTCCAACAGAGAGCCTCTCGGTGCGCTCACATTAATGAAGCACCGACGCATGCAGCGTTCAGTTGGATTCATGCGGCGGACTGGGGCTGAACCTGAAACCCCTCTCTGCTCCCGCGTCCCTGGGAAAGCAGATATGCAGAAGTTGTAAACATTAAACCAGATCACACATGTGAGCTATTGTTGACGCCTTATTCATTCATTCATTCATTCATTCATTTATTTATTTAATTTCCCCCCCTGCCATGCAACAGCTCTCAAAAGTCCTCCCCTGGGGACAACTGTTTTGAAAACTCAAAATGAGCTCTTTGTTTAGTTATCACAAGGCGTGATGAATGCCTCCCCGTTCGGGGTTTTCGGAGCAGCGTCGGGTTCATGTTACAGTCAGTCTAATCAGCTCCGCGTGTAACGGCGCGCAGGGAAGAATTGGCTGCGCTTGCGGCTGGAATATAGTTTTGTTTTTCTCCATCGGAATACGTCTCCGACATTACCGGCCCATCCAAGCGTACCTGATTTAGTCAGATCCATGCCGCTTTACTGATTCGCACCGTGCCGGCCTAACGCTGATACAAAGCAGCGGGTTGAAAATAGCCATCACTGCGTACTTGTATTAGCTCTGGGGGTGTGTGTGTGTGTGGGGGCTCTCTCCATTGTTTTTCCTGATCGGGCAGGCCACTCTCCTTTGCTGTCCTTGGAGGACACAAAAGGGAAGCAAACACGAGACATGTTTCTGGCGTGTCCTCGAGCTCTGCATCGACCGATTGTATTCAGTGTGGAGCTGAATACCGGCCAGCACGCGCGCAGCACTGGATGCTTCCCAAACTCTACAGTAACTACATTAGCCTGGTTTCAGAGACAATGATTTCAGAGTGGTAATTCACTTAACAGACCCGACAGGCCCGGGAAAAAAGGTTGTGTCGACAAGGAGCCTTGGCACTCATGTCCGGACCCAGCATCCAATCCTTGCACTACAGCAGCATCTCTGGAACTCCCCCCCTCGGATTGATTTTTATTCCGCCCTATAGTTGTTATAAAGTCGGATAAGAGAGAGCGATACATATGCGTCCGGCAAGTCTATATTCCCACAACTCTGTGACATTTCATGAATAATGCATTTCCACGACAGGTATGGGTTTACTTACATCTGCACATCATAATTGATAGCGTGAACAGTAAAGAAGTGAGAGGAGCATTATCTCCTGGTCCGTACCGCTATCGCAGCGCATTAAATATTGAGGATCATTTGATTACGTGCATTAAATGTGTTTGCGCGCGCTGCTCCTGCCAAGGTGCACGCTGCACATGCGTGATAAAAGGTTGAGTCTAAATATAGCTCTCACACGTTCTCTGTCTTTGGCATTTTCTGCCCAGGTGTGCTTGCCTCTGTGTGTGTGTGTGTGTGTGTCTCCATGCATATGAACATAGTGCTCCAGTAACCCAGCAGGCCCACTCCCCTTGCGGCGCATCATCATGCCCAACACACACCTCTCCCCACTCTGGTGTCTCGATAAAGATACATGGGAGAATTCACACAGGGCTTGGATTCCATTTAGCAGACGCCATGTGTCTGCCTGTTTTCATGTTAGCGGGATGAATTCCTGCCCCTGTTGTTCGTTGGAGTTCATTAGAGGCTTCCAAGAAGAGGCACAAGGAGAAATGGGGCCAGTTTTACGGTCAGGCCGAGACGATGGCGGGACAGTCGTCCGCCAAGCTGTACGTTTAGGAGGGGGGTGTTTTAAAGTTTGTCTTCCTTGCTGCTGTCTTTGCTGGTTTAGTGGGCCAGAAAATTCACATTTGTGAAGCCGGTTGGATCGAATGTACAGCCGAGGCGATAAAAGCTTGTTGCCACCTGTGAACATTTCATTTATATACACTATATATATATATTTTTATCTCTCCTCTCCGATCCTGGCTGTTGCTCCGAAAGAGGACATCTGATGAGAGAAATGGACATCTGATGTCGCTTGTCCACATTCACTCCACTGTTAAAAAGTTCCTTTTAAGAGTTCACAATACTCCATGAAAGGCCTTAATACAGTGCAAGTTTGGCCTTTTTGTAGCAAAATATTCAAATGCAGGCCGCTATTGTGTCCTTTTCATGGGTTTGCAGCTCTTAATGGATTTGATAATGTAGTATTGACTGTCCAATAAGTCATACTGTTTAAGACTCGGGGGGGAAAAACAGCAACTGCACAAAACATAACCACCAGTGGCAAAGAAAGAACAGAACAAAATGGTTCAGAATGTGTATACATGTGAAACCTCATGAGAGCCGACTATATTTATCACTTCTCTGAAAGTAGATGAAAGTTTAATCGGGACCCGGCATTTATCATTCAGAAGTGATCAGTCTTATTGCAAGACTTAGCTAGTAAACCAGCAGGATTTTTCTTTTTCTCACCGTTCACTAT
The DNA here is from genome assembly GCA_029224185.1 of Karalla daura. NCBI lineage: Eukaryota > Metazoa > Chordata > Actinopteri > Chaetodontiformes > Leiognathidae > Karalla > Karalla daura. Next base: position 14,729,697 of record CM055208.1, read on the forward strand.
TAGAAGTCCAAGGCTGTATTGTTTTCAGCGGGCCGTACCTGCTCATTTTCGTGATATGCTTTATTACAAAACAACAACACAACAAACGAGCGCCCTGTAATTTGCCTGGCGAGGAACCGTTTAGCACACTTAGGAAGCAATTCGGAAACATTTAGCTCTTCAGGCTGCGTATACTTTACAAGCCCGATGATGTTCAACGTCCTCCGCCTGTTGATTATGTGGACTCTGGGAAACCACCTGGGGGTCCATTAGCTCATGGCCTGTGGGCAGCGGCCCAGTTGACCTCATCTGCACTGATCACCAGGCTACGGTACGCAGCGTGTAGGCAGCGTGCGAGGGAGCGCACGCACCCTGTACTCCAATGAGTCCTTGAGATTTAATCATGATTAATTACAGTGAGAAACACATAGCCTGCAGTTGTGTTAAATGTGTTTTGATGGGGCACCCACACGGGCGAGGTGGACGTGCCTCTTGGTTTGCCTCGTATATTGGGAGGCCTCATAACAGAGGAGGAGAAAATGACATGTCCTAATCACGGTCTAACTTTGATTTGAAGTCTAACTTTACATTACAATGTTGACATTTGCAAATGTATCTTGATTGTCAGTCATTGAAAACATGAAATGAAGCCCCATGCACAAGCTCTGGTATTTTGCGATTGATATATCGGCATTTTTGTCGATTATCCACTCTGTCCAAGTTTGAAAACGAACCAAGAAATCTGCTTCACGCGAAATCTCCACATTCTCAGACAAATGTCCGTTGGCTGTCTCGCTCGTTACAGTTCTCATATTTAGCGGCTGCACTGCTCCAGTCTGGGCCATTTGAGTTTCTCAAGATGCTTTTGCAGTGGGTTGCATCATGTCTCAACTTGCCTCGGGACAGCGCCACCGAGCCCAATTTAACCAGCGCTGATTTCCTTCTACAATTTATCAGTTTTTCTGCATATTTTCATTTAGCCGGCGCTAATGTCCTGCTCTCCTCCTGGATTAAGCCCTGACAATTTAACCCCGTTCCTCGCCACGCACTAATCTGCCCGTCATTTCGTGTTTTGCTTTATCCCTCATTGATGGCTGTGATGTAATGATTCCACCTATAATGAGTTTAACAAAAGATGTATTATAAACACCCGGCAGGCAGTTAATCTTCCTCGGGAAACATACCCAGGTTCATCTTTGCAGTTTGGCGCCGGGCCAAGTTATTCAAATTGCATTCTGTTATTGATGATCCTTGCTCTCTCTGTAGGTTACGAGACAATTGTGCAGCCCTTAGAGAGAGAAAGCAAAGCACAAAGAAAACAGGATGGCAAATGCTGAAGGGGAAAAGTGATGTAAAAAGGAGCAGCCACGACAAAAATCTCTCCCATCCTGCCGACAGCTTGGCTCAAGACTCGGCCAGAACCTTTCATGTCCGACTCGTGTCTCTCAAATGAACGGAAATCGGCTCTGCCTGTCACAATGGGTGAGAAAGACTCTGATTTCCTTTCTCAGCTTATAGCCATTATTGCTCCGTCAGGATCCAAATCTATTTCTTAATTACTAGTACCCGAGCGTTTCTCTGAGATTTCCGTGGCAGAGGCGCAACAGAAAATCTGCCGGGGAATGAATGGAAGTGAGTCAGTGCATCTACAGTGATGATTCATGCTGTATAAGGTGAACTGTGTGTGGGCTATCTTTATAGCGGCTTCCGGTCTGACTGTATGGTAACGACAAACATGGGCTACGTGATATTTTAATGTTTGAAGAGTTATTTGCTTTGAATTTTCTCGAAATTTAGTTTCTTAATGGATTATAACTGTGAATAGACAGAGAAACACTAATTGGCATCTTAATCGTTTTATTTTGTCCTTTTTCCAATCATTATTGTTGCAACTGATATGCCTCCGTACCTTTCCACGAGCATGAAAAACCCTTGCTCTCCCGACACGCTTTTCATCTTTGCTTCGAGTTTGTTGCATGTGAGCTGGCAGCATCCGTAATCCACTCCAGCTATCAAGGGTTCGCAACTGATGGAGGCTTTGCGCGTTTGAAAGGAGAAGGTCTTTTTTTTCCCGGGCAGAGAGGGTAATGTATTCTATCCTCTAGTCTGTCGACTTATTCTCCAGACTCGCGTTGCCAGAGCTTCAGTGCACTTCATTGGCCTTTACAGTGAGCCGAAAACTTTCCTTTTGTGCATACTGTATGCGCGCACCGAGCTCGACCAGCGCTCTGCTTATTTCGCGTGCATATTCTCGCCGCTTTGACGCTCACAGGAGTTGCTTTAAAAGTGATTTTGTGTCGGTGTCTGCGTCATTTACGACTCGCTCGGAAACCACGAGCCGCGTGTGGATTCTAATAGACTCCTCTGCCTCTCCGCCTCGACGTCCATCTCCGCCTCTCCCGTTCTCTCCCCTTTATCGATAGCCTGTCTATTGCCCGGGTTGACAGCTGTGTTTTGCTGCTTGTGTAAATTAAGCCTGCCTCAGGGTCAGAAAGGCGGCGAGGAGATGAATCCTCCCCCGACACACACCCACGACTATCAAATACAGCAAGTGACGAGGAGCCCGGTGACTCCCGAGATCCTAACGTGTCACAAACAGGGATGAAAGGACAGACGGTGTCCGGCGGCTGAACAGCGGTGAAATAATGTTTTGAAATGTTTTCATGGGTTTGTACAACCTGAAATCAGTGACATGGACGACCATGTAATCCTTCAGCTAATGCAAAAGAAATTGGAAATTTTCAGGTTTATCGCCGCTGTAATGCAAACTCTCTCTCTCTCTCTCTCTCTCTCTCTCTCTCTCTCGACTCTGGGTGGCGACACACTCATCCCACCTTCCAGTTAGAACTTTGACAGCGCCATTCAGGGAGTGCGCGTGCTGGTTCAAAGCGTTTTTGTGCTTTGAACCCATCTGCCAGCAGTTTTCAGGCTGAAAATTGGGTTTGGTGGCTCTTTCACTCTGTGCGCGTCCTCAGTGTCCTTCAACATTTGTCTCTTTCACCGTCGCGCACCATTTAGCCGCCAGGGACTCTGGACTGTGCGTGTGAGGCCGGAGTGACTTAACCACCTTCACATGTAATGCGCATGTGTGCATGTGGATGAATATGCACCTGCTTGGCTTAGTCAGTTTGTCCTTTGGGAAGAAGCGGCAGTAAACAGAATCAGCAAGAATGAATGGGAGACATAGAGGAGTATTGACTCCCTGCGGGCACACACACACACACATGCACCCATAGACGTAGATATCAAATAACACTGTGACGCCAAAGTAGATCGCGGCGTTGCGTGTGCTTTGCAGTCTCGGTGTGTGTTTCCTCCTCCCTTAGAACATCTGAGTCACCGGCAAATGCCAAGTGCGGTTTTAACATAATGGTCCTATCCCCAATGAAGACTTGTAGCTTTTAGAGTGAGCTAAAAGCCGCCAAGGTGACTTGTAACGATTTCTATGCACGCCCGGACGGGGATGTGTGTCACGGAAGGAGTGGGCCTTTTGCCGTTTGCTCATGGTGAGAGCATCTGTGGGAGACCAGGGCAGAAAGGGATGGTGTTCAGCTGCTTCACCCTTGCTGTGGCTGGGGAAGAATTATTTGTTGGCCTGAAGGCTGTTGTGCTCTTTGGCACTGACATGTGTGAGTGTGAGTGTGTGCGTGTGTGTGGGTGCATGAGCTGGAGTTTGTGTCTGCCAGTGGTGCTGCAATGTTCCATTTAGTCAACATCACCCAGCCAGCACCCCCACTGCACTGTCACCATCATCATAACTGGCAGCTGGCAGGCGACATGCTTCTGCAGCTGCCGCGCTTTGGGCCAAAGACGGGGAGGGCAGGAAGAGGGAGAACGGGCGAGAGAGATGAGACGAAACTGGGAAAATCGCTCAAAGTGTGTGCATGTGTGTGAGCGGGAGAGGCGAGAGGGCAGAGGTAGAGGATGCAGGGGTTTGGAGTTGGTGAAGTTATTGGTAGGTAAGGAGATTGTATGAGGAAGAAGAAAAGAAAACATGTGGGAGAGGGCGTTAATGGGAGAGAGATTGGGCGGAGTGAGAGCCGAGTTTCAGTGGCATCCATCCAATACCCGGCACTCCGAGACAACCACCGAACCAGACTCGCCAATTACCGTTTGAAGGTCAATCAGTGAAAGTGGAATCGCAGTACAATGCTGTTTGTACACTCACTGTGGCGCGGATAAATGATCCAATACAAACACTCCAAGACTGCTTGGAAGCACACCAAAAAACTAAAACTTTCCCCAGGAAAAAAGGACAGAAAGTAAAGTTTTTCATTAAAGCCCATGAAGGATCTACCATTCTCTGCTTTCGAAATCGAAAGCTCCTCCTAATGTACAAATGAGTTTGCTTCCAAAACTCTCTTTTTTTACATCGATGCTGTTCCGGTGACACCTCCTTGGAGTGATAAAATACTGCCTAGAGAAATCATTAAAGCTGCGAGAGATGAGGAAATGTATTCTGCGTTACTCTGACACACCTTGCTTTCTTCGATGTGAATGTGTCACTGCCGTGGCTGTGACGACCTCAGTCAAAAAAACGAAGGTAAGTAAAGTAGGAGAACAGATAGCGCCTTCTTTTTCTGTGATGCCAGCTACAAACACGTGAAAACTGGGTCAAAGTCTGCAGCCTGTCAAGGTTTCTCCCATGATGCCCCAACAAGCTCAACCTCACTATTAATGTGTTCATTTGTTATGTGTCCCCCGTCCCCTCCCAGTGCTATACCTGGTCATTTCGAAACGATGCAGAATCCTGTAGAACCAGAGAGAACAATGACAATGTTAGACAGGAAGTCTAATGAGGCGTGAAATCAATATGTACAGTCTTGCCTCACCCAGGGCATGCTGGGTAATGGAGTGTCAGGAGCGCTTTGGAGCCGTTTTAATCACAGGGACCTTGGATTATCCACTCGTAAACAGGCTGGTTACTGCCAAAATTCTGCAGCCCCCCCCCACGCCCCCCCCCACCCCCGCCGGTCTGCGCGGCTGTATGTGTGTATGCGCATCTGCGATTGGTTTTTGCTGTAATTGAAGTAAACTGTGCGTCCATATGCCCGTACCTGCGTGAAGCGAAAACAAGAGCGGTGCGTCTGTGCATCTCAGTGTGAATTTACTAAGAGTTGCACTGTGAGACCCCTGTGCAAAGCGCATCATCGTAGCTCTGCCGCAAAGATCAGAGCGCCCCTCGCTCCACCGCCAAGGACCCCCCCCCCTCTCCCCACCCGGTTCCTTCCTCCTACCTGACTCCAGTTCTGTTTCATTAGCCTTTGCTGCTGTGACGCAGCCCAGTGCTGATCCTGCATGTGAAGTGAGAGCTCTTCCTGCTAATCACTTAGCCTGCGCCCTCCTCCATCCCCACCACAGAGTCCCGCCGCCATCTGCATGCTAATGCTACCTGAGCCTCAAATCTAAATCGGGCTCGCATTTGCCTGCATGCTGATGAACTTGTTAGCAATATCTTGAATACTAATATTGCGATGCCAAAGGGCTAATATGCATCCTGAATGTTAATAACGTGGAATTGGATACCTACAGGTAAAGCCGTAACTTAAATGCTAATGGCAATAGCCTGTAGTAATTGTCATTCCTTTGGCACTAATGATCTGTGGGGTACCTGTCAGCATGAGGCAATTAACAAGATTTTCTTTCTGATTCTGTAAAATCGAACCTATGCTAATATGATAAACAGTGCTGGATTGAGTTAAAACAACTGCTCTGTGTCAATATCCATTTCTGCTTTGTTAGTTGCTGTGGCACTCTCTGGTCTGAGGTGCTCGGCACGTCTGCAGCGGCCCGGCGGTGGCGTGAGCCAGCGCCCTGGGGCTACGAGCAAGGCTTGGAAAACTGCACGTTGATGTGTGAGAAAAGCCATCGATTAATTGAACGGGTCCGTCGGGGCGCTTTGTTTACAGGGAAAGCTAAGCGTCCAGGTCAGACACCAGGGGAGATGTTCCTGTTGGCTAGAAGCGGAGAACCATTGTTGCTAAGTCCTTCAGCCGCTCCGGTGTCTTCTCCCCGCTGCACTCAGCGACTGCAGACACAGCGCACGCTGTTGAGTGGGTGTTTTGAAAGGTACCTCTACCATACAGGCTCTGCACTCCTTTCACTTTTCATGCTCCATTGTTTTCATCAGCTTGTGTGGGTTACTACTTCACAGGAGGTGCTCTCTCTGTTGACTGTCTCTCCCACTCTGCTCTTAAAATTACACCTCGCTAATGATACCTCGTTATTTATATCCTTTATATACAACCAAGGCTCTCCTCTCTTTTTTAGCAGACTGGAATCATCATAACTTTAGCCTGTGTACTACGATTCAAAGATTGACTTGTTCTTTACACTTGATGCCACTTCATCTGGTCCTGCTGTAGTCTGGCTGACATGATTAGAAAACATGAGACAGCCCCATGTGGTTAAGCTTTATCCCTATTTGAGAGGAAATAGGCCTTTCATTCTCCCTGAGTCCCTATCGATCTGAAAATGAGAAAATGGAAAGATTACTCTGTGATGGAAAGTGCCATTAAAGAACTGGAAAGGCAAAGAGCTCAGAAAATGCCAAAGTATTTATCAGTTCACTGGCATTTTTTTCTGCCTTATTTACCCGGGGAACGTTTGCTGATTGTGCTTGCTCGTTTGAACAGTGCTACAGTGTGTAGGAGGCTGTGATGCATTTGTGGTGAAAAGGTTCCAAACTTTCTCTAGCTTGAAGGACAGCTTATATGATAGTCTGTCATGGTTCCTCCAGTGGAAGGACATTCTAGCGAGCCTTTCAGCATATTTCCACCATTGGAGTGACACACCAGAGGCACTTAATTATGTTTATCTTCCAGAGGGGCATCCGAGATGGCACCTGCTGCATTTTCTCTTTCTGCACTTGGCAGGACTTGTGTGGCATCCAGACTTTTTTTCTCCTTGGGAGGTTTTTTTTTTGTAGCTAGAAATAACTACCTGCCAGAAACTCACAGCACTTGACAATAAACACTGAGTTATAGTAAAAGAAAAGGCTGTGCTGGTCACAAACGCACTCGGGCCCAATAAGCAATTTCAAAGCAACCTGTTGTGTTGATCCAACTTATGTCCTCAGAAGTGACTCACAGAGGCTGGCTGCATTGCAAGGGAGCCACAAGTCTGCGCCAGGAGACTGCGATACAAGAGGGCACCCTCAATAAGTCACTTTTTGGGTCTCAGATCTACTGTAGGCATGACCTTAAATCCAACTCAGACCCGCCACAATGGAGATATATTTGGATCCCACATCTACTTTGTTCTTCTTTAGAGGAGCGACAGCGAGTTTGCCCTGCATAAACTTTTTAACTGGCCCCGGGCTATTACGGGGGTTACGCTGAACCCTGCAGACCGTCTCATTAGACAAGAAGGCACCTGTTCGGCCCGGCTTTCAGGTCTTACGAAAGACCCAGTTTGTGGACCTTGTCCTTCAGCGAAACCCGCCTTTGAATTGGGACACGGAGTAACACCTGGGAGCTCTGCAGTACAAACAGTCCTCTGCTGCTTTGCACCGAGCGCTTCCACTGGGCAGATGGGGGTCAAGTGCCCTGCGTAGGGCCTGTGATAATTGCTCAGGGAGCTCAAAGTATTTTTTTTTTCCGCGCAGTCACGTTTTATTGATAGGTCATTTAAAGTCACATACAGAAAACAATAATGAAGGCACAACACGCGTACACACCGTGTAGCCTTATTACCCTTATGTCGAGCTGTCCTTGCATAAAGTCCCCAATCTTTCCTGTCACATTTTTCACTCACATGTTAAATGATTAAACACATTAGTGCCCACTCGAATGGTGGAGGCACGGTGGCGGTGCCCTTTACATGGAAGAGCGCGTTTTTCATGCGATTTTAACACGTATATACTCGGCAATACATCATCGCAAGCCATTACCTTTTGAGTGCATTTCTCCAGTAAAAAGTGTGAAAATGAAATTACCAGCGGTAACGTGTTTGCTATCTGGCACACGTCTCTTTTGATCATGCCATCTCCTTACATTAAAGATCTGGGGGAGGGGAGGGGTTGCAGCTATGTTCAGTCCAGGAGTATATTTCTCGTGATGGTAGAGTTGTTTTTATGAGGCATACATATGCCTATATTCCTGGCATATTACACAGCATTATGTTCCCGGCATATGATGTATGGCTTTGTGCCTGCTCCATGCAACATTACGTCTCCATATGTTGTTGTGCGGAGTTTATTTTTGACTTCAGTTATCTCCGTCGTCCCATGCAGTGTAATATGTCACCGCGCTGCACTGCATAGCGCAGCAGGAAAGCCGGGCTAACAGCTTTGTACGGCGCCCTAGCCTTCTCCCCTCGGCATCCTAAACAGATAAATTATGATCACACTCCTCTGCAGTTGTCTGGCCGCCAGGGTTGACATATACACTGTAAAGAGACTGGCTAATGAAGAATGGCTCTGTCATTGGAGTTGTCTGGATAAAAGGCAGATCACTCCATCTCTCTTTTCCTCTCACTCTTTCCTGTTGTTTTCTCACCCTTTCTTCCTTCATTTCCCTATTGCTCCGTCGCTCCTCCGCCCATCACTCATTCCTGTGTTTCATTCTCTCATTGCGTTCTGTCTTCGTGGAATAAATGAGCTTTTGGTGTTGCAAATGCATCAAACACCCCCCCACACCCCCGTTCCCCTCCCTCACCCCTCCTTCCTTTACCCGTGGTGCTTTGCGGTAGTTGGAGATGTGCATCTAACCATCTCTAATGAGCTCGGCTGCGTTTGTCACTGTCGTCGTTGTTGTTGTTTACGGTGAAGTAATTTGTGGTTGCCATAGAAATTGTCTCTGCTAAATGTGCCCATCATTACTTTGTGCTTAAATCCATCATTGCCAGTAGCCTGGAGGCGGGCAGGCGTGTGAAATTTGATTAATATGATTTGATATCATTTTTCCATTAACTTCTTGTGGGAACTTGATATTGGATGTCTGTTTTTTTCTCTCTCACCAATTGGTATACAGTGTTATTTGAACTCCTAATCGCTAAAAGAAAAAAAAAAAGATATGCAATTCAACTTGTCAACTTGCTCAAACACTTCTATCGCAGGTGTATACGTTCATTCCAAGTGGTAAATAAAACGTCTGTGACTCTTGTTTGCTTCACTGATTAAATAACCTACCTGGATGGGAATTCTCCAAAGGTGCGGTCTATTTCCAGGCTCCCCTCTTTCTGTGAGTGAGCACGGGTGCTTTGACAAGCCCTGTCATCATCCAGGAATTCCCTTTGAACTCCGTCTCTGGACTGATTCCTGAATATTTAGCTGTGGTAGGAGGGGGCTCAACCTCATTTGCTATTTTTTCCTCATCTTCTTCCCACCACTCTGGGTCGGAAATGTCACATTGTCAGTGGGGTATGCCGATGGTAGGGGCTCTACCCAGTCTGGCCTAAATGTAAATGTCAGAGGAGATGTTCTAAAAAATGTGCTTTTCTGTCTCTTACCCACGGTCTTCTTCCCTTTCCTCCCTTTCCTCTTGGGTACATCTCATTCTTCTATTTTCATCTCTCGATTCTAGGTAATTCTTTCCCCTTCAATCCACTTCCTTCCCAATTTGCCATTCACTGCTACGCTTTCTATTTTGCCTCTTCAACCTCCTGTTCCTGTCTTTTGCTTTTTAAGCCTCTTTACCTTTGTCTCTCTCTCTGTCTACCCCCTCCTCCCTCACAGTTCTCCATCTGTCTCATGTCTCTCTGCTAGACGTCTGCTCAAGTGGGCCTGCCAGTAACACGTCTGTCATCTGTCAATTTTTGTCAGTTTTTCCCCTAAACTTAACCTAATTTCTATTTCCACTGCTTTATTTGCCTGATCCCCCCAACCCCCAGCTGTGAAAACAGTTTCTAAGAGTTTTCTGCTCTTCTGTACTCCCTCCGTGACCTCGTGAGAACTCTTAGTTCCTCCCCATCCAGTGCCGCTCTCTCCTGCTTGTCTCTTCTTTCCCACACACCTCTTTCTACCTGTCTCAGTGTGTTATCTTTGTTGGGCTCCCTTGTACCATTCATCAGTCTCTTTGTCTTTTTTCTTTTCCACGGCTCTGCCGACCCACTGCAGGGATTTCCTGTCATTTTCCTTTCCCCCTGTAGCTTTGCGCTCCCTCCTCCAGGTGGCCTGGCTCAAACCAACTTTGCCCCTGCGCCGTAATTACGATTTGAGGTGTAAAGGCTAACACAACTTTGCTGTCGAGGGAGATTTATTCCCTCACCTTTTGGGGCTCTTGATCAGGGTCTGTGTGCATCTGTAATCTGCCTCTGAAAGGTGAGGCATTCACCCTGTGCCGGGCTACTGTGGCCCTCCTGGATGGATGGCTGGGGACCGGCTCTGTCAACGTGGCATTAAACATTTAAAACTTGGTCTGCAGATCACTGGAAGCATAGCAATGGAGCCAGCAGTCTCGGGTCTGAAAACCACAGGGGGAAGCAGACGAGGCGAAGAGAGAAAAAGAGAGAAAGCTAGACTGTCTGGGGACCCTGATGGAGAGAGGAGAAAATCTCTTCCTCTTATTTCCTCCGACAATGAGACATGAGACTCGGTAGCTGTTGGGACGTGGACGAATCAGCGAAATGTATTTTCTGTTGCAACTTTGTGTTTCAACATTTGTGAAAACAAGATCATCAAGATAAAACAACCATGTTTGCAGCATTCCATTTGCAATGATGCTCGCATTTTGCTTTGCGTTATAAATCTAGTGCACTCCTCTCCTTTTCATTGGCTCACTTGTTTTCGCTTCTCTACAAAGCCAAAACTCAGCCAGGCTGCAACATGGCTAGATCATCTCACTGTGAACCCTCATTTGTGAAAAGCCAGTTAAGCCAGCTGCAGCTTGGATGTTGAAGCATGGCTAACTGTGCTGTTAAGCTACTGGTGCTTAGAGCAACCAGAAAGGATGGGAGTTGCGTTTCGGCAATTCTTTCTCACATTTTACGGTATGTAGCCAATGTAAACACCATAAATACATGTCATATACTAAAGGGGAGCTAGGATGAACATTATACCATTACCTTTTTACCGCTAGGATGAAAGAAAAAAAACATTTCACCGTTCAATAACCTCAGTCTATTCCCATTCAAAGAAAACATCACATCCTCATTCATTTATATGATTTTATTATTGGGGTTAAAAGAAGTTTAAAAAAAAGCTGGGTAAAATCTGAACAAATGCAGAATGTGATGTAAAATACGTGACACAAACCGTACGGCTACCGTCTCTGGAATGGTTTGCATGTACCTGCCTCCCTTCAGGTACGCAAGTGAATGAAACTGCCAGTTTTTGCTCTGTATTTCTCCATATTCATTTGGTTTCTATGCTTGTATGACATGGGGCCATTTAAAAAACTTCCTCTGGCCCAGCCGTCTCAAGCCAGCAGAAATAGGCCAACATGCAGCTTGCTGGTGGCGAGCCAGAGATGCCTGACATAAACAGTCGATCACAGAGGAACTTGATCTGAGAGGGAACGAATCAAACGAGGAATTTGTGAACATGCCGGGAATTGGAAGGAAAACTGTTGCTTGCTGAGGTTTCATTATCCTTCCAAAGAGTTCTGAGATAGGTTTCAACTCGTCCTCTCACACCTGCGCACATAGCCGAGTGGTCGTGTTTCAGTACAAGCATCTCTGAGTTGTTAATTGGCTGTTCACAATACCCGTGACTGATGATTTCAACAGGCTATTGAAACGGCGTGCGCACGATGGCGCAGCTGGCTCTCAAGTTAAATAGTCTGGGTTAACAGGTGGGGCCGCCTCCGAGATGTTTTCTCACATTTCGTACGCAGTTTGCAAATCATGCTGAAATAACATCTTCAGTCCCCATAACGTCTTCAATGAGATGTGATACTTTGCTGATGACACAGCTGTAATTGGAGGTCTGTCACTGATCAGTCGATGGTAATTAATGGCAACCGAGAATTTCCTCTGACACTTTTTAATTGACTCGGTCAATTAAGGAGGTAGAGCTGTCAATGTCATGCACACGTGCACATTGCATGCAGACACACACACACACACACACACACACACACACACACACACACACACACACACACACACACACACACACACACACACAGAGGCACAGTAGAGAGCCACTAGCAGGCCCAAACCTGACAAGGATACTGTTGATCCTAAGCCGAGCTGAGGGCTCTGTCCAGTGGGGATGCGAAAACAGAGCTGTAACACCTGAGCTCTGTGTCGGCACTGTTTGCCTCCTCCTCGGCCCTGCTCGATTCTCATCGTGATGCATTTCCTCACCTTTGCTCCCACACTGCTGCCTCCCTCTCCTCTCGCCTTCCTCATTTGCCTCCTTCCCTGCTCTTCTCTATTTCCTTTCTGCCTCCGTTCAGCTGGGCGCAAACAGGAACGCCACGCCGTAAATACAGGCGGCGTCATAAAGCATTTCTGTTACAACCAGATCATTGCTCGGTCACAAAGAGAGCCGTGGCGATAATTAGAGGGACAGAGAGGGACAGGGAGACAAACAAAGGCCTTTATGAGAATAGAAGCGAGAGATAAAAAAAAATGGACAGAGAAAAAAAATAAAATAAGGAATGAGGCTGTGAGGGAGTTGAGAGACGGAGCCAGCAGAGCTTGTTGTGATAGCTCCGCTGTAAGGAGAGATGCCAAAGCAAGTTAGATGGATGAAGGACGGGAAAGCGAGGAACTAAGCAGGAGGAAATAGGAGAAGAATGACAGAGTGTGAGTCAGAAAGCGAGACAGAGAGCGATGGGTTGGAGGTGCAGACTGAGTGTTTGCCCCGTGGGCTCGGCTGGCCAAAGGTAAGCCAGCAGACAGCACAATGTGTCACTCTCCATTTTGTCAACAGCGTGGCGAGTTATTTCTGGAGGATGGCAGCTTCAACCCCAACGACTAGGGCTTAGCTCCCTCTATTGTATGTGCCCGTGCGCACAGATGCACTCAACTACCCACAATTCCCCCATCTCCCAGAAGGCGGAGTTTATACTTCCTGTTGTCTTTAAATCCCCAGTGTTGAATTTACTGTGCAACCATGTTCCACACATATTAGGTAAGATAATCCTGACATTTGTGCATGAGTGTGTGTGTGTGTGTGTGAAATGAAAAATGTTGCCTGCCTCCCTCCCCTGCACCCCACCATCCTCACACCCCCGATCACTTTACTATGCTCTAATGAAGCCTCTGACTTTTATGTTTCATACGTTCCTCTGGGAGTCTGGCTAACATGCACATTTGTGTCCACTTACACACACACAGTATACATTTAAATTGACTCTCCCTTACTCTCTTTCTCTCTCTCTCTCTCCCACACACACACACAAACATGCACACGCTCAGATACACACAGTCTCTGTCTTGAAGGCTTAGCCGCATTGTTTACATATGAATAATCCCCAACACAAACTCGAGGAGGACAACCTTCCAGGGACTGAAGCTCCTCTCCTGCAGCAAAGCGACATCTGGGCTGAAGCGCGTTCCATCACACTATAATTGGCCATACAAAACAGCCGTAGCTTAAAGAAACAGTCTAATATGGAGGCAGTCCAAAGCAATTTTCTGTGTTGTTGCCGAGGGAGGACGAGAGCAAAAGGAAACGGGCCGGATGGAGGGTTGAACGAGAGCGTGTAACAGAAGGAGGAAGTGATGACAGGAAAAGATCAGTGGATGGGTGTAACGGAATAAGGGTGGTCAGGAGGGAGGGCAGCAGGAAGTGCCACCCTTCCACCTGACAGGAGGGAGCTCAGGACTTAAGATGGATTGAAAGGTGAAAAAAAAAAGCGCGACAGAAATAGACAGCAGCGCTGGAGAAAAGGAACCATCTCTGGGCAGGACGGGAGGTAGAAGAGTGAACGACGTGATGGATGATGGATGGAAGCAAAGAAAGGAAAACTGATGGAGACAAGGAATACAAAGCTACTACTGCCGCAACTGCAAAAGGCTTTTTGATGCCGCTGAGAATAATTGCTTTCCTATTTGCAGCATTTGCCACACATGACACGTGACTTTTGGAAGAAAGGACCTGTTTCGAATGAAGGGATAACATACAGTAAGCTGAAAAGAGAAACTATAAGGTAACCTAAGAAGAAATCCAAGGCGAATGGGATCTCAAATAATAGTGCAACAAGACCCCAGATGGACATGAAGTGAGTTTGAGTGAAACTTGTGTTTTTCTGGTCGCTCTTGCGTGCTTCTCCAGCCCTGTCTTCGTCCATGCCCTCACGCCGATAATGGAGCTGATGCTGAGAACTAAAGTGCTTTCCAACCAGGCCTCAATTGGATAACGGAGGCCCTAAAAGGCTGCTCTTTGCACCTAACACCGCCTAACATGACATCAGAGGTGTAGCGGAGGAGGAGATGGATGGGGCTTGCGGGTAATCGCATTAGCCAACTCTTTAATTACTTCTCGCTCTTCGACGGGCATCTTTGATCTGTCATCTGTGAACTGTGACTTTGACCATTAACCTATGTACCATTAGCTGCTGTTCATTTCCAATTGGCCGTCCATCCATTAACTCACCCCATGGTGTCGCCGGGGGTCTGTAGAGGCGAAGGTAGGGAAAATGCCGAGCCTCACGACCTCTTACAATCACAGCCAGGGGCAATCGAGATTTTACAAACATGACATTTTTATTAGGAAATGATTATATAATCAAGGAAATTATATAGTTTTACCTCCTCCCCATGGTAATTTATACGCAATTACGCATATCATCTGAATATTTCCATGTAAATGCAGGTCAGTCACACTTTTCAGTCATTAGCTTGTTTTTCATACATGGCCATGCAAGACCGACCCACGGCGAGTCCCTAGCCACGTGAGCACAGACATCAAAGGTCCGCTCCAATTGTTGGCTCTGCTGTTGTAAAAATGGACTGGATTGCTTTCAGAGCTAAGAGCTAACGACAACAAAGGATGCAGTTCATTTGTTTCCAAATTTCTGCGGGGGAGCGATCGATACCACCATGGAAACAGGAGAGAAAATAGGCGCGTATTCAGTGAAGAGGTAAAGAGGATTTGTCTTAATTTGATATGGGGATGATGGGATAGTTTGAAGACTGCTATCAGTCAGAGGTGATCACGTTTCCTCTCCTCTTTTGCTCATATACATAGAGAATTATGTATTATCTAAGTTGTCCAAATAGCCCCTGCATGGGATAATCAACATCTGCTTCCTGATAAGTTAATAATGACTGAGAAACTCTTTCCATTGCTAGTTTAAATAGACTTTTAGACACATTTGCCGTGTTGCCATTATGTGAGCATCTAAATGTACCCGCGAAAGATGAAGTGAATGCCACTTTTTAATCACTTCAGTAAACAAATCCACAGGCTGCAGAGACAGTAATAATAGAAACATGACTTTGCATGGCAAGTTACTGTAGCTATAGCCCAGTTGCACATACATAAATAACTCGTAGACAATAAAAAGGCATAATGTCCCTGAAATGTGTATTCATTTTAAAGATCATCATCATCTGCCCATTCAAGCAGATAGGGGATGCTCTACGTTAATGTATGAGGTGATCAACAAAATCACTTCCCTCAGCCTCCCACTGCTCTGCTGCTCAGAATGGGACAAACACACCGCGTTTGGGCAGATTCACCAAGAGACGTATATCTCTAATGTCTTCTTAAAGCTAATAGTACTTTCATCCTGTTTGCTATTGAGATATCCACCTCTAGAACCACCTCTACATGTTTGTCTCCTTTGGCCCAAAACAGAAACAAAACAGCAGTTAAAAAAAGGAATAAATTGTGCAGAAGACATTAAAACAGTCGGGGTTAGTCTTCTCAGTAGGCCTCAAGTCCTCATGGCGAAGACACAAATATATGCTCCTTGACAGGTGTTTTCCTTGTTATATAGTTGTTATGAGATATAAAGTTTATGACGTCCAGGGAGAAATACTTCCAGACCTTGGCCGCGGAGGACTGAGCACAGTTTAATATAACTATTAGAAAGAGGAAAATGGAGATGCTTTTCCCTGAAGCAGCATCAACAACTATGTGGGATTTTTAACCTGTAACACAGTGGTAACAAAGTCTGTAGCAGGTGCACAACTGGCTTGGCACATATTCTGCTTCATAGCGTGCTTAACATATTCCCTGCATTATGCATTGTGATGATATTATGTCTAAACCTTCTTAACCCAGGTCTGACATTTACACAAAATTGGTCTATGGTGCAAACAAACTGGGCCCGTAACACTGAGTCATCTCACAGCCCTCCTTCCCTTTTAGAGTGCGCATACATGCACGACTCACAGTGACATTTCAATAAAGCTGTCAGTGACCTCACTCCGACTATCGCCAGCCCTCCTCTACATCGGCGGCATGGCTTTGCAAAGCAATAACCCAGCAAGGAGCACCTGTCAAAACCATCCCAGGAAAGATAAATAAATAAATAAATAAATATTACATATTTATCACATATCTTTGTCTTCTTTCCTTAGTTTTTTTATTTTTTCCATGTGATATTTTTTGGAGGTGCCATAAGGTCACTTGTTGGCTCCTGAAAGCCGCCTCAAGGAAAAAGTAGGCTGCACCTTTTCATGCTGGGGGGGGGGGGGGGGGGGGGGGAATTAAAAGTAAAAAATATGGAGTGAGAAATCTACATCCACTCCCGCTCCCTCTCTCCCTGTCTCCCTCTCTCTCTCTCTCTCTCTCTCTCTCTCTCTCTCTCTCTCTCTCTCTATCTCTCTCATATATTCTTATTTCCCTTGTGCACTGATTTCCTCAGCAATATTCCTGTCTGTGTTTGTCTCTCCACAGATGCTTGCATACATTCGCATACAAGAACGCATGTATTTTTGCTCCTTGTGTGCAGGCATGTATCCGTATATGTGCCCTCCATGTGCTTGCATGTCGACCGTATGTGGACCGTGTGGACCACGTCTCTATTGCATAAATATTATTTTTTATTGTCAGGAGCCCACTCCCGCCCCTGTGCACAGCAGGATTAGCTCGCTTCCGCCGATACCCACACTTTCACGTTTTAATTTAGAGAGGATTTACGAAATTATATTTCTTCCGCGCGCCGGCTGAACTGTTTGAACAAACGAGATTGCAAAGACGCAGCCGAGTGTATGAAGTGGTCCTGCGGCTCACCTTCCCCACAAGAGCTTGAGCTCCGTCCAGGAAGTGTTCATGCTGCAATTTTCCTCTCGCGCCTCTGACGGCTTTGATCAATAACGCCATAATCACCCCCCACCACCCCGCAGCGGGTCAGCGAGACATACGAGAAGTCATAAAACAGTGTGATTAGATGACAGTTTGTTCAGTTTGTGGGGGGGGGGGGGGGGGGGGGGGTGAGAGGTGTGTACAAAGCAGAGAAGATACAGTCGGAATGGGTTATTGGCTTCTCATCTTATTGTTTGTGTCCTTAAAGGTTAGTTTTTAACCAATATGTCTGTCACCTCTAGCAGGCTGCTTCTGCATTATTCCCCTCCCTCGAGCGAATCCCCTCCCCACCCGTGACTTCGCCCGCTTTGTGCCAGCATGTCTGGCGGATATTGGGCGTTCATTACGGGGGGACGCTGGCGAGGTGTGGCCCTGTCAAAACAGCGGCCGTCAGGCGGCTCTGCGCCGTGGGGGGTGGAGCGTCCGTCTGACTCATGGTCTTTAACCGCTCTGGATGGGAGATGATGCATCGGTCGAGACGCGGCCACTTTTTAAGCAGCAGCCTCATGGCTGTGCCTCTGTTCCCATCGTGTTTTAATATCGTCCTGGACCGGAGGCCATCCATGGGAAGCACCCATCAGCGACGCTACTCGCACAGTTTTCTCTTCACGCTCCCTTTTTTTTCCCCTTCCTATACATAGCTGGTATTGGTTTATGACACTACTGTATGTGACCCTGTGATTTATCAAATACTGTAAATCGGGTGCTTGGAGAGTAAACCTGTACATTATTGACAGATATGAAACTCCCGATTGTGGCATTCTGACATTTTTACCAGATCGACATGTTTTGCACATGCTTTAGTCCAACATGAAAGTTGCTCGTGTTTGCTTTAAGCGGAGCGGAGTCGTAATCATGGCTGCTTATATAAGTGTTTCTCCATGTTTGGTCTTGGCAAATAGTGTCTTGACCTTTTGCTTGGGTTGTCAGCTGAAGTCTTCTGCTATTTCTGTTCTGCTCAGATCAAAGATGGGGGGGCTTAATTTCAGAAACGGGCGTCCTGCTGAGCTCCATCTACTATGTAAGCGATAATGTTCCTGCATTACGTGATTTAGATGCTTGCTTTGCAGTGTGATTTAAGGGTGGTCTCACACACTGATACAGAAAAACTCTCTATTCTGTATCAGCTCCCTTTTGCATCGAGCTTTGTGAGGGTACTACTACCTGCACAGTTGTGTGTTGTGTGAGTATGCGTGAGTGTGTGTGTGTGTGTGGGTGGGTGGGAGTTGATGGTCCCTCTCCCCGCCTCTCGAGGGGAACCACTCAGCACTCCCTCTCCCTCTGAAAGTGCTGAGTGTGAGGGACGGTGTCAGATGACAAATCTAAGGGACGGGCCGCATCTGAAGCCGATGATCTTTATAGTTTGTCCTTCACCCCTCCAACTCTCTCCCTCTGTCCCTCTTCCTCCTCGCTTTTCATCTCCAAAATCCCCACACGCGCCGTATATAACTCACTGCGCCCGGCGAGTGCTGAAATGTGAAACGTTTGTCACGCGCGCTCCTCTGCTCCGCGCCACTCTCCCTTTTGTTCCGTTCTGATCCCTCTCCTTGTTTACCCGTCCCTTTATTTCTTCCCGGAGTAATAGAAAGACAAAAGCCGTGCATCAAAGCCGATGACAGTGACTCATCAACTCCCCCATGATTACTGACAGAGCTGTGCACCGTGGGTAACCTCCACCGCCAGCGAGCCTCGGTGGCTGACAGGATGACAAAAAGATGAGCGTGCACACATCTCAAAAAAGGGGGCATGAAGGCGTATTCCTGCATGTGATGCACGCAGTCTCGTCATTTTAATTGAAAGCTAGCATGTAGCCGTGCAAACATATTTGACCTTGAAAACGAATTGACCTTATTTCGCAGCCGTCTCGTTGAGCACTTATCTGACAGGGCCACAAATGGTTTCAATTTGTCGGCCCGTTATGGCTTAGAAAGCCTCAGAAGCGCTCAGACTTGTAAATGCACAAATTCCCTCTGTTTGCTCAGTGTCTTCAGCTGTGCACCGCAGATTGATGCTTTATTTCTTCAGAAAACTGAAGCAGCGAAACAGACAAGTCGCGTTAATCCGCAATAAAAACGGTTTAAATCAGAAATTAATTACTCAAATCAATCATTTTCTCTCCGCTTTCCTCGCTTGCTCCCTCTGGCTGCAGGTCCACACAACCTGCTCTGTACCTCACATGTATCGCATCTCATCTGTGTACGCCCACTCCCCTGCCACCCACTGCAGCGATGCCTCCCCTCGACTCTCTCTTTTCTTTATCACTCTCTCTCTCTGTCGTCCCACTTCCCTCCTCCCGTCATTCCCTCCAAGCCTTCATCTCGCTCAGAGGGGGGCCGGGAGCCATGTTTCTACCTAATGATGCATCGCCGAGGGGAAAGAAAATTTGACAGTTAACAACCTCCTCTCGCTCTTTTGCAGGCACGCACACACACACACACACACATGCACGCACACACACACACACACACACAGAGTCACAGAAACGTGTTAGATCTGGCCAGAGATAAAGTGGAGTCACACTCAGCTGGATAATGCAGCAAGCTTGAGTCAGCCATTCTATAGTGGCACGTCACTCCTCGGATCTAACAACAATTTCTTTAAGTGACGTTGGTCTAGCTGGACTTAGACGGCTCACATGTTTTATTTTGCTTTTAATTGTCACTTTGAAACTCGGTAAGCCGCAGAGGTCTGATAATTGGTCATTTGAAGCAGTGAAAGAACCGCTGTTTCTCAAATTAAAGTGGCCCTTGGTGGAGTGGTTACCTTTAATTAAAATAAATGAGTAAAAACAGGTTTTGGTTTAATTAAATCTCAGTTTGCTGTCAAATAAAGAAAATGTAAAGACGCTGTAGAGGCTAAGTGGTCAACAAGTTGTTAAATTCAGTTTCTTCTTCAGTATCTAAACTAATGTTTATGTGTGATCTGTGATGGGTCTGTGAATTTGAAATGACCATACATACCATGATCGATTTTCTATCCTCCATGTTGGGTTGGGTGGGATGCCTCTTGTTCTGCCTGTGCAATTTCACCCCCCCCCCTCTGCGTTTTCTTCTCACTCTTCTTTAGCGGCAGAGCGTCATGCAGGTGTGTAAACACTCCCACTGTCGTGTCTCTTACGCAGGTGGAGAATCCATGAAAGGTGTGAGATGAATCGCCTCGCATGCGGCACACAGAGCTGATATGGATTAAAGACAGCGTGAATGAAACAAAACATGCCCATTTCCACGCAGCAATCCGGCGCGCTCATATTTACACTTTTTGTCATCAGGTGCCTTCATTTGCATGTAGATCTTTTTCAGCTCCCCGTTTAGCCGAGCTCCCTCCACTCTCTCCAAATCTCCCTCCCTCTCCTCACTTTTTACCTCCTGCAGCCCCTCCTCCCTCCCCCCTCTCTATCTCTCCCTCTCTAGCGTCCTAATGAGATGACATGGCTACAGTGTTCTTCTACCACTCGGCGACAGCCTCTCTGTTGCCAATTAGCGGCGGAGTCGCCAGCTCTCTGTTTGCCTTCAGAGATTACATCTCTGTTTGTGTACACAACCCACAAATGAGACAATCCACTCAGAGTCCAGAGATCTAGTCAACAAATGCACATTTGTGTGTGTGTGTGTGTGTGTGTGTGTGTGTGTGTGTGTGTAGAGTAAATGTATGGTATATGCATTTGGAGATAAAGGTAAGCTTTCCTGGATGATGGGTTCCTGCTTATGTGTGAGCACAGTTTGTGATATTTATGTATTTTTGAATATGTGTGTGTTTTTTTTTAAGTGTAGGCTCTTGTGCAGCTTGATCACAGTGTTTTCTATCAAAGAGGGTGGAAATTGAGTGCGAAAGACGGGAGTTACCGCACACCTTTCAACATCCACATCTATTTTGGGGCGAATTTCGTGCAGGGAGCGGCGGTAAAAGCGGCATGCACAATGGCCGCACTTGTTACAGCAGCTGAGTGTGCCTGAAAGGGACATGTCAACAAGTACTTGGGACGCCCAGTGTGTTAGCCATGTGAGCAGCAACACATTTACCTGCTCACAGACACCTCTGGTGTGTCATAGTCAGACTGGGCTGTTAAGTGTAAACACTTGCAGAAAGCCACTTCCTACCAATACAAAGCCACAAAAAAATGAAATGTGCTTTCTAAAAGAGACGCTGCATGGCACGAAAAAGTTGAAAGTTATATTTTCTATTTTTTTTTCGACTTCCATTTAACTTTTCAGAGGTCGGCTAACGCTACAGGGCCAGTCACCAGCTAAATGTTAGCTTTAGCGGCGGTCCCAGGATCAGGACCATGGACAGAGACACCAACACGTCTCAGTGCAGACTGTGAGAACATGTTTGCAGGCAGAACTTACAGACTATTCATTTCTTATGTAAATAATCCAGTGTGGAAATACTTCCCAGTCAATGAAGACAAAAATGCACACCGCGGTTGTCGCAGACAGCTTTTTGAGCCGCACAGATTCACATTACGGCGACATGTTTTGGGAAATCTATCGCGCGAATGACGGAAACCGATACACTCAACAGTGTAAGCGAGTTCATTTCACGGGGTTATATATAACTTATTCGACGATAATAATTCAGTTAGATTCTGTAAAAAAAAAAATCTGCCTCCATGATATTCCACAGACAGGCCGGGGCGCAGATGCAGTTCACATGCAGTGTGACGTCTTTGTCTCCAGACTCTGGTCGAAACCCACGACCTGATTTACAGAGTCCCTCATACTGAAAAGGAATCTTCTAGCGGGGATACTCGTATTTGCAGTGTTTACATCCTTCTTAATAATTTAATCTTCTTTGGTGACGAATAAGTTCATTGTTAAGGCAGATGGCTCGTGCGTCTGCGGGGCACATGCGCGTAAACACCTCGCCGTGGATGTAATCCGTAATCAAGCCACTCTGTCTCACAGCCCGTCCCAGTGTCTGACGGTCTGTCTGTCTGTCAGTGCCGGGCTCATCTGAGGCTGTTTAGAAGCGGCAGTAAATCTCCCGCTATATTTAATTTGTTTGATTTAGGGGGTATGCGCGCGGGGGCAGCGGTAGCCCCTCGCAGATTTATGGCGGGCCGCTGCTCACGTGGTGGCGAACGGCAATCTGTCGCCAGCGCCGCCGCCGCCGCCACCACGGCACGTGGAAGAATAACGCTCCGGGCCGGCGGTGAATCACCCGCGCCGTCCCGTCGACTGAAAGCAAGCTGTTAATTCGATCCCGCGTTCCGTTTGTTAAAAGCGCCACCGTCCAGAACAGCTGGCTGACGCGCGCGCGCGTTTAGCACGCGGCTCACGCGGTATCGAAAACAACGCGAGGCAAACTGCCTGTTTCGGCCGTCGTTTGGGGAAGACGAACGGGGAGCGCGCGACGACGGATGTCCCCACGTCGCCTCAGCGTCCCGGATGAAGCGTTCGAAGCGCTGCCTCTTCACTTCTTAAGCACGGCCTCGTGTAATGATCGCTCGTAGTCATAATATTATCTGCACCTGCAGTCGGGGGGGGGGGGGGGGGGGGGGGGGGGGGGGGGGGGTTGCTGCAACTACGTGCTGTATTCTCATTTCTTACACACTCACACACGTCGGTGGTTTATTTACTGTTTGTCCCGCTCTTTCACGCTGTGTCCCTGTTTGCGTGCGGCTTTGTGTCTGTGTCGATTCCCCTCACACGAAACGGGCCCCTTTGTCGGAGCCGGGAATGGTGCGTTTCGGCGTTGTGAATGAACTCTGGGAGAAAAGGAGCTGGCAGCTTGTTAAGCCCCTCGCCCGTCATAGAGTCTATGCCGCCGGGGGGGGGGGGGGGGGGGCGTCTGCGATTTCTATCGTTGTCATGCCTGTCGCTCTGCTTTAAGCTTAGGGACTTACATACTTTATCTGCCATACATACACAATCACATACATACACACACACACGCTCAAACGGCGACATGTGTGCACATGCACTGTGCACGATTAAATATGTATGCGTTTAACTTAGATGTAATAATACGAGAGAGCTTTAAATTTGAGTTGTGTACAATTTTAATTCGAGCAAAATAAGGAACACACACACACACTTGCACAATACTGAGGCCAGTCTGCTGTTCCCCTTCCCGCCGTCTCACAAGCTTTCAAAATAAAGGTCAATGATGAATTAATGCAAAAATCAGTCTGTTTTCTTTCATAACTATTTCCAAAATAGATTCCTCTTGAACCCTCTTCTTTAATGGTGCACTAAACCCTGTCTTTTAACCAGAAGACATAGCTCATGTTGCTATTTCAGCCTGTACAATAACAGTTTAACCTGTGTGTGTGTGTATGTTCTTATTCCCCACCTCTACCTCCTGCAGAGGACGGTGTCAAAGGACATGTCCAACATGTGCTTCATGTGCCCATAGTGAAAAAGCTGCGGCTGCACTTTTTGTCCGCGGCGTTCTCCTGTCTGCGGGCATTTATACACCACCCGTCTTGTCCGCTCCGATCCCGTCGGGAGTTCAGACCGAAGCCCGTTCTGCTTTTATAATTTCAGCAGAATCTTCGCCTCCTTTCGCCCGAAAACGCTGTTTGTCTCTGCGGCTGCGTGCGCCTGCACGGGGGCTAATCTATCAAAACAAGTGTTTGTGATTGCCGGTGGACGGATGACCTTTGGGGCCTCTCTGGAGTCCCCTGTCACATCATGTGGTGGAGTTGGAGGAGAGGAAAGAGCTGACAAAGGGCTGCAAGGAAGGGACTTGCCGGATGAATAAGTGCATGTTTTTTTATTTATTTATTTATTTATTTATTTATTTTTTCATAATCCGCCGGTCGACGGGGGCGTTTTGCTGAGCACGCTCGCTCTTTTTCCAGCGTCGGCCCTGCTTCATATTCATGCGCCCGCAGCCTCACCTGGCAGCGGCCCAGCGCTGCCCCAGTCTTCGGCCGCACTTCAGAACTCGGAGCGGCCCCTGCTCCAGGGCGCTCTGCCAGCGAGCGCTGGGACAAGGCGGCGGTGTTTAGACATTCCCTTTTACTCGCCCACATTTTCCCAGCTGGTCCTGGGAAATTCGAGAAGAAATTGCAGCTCTTTTTGGTGACGAGCCATCGCTCTAATCTCCAGTCCGCCGTCGTCCCAGGCTGAGTGAATAAATTGTCGCGTGGCATCAAGTGGACTTACAGTAATTATTACAGAAAACCTGTTTTCTAGCTAAAAAAAAAAGAATAAGTAAATCCACAACTCAACCTTATCATATATGTTGTTATTATTAGTTATTCAACTTAGTTACATACATATACGAGGCGATGATTTAATACAAGTGGTACACATTACATTCTTCATTCTTATATGTAATATGTGTGTATTTCCTGGTCTGTTCTTATTCTGGTTTTCACCCACAGTCCCAAAACACATTTAGGTCAATTGGAGACTCCAGGTTAGCCCTAGCTGTTAGAGTGAATGATGTGTGTGTGTGTGTGTGTGTGTGTGTGTGTGTGTGTGTGTGTGTGTGTGTGTGTGTGTGTGTGTGTGTGTGTTGTGTGTGTGTGTGTCCGGTGTCCTGGACTGATGACCTGTCCAGGGTGTATTTTCTTCTCTTTTGCCCTATGAGAGCTGGAAAACCTGAGTTCTCGCCGACTCGGGCCAAGAAAAGACCACATTCTACAACAAAAACAACCATAGCCAAGCACTCACCAAAAAAGATGGCAACGATCACCACTAATGAACTGTTCTTACTGGGTGCTTGTTAAAAATGCATGGCAGAAAATGCGCAGTGCACAACTCGACGAGATGTCAGCGGAGGCCAGATGTTGGCTGTCTCTGCCACTGTGAGGAATTATCAGTAAATCTGGGGAAAACATAAACAATGAGTGCGCTATTAAATTGCCAGACACACAGCGATGCTGGCAGCAATGCAGCCCCAAGTTTGAGGATAGCTAGCTGTGTGCTTGTGTGTGCGTGTGCGTGTGCGTGTGCGTGTGTGTGTGTGCGCACGAGCCCACACCCTCCCACCCATACACACGAGCACAGAGTCGCAATGGCATTTAGGCGGTGACATTTTCCCAGTGACATTTTGTCTGTGGCCAGACCCGTTCTCACTGAGCCGGAGCCCAATCATATCGTCTCCTACGCTGTCATGGAGCCCACAGCCAACACGTATGCAGACATGAGACCTGGCACGCACACTTGTGAACATACACACGCGCACTCATTACATGGCCATGCTTGGCCTTGTCAAATACTCGACACGTAATTAGGCAAGATGAAAGGGAAAAAAAACAGACATAGATAAACGTAGAGTAGAAATTCCAACTGACAACCCCTAACCCAATATTTGAAGATCACGCCACCTTATAAGAATTTCTCATCGCTCTCAGGTGAAACCCACATCTTTATCCCATTATGTTATCTATACCTGAATGCTAATGAATTGAACTGTGTTGACAGAGACTCCTTTGGTTTCATCTGACATGGTGTACATGGCTAATGACAAAGCGTCCGCCAGCAATGACTAATTGATGAATCTTGTTTTTGCTGCAGAGTCTAATGGCTTTAAAGTGGGTTGAATATGACAATAGTGGGAATTAAGTGTGTGATTAGTACACACACACACACAGACACACAAACACTCAAATACATCTTATTAAGCTACTCTTAAGAGTGTGAGTTCATTTGTTCAACCTTCCAAATAAGGTCTCGATCGAGCATTTTTTTCTGAGCGCCTTTCAATCTGATTTTAATATGAATGGGGATTAAGTTCTCACCAGGAATGAGATTGGTTATGATTTATTAAAAAAAAAGGAGAAGAAAAGAAAAGGGAAAACTGAGAGTGAACACCCATCTTGCATTTCTGTGTCAGTGTCACCAGAGGGAGGCGTCTCCGTGGTGCGACAGCGACACCACTTTTGTGCTTGTTACGGGACCTCGGCCTCCAGGTCCCGACTTTTGAACCTGGCGGGAAGGGCAAAAGGAAAAAAAAGCAAAAAAAAGAAAAGCATCGATTTCTTTCCTTAGATATCAACAAATTCCACCTACAGTGCACTGGGCTGTCTGACAGTGAGGTTAACCTGCAGCAAAGGGAGGAGGGGGGAAGAAGAAGAAAATGCTTTGTGCTTCCCTCACTGGTGACATTTATTCAGTTCTACCAATAAATGTGGTCTCAATAAATGTCACAGAAATAAAAGAAGCAGTTTCTTCATTTTTTCTTTTTCTTTTTTTTTTTTTGAAATCAATGTACATTACCACACCATCAATCCTGGCACCGGCAGAAAGGAGTCTCCCTAATAGAAATGCTTCGGATGATGGCAGGCGAGTAAAGTTATAAAGCCCCAACTCTTGAGCAAATTGAGACTGAAGCGTTCAGTATTAAGTTGTGCGGAATCTAAATGAGGTTTCCACATGTGTGTGTGCTCGTGGCGACGGAGTGCACGTGTATATATGGGGTTTTATTCAGAGGCTAGGATATTATGTTTGCCCATATCTGCTTGCCTATGTGGGTGTTATTGAATCGTCTATTAAACAGAGATCAAGGGAAAGTGAGATAGTTTGAGATCATTGACAGTGGGGATCGAGAAGTGCTACCCCGCTTTCTGTAATGCACACTGATTACACAGTTAATCACATGTTCGGTCCAGCTCAGAGAGCGGTATATTGGTTTACATTCCACCTGTCAAAAGTTAATCTGTTCTTTACACAAGTCATTCACTCACTGTTGCCAATTAGAGGCATGCATCTTCTTTTGGTGATGTTCTTCCATTACCAAAACCTGCCTGCAACTTTTCTTTTTTCATTCATTCTGCTTTATTCTGGCCTCATCTTAAGCCACCTTTTACAGTCTTGCCATAAACATGATGTCTGCATGTGGGTGCATGTATATGACCGACAGGCTGACTTCACAAACACTTTGTCTAAAAGTCAGGGCTTTTCCTGCTCACTGGGCTCACGGTTTTCTATTTGCACCACACACAATACCAAACACACAAACTCGTATTTGCATGCAGGGACACACACACACACACACACACACACACACAAATACACAGACAAACAAACACAAACAATGAAATAGAGACAGCGTGTGACAGAGTGACAGTTAGGGAGAGAGCAAAATTGGAAACTAAGAGAGAGATGATTTCATTTTTTTCCCCCACTGAGCTGTTTAATAATTTAACGAGGGAGAGATCTGTCAGAGTATTGCCGTGTTTGCATGCTGAATATTTATAACGCATATAAAAGTGTTATGGCCCAGCTGTTGGTAGACATACGTCTCAGGTCTGTGCGGTTTTTTAATAGAGAATTAGAATTCAGGATCCAAACACAAGCAGCTGCTTCCTCTGGCTGCCACCGGTGGCTCGCTGATACACTGACCAGGGGGACCGAGGTTTTATTTCTCAAAATTCTAGCCAAAATATTTGCAGGTTTTAATTTTTTTTTCCCCATCAACTGACAAACCATTAGCCCGGACCGAGCCTCATGAATAGCTTATTTTCAACTGTTTAATGATGAGGCTCTTTGATTTGACTGTCTTTGAAGCTGTTTTCCTGAATTCCTCTCTGCCTGGACCAGGGATATTTTAATCCTGAGCTCATATTTATCAAACGGCTCAGAACCAACTCCTAGGGCTCGCCCAGAAAGTTTTAGGAGGAGCTAAAAATACTCCAAACCCAGAGCGGGACATGCAAAGTGGTTATGAGGTTCTCTGCGCCGCTTTCAGCAAAGATTACAAGAATGAACAACGCAAGCGGCAGTTAACAACACTTTAATACCTTCAAGTGACAATATTAATGATAGTTTAAGTCATGTGATGCAGAATAAATACCCTCAACTGTGGCGTCTTGCACTAGCCGCTTACAAATAAGCAGAGGCAGAAACTAATTTTTGCCAAAACGTCATGTCAGCTACATCCTTAGTGAAACAGTCTGCCAGCATAATGAGTCACAAAATTCAGATGGCAATAATTGGCTCCAACATTGTCCACAGCCGACAGAATTTAAATGAGCCTTAGTTAACCCATGCGTCCCGAAATATGACAAAGGACCTCTTTAGATAGCTTTGTGTATTGATTGCATTAAGCCATTAAGCCATTTCAACAGCCCCTTGGCCAAATTAAGCAGAATTCATCCCCGGAGCAGGACTGACAGGGATTTCCTGCATGATATGAAGCATACAGATTGAAGTCTCTGCATCATCAACCCTCCTCCCCCCTCCCAAAAAAAAGAGAACGAAAATCTGACTGTTTCAAGACTGCTTCTAAGTGTCTTATAGGACTGTGTTTTAGCTGTGACAATGAAAAACTCTTCATTTCCCTTCATTTCTTTGTATTATTCCGTATTACATCCTCGGGTAATGTTGCTTTGTCTATAAAGTATAATACTCCGACTATTTTCAGGGACCAGCCTCAGCACTTCTGTCTTAATATGATTCAGTTTTTCTCCTCCCAAGTCTTCATGAGGCATTTGCTCTTCTTGCCAATAAACTGGAGTGTGAGAATAAAATTAACAATGTGATAATTCTGTCCAGGAGAAAACTTTCTCTCAAATTCTCTGCTGCGTGTTTTCTCTGCTCCGTGTTTTCCGGAGACGTTGTAGGTGTACAGTCATTTAGTTCAGTTCATTGACCCGTCTTGGCAGTGATTGGCCAACAACTGAAGCTCTATTTACAAAGTGTCTGTGTTTATCTGAGGCAGCCAGATCTGATAAATATCAGTCTCAGGACTCCCACTGTAATGTCAGATTAAATTGTAGTCTTAAGTTGCTCAAATGACGCATTTGTCGCTGTGGAAAGAACAGACAGATTGTACAGTAGGTGTGAGGACTTCTTGATTTTGGCTGTCAAAGCCCTCAGAAAGCGTGGAATCATATTTATGCATGTTTGAGCAACTATGCTTCATAACAGACCCGAGTTTGTTAACAGAACTGAAAATGTCTCACATCCAGGACTTTCATCTTCCGTCTTTTCTTATTTGTTATCCATTCCCTCCATCCCTGAGTCCTCATGCCAGGATAAATGAGACCTGAGAGCAGCGTCCTTCTGCCTGTGATCCGTGCTTCCTTGCTTTTTCAGCTCCATTAGGGCATACCAGCCATTACCTTCTCCATTCACACCTGACATACTTTCTGAAGTATTCCACATAGTCTGGGACATGCCTCTCGCTCGAATGGACACAAAGTCCGAGCCCCCGTTCACACTTTGAGCGACGTGCTCCATTCAGACGTTGAAATGTGTCAGGCTTTTCATAACATTTTGGGGATTATTCAACTTTTGAATACAATTCACACTAATTGGACCATTTCCCACTTTTCACACGTCATCTCAATGAAATTGAAGGCAGTGGCACGGTATCAGCAGTGTAATTTCGTGTTTATTATTTTGTGTACGAGCCGTAATCCCTTCAAGGGAAAGCCTCTCTCTTATTATCAGCACTGACGTGCTGTCCGCTGCATTACAGTAGTGGACATAATCACATTAAGAAAACCTCCCCCGGGGTGTCACTGCTAATGTAAATACAGTTTTCTCTTAGAAGCGGGCCGGTGCAGAAAAGGCCAGTGCGATCGGAAGGGACCAGAATCCCCAGTGCGCGGCCATTATGAATTGTGCGCTACGGAGAGAGAGATGGGTGTTAATGAGCAAAGTCCACGCGGGGCCGAGCCAGACCGAGCCGCCTAATATTTCTTTGTCTCGTCTCCACCGTTGGCCAGATGGCGGGAGCACCTGCCCACGCACGGGCACGCACAGACGCACACACACGCGCGGGAGGAGGAGCGGGGCGCCGACACGTGGTTCATAAAGCCGGCGTCGATAAACTTGTGTGTTCATTCGTTCTGCTCCCGCTCTCGTTTCCATGGGTAGCTCCCGTTTGTTCAGGTCGTGTTGGGAAGACCAAACGAGAGCGAGTCATAAAAAGATGTCCCGGCCCCCTTGACCCCTGGGCGCGTAACCTGGCTGCTTCGCGAGGTCCGCGGAGCCGCTTTTAGAAGCGGTCGTTTTGAGTTTTATTGAAACAACAGGCTGGGAATGATGATACCCATCGCAGCTAGAAGTGTGTGACGGAGGCAGCGGTGCAGAATTATCACACCGGAGGAAACATCTGGCCAGCTGGGACGTGTCCTTAAAGCAACAGCTCGTCCGAGCCAGTCTAGCTCCGCCACCAGGTGTTTTGTGCTCTCAGAGACAAAGATACGAGCGCACGCGCCCCGTGGCATGAAGCGCTAAACCGTGGCTTCAGACTCGGACACAATAGAAACGTTGTCGGAGGAAGAAAAGTCATCAAGGCTATCAGGGCTCTTCTTTTCTCCTCTTTCTCCTCTTTTCTTGTTCTCTCCTTTTCTTTTGAGTCTGGATCAGGTATCCTCACCCTCAGCCGTGGTCTCATGTGTCCCCCCCCCCTGCTCCTCTACCGACTGGCTGTTGACTTTTCACTCTCATTAAAGTGGCAGACAAGAAGAGCAGACGGGGGAGGGTTGGAGGGGGGCGAGCCGAGAACTGATCGGCTAAATTTGAACCATACCTCAGCCACACGAAGCGCAGCTGTGTGCTCGGGGGAGGCGGGCGAGGCGGCGGGAGGTTTCCTCTGTGTGGGGGGATTTTAAAATGCATGGGAGCGATGGCAAAGAGGAGAGTGACCTTTTTACCAGCTCCCATTCACACTCCCCTCTTCCCACTCATCTCACCGCAGTTTTTTTTTCCCCTTTTCCCGTTCCTCTTTTGCTGATTGAGGACGGGGAGGGAAAGAATGAGAGGGAGAAGGAGAGAGAGAGAGAGTTACTTCTCCACTGGAAGGTCATAGCTCCATTTGATAGCCTTTTGTCTCCCATCCAAAAACAGCACAGTTAATAGCTGCCCATAGGCCACTTTATAATGATTGGGCCTTATCTCCAGACACACACAGACAATCACGCACACAGTGTCTTTATGGTGGCAAGTGGGGAAATTTAGCTTTCATGGTGGAAGAGCTATTCCGCTATTCATTCTTAAACTAACAGCGGTGGAACTAAATGAGGCCGCGGCTGCTATTTAGCCCATATTTATTGCTGGTTCATTGCGAAATGTTGCTTTTTTTTCACGGATTTCTCTCCTCTTCTCTTGTTTTTTTTTTTTGCCTTTGAACTCCATCTCAAGCGTTTTCTCGTATAAATAGCATCCGCTGATCAAGGCGCGGAGGGGTATAGTATTTACAATTCTCTGGCAGCTTGTCAGTCATTCTTTAGCGGGCTGGTTTTATTTGAAGGGAGTAACCGTGAGAGGCAGAGCAGGGGAAGCGTGGAGCTACTAACTAGTGGAGCAGCGCTGTCTGATGAAGACCGTGTGCCCGTTGCGAAGAATACACAGCCTCCTGAAGCTAATAAGCTGCAATGCGAGCTTGGACACTTTGCACATTAACCCAGTCCCCGTAACATGTGCTGTCAGTAGCTATGGTAACATGCAGGTACCCTCAGCCTTCATAGACAGTAGAGAATATAATAGTAGTAATTACCACAACACCCAGTGAAGTATTTCAGGCCCACATGGGGTTTTTTTCTTTGTAGTTTGTAATTTAATTTTGATGATATTTCTTCTGAGTCGTCTTTGATTTCCCAATGCTAGCCTCATATACTGTTCGTAGAAAACTTGAAGTTGAGTAAAACTGAGCAGTCTTTTAAGGCTGGCAGTGCACCTGGTTCCAATTCCCCGAGCAGTTTCTCCTATCCGGTCCTGTCTTGCAGACAGCTTAACCTCTTCATTCTCCTCACTGAGCATCAGTGAGAAGAACGAAGAAAAAAAGTCCTAGTACAAGGTGCCACCGAGAGAAGTGGTCGAGCACGACGTATTTCCTTTCCTTTGCATTTTTGTCCCGTGTTCTTCATACATTTGTTTATGTATTTTTTATGGCAGGATTTGAGTTTTGATCGCCGACAGTGTCTATAGACAGTATATTTAACTTTAAAGCAGTTAGGCGCATTGCGTCGGCTCGGGAGGCTTAATGTGTTATTTGTGCTCCTTCAGCTTGACTTTTAAATGCAGCTGCGTGTTGGTAGCAATACAGACAGCGGGAGTTGAAAGTCCACAGAGTGCCAACATTGTTTTCCTGGCTGTGCAGCTGCCTAATTAGCATTAACCGCTTAATGAAACATTGTTGGGGAAAAAAAAAAGCAAATGAATGTCGATGTGGAGATGAAATGGGGGGGGACTGTCGACTGACTGAGAAACGTTCTGAGGGTGTCGGGATTTTAAAGCTGAAAACAGCACTGCCACAAAAACAACTGGAAAAAGTTGCAGAAAGAAGTTCGAGAACACGTTCTGAGACAATTTTGATAAGTGGATGACGACCAGTTGATTCTCTTCCCGTTTCATCTGCAAAGCTTGGAAATTCTGCTTTCAACGTGGCTTTGATACTCTCGGCACAATTGGATAACAAGTAGCATCAAAAATCTAAATCAATACTTTTGACAAACTTGCGAAGAAACTTTAGGAGACTGCTAACTTCCCTCCAGCTGCAAATTGTATTTCTCGTCTGATGTTGACTTTGACAAAGCTCCAACAACACTGTCAGACAAAACCAACAGAAAATAACTCAAAAATACACCAGCGTGCTCCGAACCCGGGCTTAAGTTGTTTTTTCTGCCAACTTTTCATAACCGGAATGAAGGATGTTTGAAGCACTCGGAGTTTGTGTAGTGGCACCCGCAGTTGATGGTAAATGATCAAACTCTTGCTATCGGTGGTTCCCTGCAGTGAATCAGTGTCACACAGAGCACCAACAATATAAACTCTACATCCAGTCCGCGCCTTGCTCCTCTCGGACCGAATTACGCACACGCACCTCTGTGAGAGCGCTGCAGGCAGGTGAGAGGTAGAGTCGCCACCTTATTTATAGTAGAGGGAGGGGCGGGTGGTGGGGTGGGGTGGGCGAGGGGGAGGGGGTCTACGGTTGCCATGGAGACCTTTGTGGCTGACTGCGTGTGAGGCTTTCTGCCTCCTATTAAGTACACACACGCGCACACACACGCAGCACATAGTGGAAACCTGTACGTGTGGTAAAAACTAGGCGGGAGGAGCAGGTCGAGCGGCCGCTGAAACGCCATGGTCATCACTTCATGGATCTACTCAGCTGTGGTCTCTGCGTGAGGTAAAATCCCCCACTCGACACAAAATGTGGTTCTGTACAGACTCAGTATAGCTGCATCATTAGACCTGAACGCCGTGAGACTAGGATTTGTCGCTACTCCTCGTTCAGCCTCTCACCATCTTATTGCGCCAACAAGTAATGTACTTGCTGTGTTTATTTTTATACTTGTCAGCATTTACAGCCTATCAGAACTTTGACTCACGACGTGACGGAGGAACTCCGATTACAATGCTGTCGGTGTTTCCTCACGCGTTGTAATTCATTGCCATCCATCCGCAGATTTTACGTTTGTGTTGAATTTACGGCGCTAGATGAT
Source organism: Karalla daura (assembly GCA_029224185.1). Classification (NCBI taxonomy): domain Eukaryota; kingdom Metazoa; phylum Chordata; class Actinopteri; order Chaetodontiformes; family Leiognathidae; genus Karalla; species Karalla daura. The sequence continues at coordinate 14,763,176 of CM055208.1, forward strand.
TTCCAGACATTGTCGAACGAGCGCACTTTTTACAGAGTCAAATGTTATCGAGTTGCCAGATGCGTGCTACGCTAAAAGCATAATTCAGCAATGTAAATCCTTCTGAAATAATGTTACGTACGGGGGTGTGTGTGTGTGTGTGTGTGTGGAGGGGGGTCTCGATGTTAAGTTCTCTCTGATTCGTTGAATGCGGTAATAATCACTGTGTCAACATTTTAACGGGTGCTGCTAGCCACTGAGATACAGCAGCTGTTGAGGTTTGAGTTCATGCGTCATAATGCTTGCTTGTGACACAATGCGAAGGGCGATTTGCGCATGAATCCCATTTCGTTTCAGGGACGGTATGAGTACGTGGTAAAACCGAGCTCTTCAACTAAGGAAATAAACTAAAGAAAGGCATCCCGCTGGCCCATTAGTTATGCAAGCTTGAAATGTGCTCTTTACTGTGTTGCGGTTGCGGCTAATCAAAGTGCAGCGCTGCATGTAATTGCAAAAGGCCTTTTAGCGCACTCACCAGGTGAAAACGCTGATACTATCCATTGGCCGGGTCAAGGAAGTGCTTTTGGAAGCGTTAGTTAGCCGTAATTTGCCCTCTTAGGGATCATTTATTGTAGAACATCAACAGTATCAAAGTACCTCAGGAAAAGACACAAAAAGGGACTGTCGTGCATAATTCAGTTGCCCAGATGTAGGACTGGCCAAACTGGTCTCGCATCTGTTTTCCATTCACGCCGTACACCGAGTTACCTTAAAAGGCACTTAAGATACTTCACCATCACGGCGTTGTACTTCATCAATTAACATAATGCCACTCTAGGTGCAGGGATTTGCATTTTTACACCTTGAGGATTTAAACAGTTGCAGCTGTGGAAAACAAGGTGACAAAGCAGTCTGCTCGTGGGGGGAGCCGAGCCGGAGCTTTGAAGCGACGCACCTCACTGTAAAACAAAGCTGCAATTTAGAATTACAGATCCGAGAGGGTGGGGTAAGGATGGGGAGGGGGTTAATAGACCCTGCGCAAATTCCCAGCGTCGCCTCGCTTTGCAAATCACAGGGGTGACTGAGGCAGCTACTTTGTCGCTGGCACGTCTTAGGCGCGTCCCCTGGCAGGTACAGCGCGACGGGGATGCAGGGGAGAGGTGCTGACGGTGGGGAAGAGCGGTGAATGGGAGAAATCAAGGAGAGGCTGATGGAGAGGAGCTTAACAGGCAGTGGGAAGAAAGGCTGATTGTGCCCGGCGGACGGTGTAGCGGCGTTAAGTTTTTTTTTTTTTCTATGGGAACTTGCATGTTTTTATATACCCACAGTGTGTGATAATGCCTCACAGATAAAGGCATTTCCTCCTGAGAGATCAATGCACTACTACTACTCCTACATATGCATGTGTCAGGCCTGGCTTTTGGCACATCAGTGAATGTTAGTGCATGTGAGAGGGAGTGGGAGAGAGCCACAACATAAATGTGTGTGTGTGTGTGTGTGTGAGTGTGTGTGAGAGAGAGCGAGAGGGATGGGGATGGAGGGATACAAAGTGTGTGCATATTTATGAGCAAGTGGCTGCTGTAAGCGTGTGTGGAGAAGGGGTGAGGGAGGGTGGGAGGGAAGGAGGGAGGGGGAGATGAATCGCATTGTGCTCTGTACTGTTGGGGAGGAGAGGGGATTGAGGTTGGAGACTGGAGATAGCGACTGGGGATCAAGTCATTCAGAGCTTCAAATGGCTTTGAGAAAACCAATCAAGCCGGCGTACACTCTCTCTGCGTCTCGCTCACACTCTCTCCCTCTCTCCCTCCCTCCCCCTCTCCCTCCCTCCCTCCAGGTCTCACGCACACAGGCATGCACTCACTCGTACATACACAATATCTCCAGCCGGGTGGAGTTCACTGCACTATCGATCCGCCTCCATGTGGCTTTAATGCGGCGCACATACGCACACATGTGCGCGCTCATACTTGCGAACATTGATTTCTGGTTTGAAATCTCATCTGTCTGGCTCATAGCGAGATGACTGATATGGACCTGTCAGTAAGCCACTTAAATGGCTAATGCATCAACACCCCGCACACACACACACACACAGACATGTGCACACACACGTACACAAGCAGGCGAAAGGGTGGGGTCTAGAGTGATGCATCTGGGGTAGTGGCGTCGAAAAGGCACTCTCACTCCTTTTGCATGGCTGCAGCTTTGAGCAAGCAGCTCCCAGCCAGTAGCTGGCACCGGGGAATGTGACAGGATACACGCGGTCGTAAATGCTTTTATGTGTAGCCACAAACAGCAGCACAGAGTAAAAAAGCAAAAGAGATAGGGAACGATTTAATTTGACAAGTACATACATGCCATGTGCTCGCTCATTTGCAAGTCGTATAACTAGCTGGCAGTAAAAGCGATTCTGCTACTTCTCTTATTGCCATCTCTGTCTATTTCATACAGGGTGAAGGCAGGGACTACACCCTGGACGTGCCTCTAGTCCATCACATGATGCACACGGACTCTGTCATTTACAGCTCTAGGGCAATCAGGTCCACTTTGATGTGTCAGTGGGTTTTGGATGGAACTTTATGATGGGGTGATGCGGGGCTTGGGGAGCTATTTCACATTGTTTTGCAAAGCTAAAGCACTGTTTTTACACAGTGCTTCACAAATGAAATCACCCAAGACTTGTGATAAAATCAGACAATCGTGTCCGGTAAATGTTTTGCTCTCTACTCTGTAGAAAGCATCACCTTTGATGTTAGTTTTTGGCCTTTTGTGAGCTCCTCAGACTTGAACCAAGCCTGGATAGTGACACGCCTGCTAACAACAAACTCGCTCCATGGAGAAATCCCACAAACGTCCTTGTTAGACAGAGAAACAGTTTGCAAAACGTTTTCGGTTGCTGTGCTTCAGCATCTCCGGCTGACAACCCTCCCACGTCACACAGCGGTTAGGCTTTAAAGGCTCTTTTTTTTTTTTCTGCTCGTACATTTGGAACGCTTTATGTCAGTCGCTCTACCGCACGCCTTTTCTCACCTGTCACTCATGTTCACATTAATGATCACGCTTCATTTTCACTGCCAGAGCGCCTGTCTTCCTGCCCTGAGCTGTTTCCATGACCTGCGGCTGACAATGCCTCTTTTCTCCCACGACAAGCAGGCAGCAGTCCCAGAGCAACTTATTATTCACCTAGAAACACTGTTCTGATATGATCGGCTGGCTTGAAAGGCTCCTATCATATGTTCTGAAAGGGTATTTATGGCTTTAACAGCTTTAATGCCTCACTTTGCCCTCACTTAATGACTACTTTCTTTTTTTCCTCTTGCACCTTCTTATTTCTCTTGGGTGGAGCTAGAGCCTCCCAGCACAACCCGATCCCTCTCCCTCACTCTCTTATGCCCAGTATAACTAACACTTTGTCATCCTCTCTTTCTTCAGGAGCTTCAGTTTGAGCGCCTGACCAGGGAACTTGAGGCTGAGCGTCAGATTGTCGCCACCCAGCTGGAGAGATGCAAGCTGGGATCAGAGGCAGGCAGCATGAGCAGCATCAGGTAACATGCAAACCCTGTTGTTTCTGTGTATGTGTGTGTGTGTGTGTGTGTGAGCGTTGGGTTGGACTAAGGATGGGGTGTATCAGGTAATGCACACTTCCCCCATCTTTTTGTGCATGGGTTATTTTTTTGGTGCCAGAAGGCTGTGTTTGTGTGCATGCGTCTTTGGTAGGACTGGGGGCGGCAACTTTGACTTATGATACGAACCTTTTATAATTTAAAGTTGTGTAGCGACGCACAAGGGTAAAGAAGCAAACGTGCGTCTTGGGCGCAGATGCTCCCAGAGTGTGTGCTGCAGGCCGACGCGCCGGTGTGTAAATGCGGAGGATGATGGAGCAGGCCCGGGGTCCTTAGTGACACGAACGCTGACTGCACCATTATATACCTTCATCACATACATACACACTATTGCTCTCACACACACACACACACACACACACATGCGCACACACACATACGTTGAGGCTGCGGCGTGCACGCCCTGGGTGTTTTCCCCTCAGATCTGTGGAGTGATGCAAGTGGAAAAAAAAATGTGTTTCCCGTGCTGTGGGGTGCATTTATCAGCTGGATGAATTGATGCAATACTGTGGTTGCAGGCAAAATCTCTCTCTCTCTCTCTCTCTCACACACACACACTCACACACACACACACACACAAATAAACATGCAAACATGTACAGCACACATGCGTGGTGTTTGCGGTGAGATTTGCGCCCATACCCCACTGACAGACGCATGATGCAACAGTGCGAGAGTAGGATAGCACACTTCACAACATGCTCAGTCTCTCGTATTGCACACACCAACCGTGGTAGTTGCTCAAGGCCTGATACATTACACATGTCAACACACCCCTCGGCAACGATGCCGAGTGTGTGACAGCAACACACCTCCACCCACCCGCACACACACACAAACACACGCGCGCGCGGCCCCTCGATGAAGCGTCCTCGGTGGGTTTTGCAGCTTTCGTCGAACACACACACGTTCCACTTCCCGGAGCCCGTTTGTCATAATACAGGCATTAATTAGCATATCGCCACGGGCCCGCAACCCTTCAAAATACTTCATTATGTTCCCCATTTAGTCCGACCTTTCTGCCGCCACAATGATTTTCACATGAGGGAAAGGGGGATCTCAGCCCAAAAAAATAGGGAGAGATGGAGGAGGAGGAGGAGGGGGAGGTGGAGATTCAAACAGCTCAATATCTGCCGCTCTACTCTCATTACATCGCTGCCCTGCACTTTTTTTCTCCCACACATCCTTCCCCTCACTGTAAATATGAAAACCCGGGCGAAAGTAAAAGTTTGGTGGAAAGTTTGGATAGATTCGATACGCTCTGTGTTTTTGTGCTCGCATGAATATTGCTGTGATGTCAAGCCGTCAGGTTCATATAAATTCAGCATCCCTCTGACTCCCTCAGGCTGCTTATTGCATAAGTACACAGCCCTGAGGGGGCAGCCAGGGAAGCTGAGTGCAGTGGCAGGAAAAAAAAAAACAAAAAAAAAACCCAGGACTTTTGAACTCCAGCTGAGACTTTTTTTTGGGTGGAAGTCAAAGTTTAAGCTTCATATGCTCATGTGCCTGATAAGTGATTCAAAAATAACCAGAGCACAGACACCAAAGACAAAGTGAATACAAACTTTAACTAAACTGTATCCGTTTATTTAATTTTGACAAGGAGATCATATTCATTATGCAGTGTTTGCGATGTGTTTTAAAAGCATCGCCACAAACCTGTGATGTATTAATTTTGCAGAGAGATGCATGCGAGACTCATAAATCAGAAACTGTGGCTGCTGTCATCTTAATCATAATCTGTCAGTGAGTCACATATTTCTTTCTTTTTATTCATTTTTCTTCCCTTGTGTCAGGCAACCAGGTGTCTTTAAAATTGGCTCGCACGCCACTAAGATACATCGGCGGACTTATTATTTATCACCCAGTGCTTTGTGCCAATACATGTAAACTAAGACAGATTTGTTATTAAGCTGGTGCAGAACAAACCAGATAACACTGAAAACCAAGTACAGTGTTGAAGGCACTTTGCATACTTACCGTATATGCTTTTCTATGCATTTATTTGCATTGATTTTTCTGCAGTTCGAGTGCATCTCAACCACTCTCCCCTTATTGCTCATAACGCTATGATTTGTGAGACTAATTAGTATGAGGTCAAGTCTTCATAAATCACATATTTCTAGGATTTTTGGACAGAACAGAAATGTGGACAGCTTGGTGATTTCATGACTTATCTGTTTAACACAATTTCGGCTTTAACTTTTTGAAGAGCTGCATCATGCACTAAAAGGAGAGTTTGAATGCAAGACTGGAATAGTCTTAACTCGGCTCATGAACTATGAGCGTGTGTGTGTTTGTGTGTGTATGAACCACACTGGCCCATCTCCAAATGACTTAGAAAACATGTATAAATACTCCATTCAGCCATTCTAAACATGTGGTCTGGCCCTTTGTCTGACAGTACATAATCATGTGTTCATCACCCATCTGGCAACATCATCTGTGGTCCTCGCCGCGAGTTGAGGGTGCGTAAAGCCGGCGTGTCCCGCCACACGTCGCCGCGGCGTCCTCCGAGCCCGCGCATTAGCCGCAGACGCGTGAGAATGTGCGCCCGTGCGTGTTTCTGTGCCGACTATAGCCCGTCTGCTGTCAAGTCTGCTGTCTCACAGTTGCATCATCTCATGATTATCACATCAGATATGGAGGATTGGCCCTAGCTGAGCTTTTGTCTGCTGACAGCTCACTACACGCTGCATCCAGAGTCCGCATCCATCCCCGCGCGCGCTCAAATCTGTCAGCGCTCAAGTGTGACGTGCCCGCGTCTTCCCCTTTGTACTAATGCGTACGCACATGTGACAGTTCACCTCTGAGTTTAGCCCCCCCCACCTTTTTTTATCATTTATTTTGAGTTCTATTCTGATTGACAATGCTCTTTATGCAGATTGTTCTTGCACCGCGCAAGTATAGATATTAGTGTCTACGATATAACTGTGAATGATCAGAGAGAGTCTGATGCTATTCAAAGAGACAGCGCTAACCTTTCCCATGGTCTCCACCATCACCGCTCATTTTCCTCGCCTTCATCAGGGTCCCGGTGACAGGCAGCAGCTAAATATAGAGTGCGCTGGCTGCCTCCGAGTGAATAGGTGTTACAATAAGGCATAACGCACACGGAGAAATGAAAGGAGCCGGATGACTGAGTTGGATTTAGAGATATTGATATTTTACACCGCGTAGCGTTGCTTGACACCTCATGAAAAACCTACACGTCTTACCCCTTTGAAGCTCTGTTTCTCCTTTCATGACGGCCCTGTATTCCCACAGCCGAGCTTCTCTGTGGGCTGCGGCCACCTTATTCACTCAGCAGTGGGTCCATTACTTTATCAGAAGCCTGTCAGAGGAGAAACTCACCTGGTGCCCTGTAGCTCTCTGTGTATCCGTGTGAGTGTGTGTGTGTAACGTGAGCGCTCTGTGTGTGGGGTTTGCGTTGCACATGCTCGGATTGAGCGCCGTGTTTGTCCCAGCGGCCGCTGTGAGCCTGCGTGTCCTTAGTTGCGTTCCGCTCGATAAAGCAATTCAGGCATCTCGGCGGACTCCTCCTCTGAGCCGAGGACCCAAAAAAAAAATGCCCGACTGTGGCGCAGAAACCCAGGGCATTAGTTACTAGCATCTGTTCACACTGTGAACTGTTGGCATGCGACACACACTTTACAGGAAGGAAACACACACACACACATGCACGCGTGCTCCATGCCGGGACTAATTTATCATTTTTCTAACATTAGTGGTAAGTGGCAGCCAGTGGGAAACATTTGTTCCCGCTGTCTTTTCTGGCTGACTGGCTGTGCAGCTCGGGCCCTCAGCGCTCCGTTAAAGGGGCCACGCCAGCCCAGTGAAGGGACGTGTCTTTCAGCTCGCATCGATCCGCTCCTCGCCGTCACGGAGATGCCAGCATGAATATCCTCGTACGTCTTCCCTACAAATGAGGATGCACGTTGATAGGAAAAGTAGTATCAATATGGTAATCCATAGCCTCTTGTGTAGCGTGTTCTGTAGCTTTAAGGATTACGGAAAATGTATTGGTCAAAACAGTGAAGGGCGCTGACAGATCAGGAAGCATCTTTTCTACCTGGCATGTGTAAAATGCAATGCAAATCTATTCAAAGCATGTTATATATAATAGGCAATAGGTCTGTGACAATGAGTCAGCGACTCATTACAATACCAACCCATTTAATACAAATGCGTTTGTCTCACTTCACTGAAAACATTAAGTCCATTTTCCATTCATATTTATACCCATTTTACAAAATAGTCCTCCCCAGGACTATGTGGTGAAGTTACAGCACCAACTTAAACAACTTGAGTGATTTACAAAGAACAATACATGATTGCAAGAGTAAACTCAACTCAATCCCGGCATCTGTGTTTCCTTTCTGAAGCTCTCAAAGGGATTTTGCTAGTTCTTTGTGGTCCTCATCATGTCCACTCATGAACACACTGTACACATCCTCGTAATTGATAAGAAAATCTCATAGCTTCAAATACAGCGACAAATCCTTTCCTAGAGAAGCAGATTTTTCCTACAGCCGATGTCCTGCTGTGAACATGCTGTACTTGTTGCCATAAATGAGAGGAAATGCCAAGAAATAATTTTTCCGGTCTCGATTGGGTGCTGAAAATGTCTTAAGTGAAGCTCTCCATCAACTGCAATTTTCCATCCCATTTGTCCAAATTCTCCCAATGGGCCATTTTTTTCTTTTTCAGTCGGAAAGCTTTTGACCACATTACCAAACCAAACTCGAAGTGTTCAAGGCCACAGCAATAGAATTATTTTTGGACCGAATGGCCTCAGCTTTGGAAAGCCACCATCAAGTGTATGATGGATCATAAAAATACTAAGGCCACTCTCATCTAACCCATTACAACCGTTGCTGTAGTAAAACATTAGTCCTGAGCTTTATGATCTGTGTGCTGAGAAGCGATTGCCTGGATCTCCTTCTCACGAACAATGAAATAAATCATCCATAAATCTTTAGCGTTACACTCAATGCACTAATTGTTACAGAGACCAGCAGACTGGTGGATTTCCGGGATGTAACTCAAATAAATGTACAGTTTTCTGACAGATTGGGATCATTGAATGGCCCGTGGCTGCCGTGTGCCTCGCAGCGACCTTGCCGGCCATTCTGGGACACGTTAACGTCATGTTCACACGCAGTCCGTGATCAGTTGGCAAAATAACGCAGAGCTGGCCAGTGAGCTAATCGTAACCTGGGGCGGGTACACCATCAAGACCGTATACGAGATGTTGTGTGAGTTTATGGATTCACTGGCTAGATTTAATTATGCCTAAGCCGCCTTCCACTTGCTACGAACAAGTACACTCCCATTGCGCCCCGTGGCTATTATTATGGGATATTAGCACGTATGCTGTAAGATGTGATGGACGACAAAATGTAGATACAACAGCGCTAGAAAACAAACAAACAAAAAAAACATTGCAAATATTGTTATTCGAGCGAACACACAAAGTTCGGCATTTGCGAAACCAAGTTGTGTCGGTTCACGGGAAACCGAGCCAGAGAAGCCTCGTGGAGGCTTCGGTTTCGCGGATATGACAGGCGGAGTTAGGCGAAACGAATATGACCTCTAAATCAGCGTTTTGTTATACCTAATGCAATTGTTAGTGTTTGGCGGTGAGAGAGAGAGAGAGACAGAGAGGAGAGTATTAATGCGGGGGGCGGGAAAATGCAATGTGGAAGGAGTGATGGCGACTGGGGAGGAGGGAAGAGGGAAGAGACGGAGGGAGCGAGGGATGGCTAATAAATAGCTTTCATTACCCGGTGGCAGCCGCCGAATGAACTGATTTATTATTTTTAATTTTTACCTGTTCTCTCCCTTTCTGTCTACTGCTTGTTCCCATTGTCTGGCTTCCTCTTCCGTTTGTCTTCCCCTTCCAGCCCGCGCATCCATTCATCCGTTTTCTCACTTTCCTCCTCGCGCTTCACGACCAGGACGTCACCTCACTCCATGATAATCGCGATAATAAACTCACCCCACTCACTTCAGGTTGTCTTGCAGGGTCAAGTGTGTAGAGTTCCTCCATATGTCTGTGTTCGTCTTTGGCGTTTCCCGCTGTCATGTTTGCGCGACGCTCCTGCGTTGAAGCATGTGGACTCTGTTTTGCATAAAGAGACGGATCCTTCCTTCAGGCCCCACAGATTTTCAGTGGCTGATTTTTGGTACAGTTTATGCAGCTGAGGATGAAGAGATAAAGAAAAAAAATGACTAAAGAGGTTTTTAGCTTCTGATGTCGATGGTGATAGAAGCATTCACCCACAAAGAAAATGTGACTGTTTTTCCCTTTGTGTTGATGCTAATATATCACTGTTCTGAAAATAAAAGGGAAACTCCAAACAAGATCCTCACTCTTTAACTCTATTGACAAAACAGTGTGCACTAAATAAAGCTTAAAACATCACTGTCAGTGGTCTTTTGTGTCCCGATTAATGAATTAACTTGCTCCAACTAGGAATAAATGTGAGCATTCATGGGGGATTTTCAACTGTGTAATAATGCAACTTTTTGGCAGTTGTGAAAGGAACCCGGCTTTGTACTGGCGTGTGATGAGAAAACGGTCTGGAATTTCCACATTCTCCTGTGTCTTCCCTGGGTTTTCTCGGGTTTCCTCCCACATCCAACAACATAGATGTTCAGGTCAATAGGAGACTCTAAATTGCCCCTGGGTGTGAATGTGATAGTGGATGGTATGTGCGTGCGGGGTAAGATACTCCATGGATGGACGGGTGGGTGGATGGATGGTGACATTTGACAAGCACGGTTGTGCGCACATATCGCACTTACCTTGTTTGTGTGGCATGCTGTATATGCTTCAGAGCTTGTGCGTGTCAATAATATTGATAGTCAACATATTGGACAAAATAGACACTGATTGAGAGACAAAAATGTTGTGACAGAGGGAGTGAGTGAGAGAGCCGGAGAGAGAGGTGTAAAGTTCATGTCCTGAGGCAGTAACAGCTTTCTGATTGTGTTGTTCAGTCATACACATCTGCCCAAAGACCCCTCGGGTAGGTCAGAGAGAGGTAAAGCCAAAGTGTGCGTGTTTGTGTGCGTGTGAGAGAGAGAGAGAGAGAGAGAAATGGGGAGAGAGGGAGACAGAGGGAGAGCAAGGAAAAGACAGCAATGAGTCACCACACACACACATACACACACACACACATGCTTGTCCTGCTGTGCACTGGTGCCCAGTTCCAGAGCCCATATAGGGCTATTTATTCTAATCAAGCTGTGACATTTAGTTCCACACCAGCAGGGACCAGCGTTACTCTTTGTGTCGTGTGTACAAACACACCCACGCACACATAGCCACACATTGCCTCACCCTGCGCCCAAGACTTTTCTCCGGGGCAAATACATTTACCAGACAATAAAGTTGTCCTACCCCGAGGAGCAGACATTCACACAACTGGTCCGGGGCTTAGTTTCCACACACTTTGGAGTTGATCACAGCAACTAATACGGCCCAGACTCGGGGTGATTGCTAGAAGCACTTTGGAAAAAGTTGCTTGCTTTTCTCTCGTCACCCCCCCCTCCTCCTCCTCTGTCCTCCGCTAGTCTCTAGTACTCCCAAATTTCTCCAACCTGTTCCTCAATTTTGCTCCCTTTGTTCTGTGTCATCTGAAGCGGTTTGGCATCAGCCAACGTGATCACTATCCTGGGGGAATATGAGCAGCCAGAACCATTCTGCTTGAAGGAATTTGACTAGACAATGTAACGCCCCCTCCTAGAAAAGTAAGAGGGTGACTGAAAACATGAACGTGTATAAGGTTTCCTGGACCACAGTGACTGACAGGCATTGCTACACATTGCACCCTACAGCGAGTGCAGCCGACACAAGCGCGTGTTTTTCCAAGTCTTTTCGCCTCACGTGGGCGTGCGTTTTAGCGATGCAATTATGTACGCTGTGAATTAAAGTGTCCTTCAACATTATCAGGTTGCGCCGCACGAACTCGGTACGTTCTAATCACTTTTGCAGCACGTTATTGCATCATATCGCTCTGAAACGAGCTTAGAGACAAGCGTTTCACGCGGCCGATTTCTGTTTTATGTTGAATTTAATTTATTGGACGGGTCCCCGAGATCCGGACAGCTTTTAAACTTCATGCAATTATCGCTTTACAGTTTCCCCCCTCCACCCCTGTGCTCCCCTTGCCTTCCCATCCCTGACCACCCTCCTGCTTTTGCCACGGCTAAAATACTATCCAATTGCATTCCTTTATCTTACTATGCCCCACTCCCGACTCCTGCATTGGGTGATAATAGAGGGATCCATCACACCATTAGCTGCGGGCGGTTTTATAAGCTCAGCAAAATGCTGCATAGAGAGAGCTCAAATTATGTGCTGCTGCATTATACCTTAAAATACACCTTGTATTTGGGCGTGTGAGTGCGGTATGGGTGTGTGTGTGTGTGTGTGTGTCTCTGCGTGAGTGATGATGATTCTGCGAGTCATGCTCCCTCCTAATGACTGATGATGCATTTCCAAGAGGAGAGGAGAAAAATGGTGGCAGGTGGCGACATCTCTCACACCGCTGTCGTCCCCACTGTCTATCTCTCTGTCTGCCGCTCTCTGTGTTGTTTCATTGCTCTCCCCATCTATCTGTCTTTGCTCTTAAATTACATTTTGGCTTCCCGCATTTTTAGCCTGTGCATTTTTTTTTCATTTTCTTTTTGTCCCCCTCGCATGACACATCTCACTGTATGCGGGGGAAACTCTGCCTTTGACTTTGTGGTTCCTGAAAATGACTTGAAAGCATCACTGTCTGCCTCCATACCCATTATATTGTTCAGTTATGGGCTTTTTTTTTAATTTACTGAGTGAAATATGCAGTTTCATGTCCGAAGTAGTTGGACGCAGCTAACTTGAAGAGCAGCACTCAGGTATGCAGCCAGGGATTTGAAAATTGATTGTTGCTCAAGGACATTTGCAGTGAGGGTAGCCAATGTAAACCAAGTTTGCCAAGAGCTTAAATCTTGCTTGTCCAGCTCGATGGCTGATCTCTTAAACAGTAGTCAGAATAGTGGATGCTCAGCCGTTCTTCCAACGTCCAGCTTTGAGAAACGGTCTGCTAAAATGTGAAAACAAATTGTGTCCAGCTTCTTTTTTTTTCGTCTTACTTTTTCATTACAGTATCTCGCGGGGTGCACTTTCTCAAGTTTTCCCTTGAACACACCGCCCACTGCCCATTCTTGCACCTTGTTGTATTTATGGGGAAGGAAAGGTCACCGTCTCTCCTTTATCACTCTCATGATGAAGAGCAACAGTTTTTCTCCTTTTTTTGGTTTTCTTTTTGGCAAAGCAGACAAATCTAGCTTTGGGAACCAGGTTCTTCAATAGAAAGATGAGGGATGAGTTTGACAAAATCTTATCTGGGGAATAGGTTTGTGTCTTGTTTTCAACCCTGAGGATTTTAAATTCATTTAGGACAAACAATCCATCCATTATCTTATCCTCTCTGTCCCTTAACGGGCTCTCAGGAGTCTACCGGAGCCTATCCCCAGCACAGATGGAGTGAAAGCTGGGAATCCAACCTGGGGTTCTATGCAATCCATCGCATAGAGCACAGATGCACACACCATTCATTCTCACACATGCATGGTCTCCGACTAGGAGGGAAGAGGAGTACCTGGAGAAAACCCCCTGAAAAACAGAGAAACAGTTTTCCCTCTCCACATCACTTCATTCCCTGTGAAACGGTGTGGTTGGTCCAGATACCGTCTTGCTGTCATTCCAGCTGTTGTTGTGAAGGCAGAGTGGTAGTCCATGTTTACTGCCCGTAAGAGTCAGGCAGCTGGTGACTCCATGTCAGTGGCAAGGAGATGCAGGCCTGCAGGGCCAACAACTGCGTGTGTGTGTGTGTGTGCGTATGCACACGCAGTTACACGCACGCGGCTATGTGCACGTGTGCACCCGTGTGGATGTGTGTGTGTCCTCGTGCTGAGGGGAATCGGGGGTGTTTGGTTCATTAAACATGCAAATGCATGCTTATCTTCCCCCAACACCAGATAGTGGTGAGAATAGATAAGAACCAACCAAACCATGCCAGAACGGTAGACAGGGAGAGGGGGAGAGAGAAAGAGAGAAACAGAGAGAAAGAGTGTGATGGGAAGAAACTGAGAGGGAAACACTGAGACAAAACACCAACAGAGAGAGAGAGAGAGAGGGAGAGAGAGGATTAAAAAAAAGACACAACAAGGGAGAGACGGATTCAGAAAAGCTAGGTGTGAAGAAAGAACAGAGGAGAGAGAGGGTGAGAGCGCCAGAAAGACGGAAGAGAAATGAGCTTATTAACGAATACTGTGGGAAGGTAATGTCTCCCCAGAGCTTATATAATAGGACACCTGATGGCTATTTGAACACTCGCCTTATCTGTTTTCCTTTGTTTTGCCCCATCGGTTCCTGAGACGTTGTGGCCCCCCTCCCCTCTGTTAACTTTTTTCCTTGTTGTAAAGTTCAGTTATTTGTTTATCCGTGTCAGCCATCCATCACTTCATTCGGCAGGCGACCCTGATCACATTTGTACAAAATATGGAAATATGACATGTCACGCTGCCGCCCTTGGCATTCGCCAAATTACAGTGATTGGCCCAGAGGTGCGCACTAATCACAGGTCAGAGCTGAGGTGATAGATGTGCCAGTCACCGGCTGCGAGGGGCGGCGTATCATTTCTATCTCCTAATGTCTCGTTAGTCAAAGAAATTATGCGTTCTCTTGCCAGCACACAGGATACCCAGAACTCGTTACATGAAATTTCTTTTTTTTTGTGTGTGTGCGTGTGTGTGTGTGTGTGTGTGTGTGCGTGTGTGTGTGTGACTCTGGTGCGTGGAGAAAGATCGAGTGAGAGAGAAAGAGAGATGGAGAGAGACAAGACGGCCATTAGTGATGCGATTATGGTTTGCTGTCAGTTCAACAGCCATGGCTGAAGAAAAAAACAGAGGCCGTGCTTTCATCCATACGGAGACACGGAGAGATCTGTTGATCACGCGCTCATGAAACTCGCCAGACCATTACGCTGTGTTCAATATGCAGCAGTTGTGCTGGCTCACACGTGGCTAACACTGGCTGCCTGCTCGCTCCCTTGCCCGTCCGCAGCCTCGTAGGCATGTATTTTTCTGTGTGTGCGGTGACAAGTGTGATCAGGGTTAGGGAGAAAAGGTTTCCGTTTAACGGGATTAAGATAAGCTGGTTCAAAAACAGAAAAAAATGCCAAGTGTAATTCATTACAGCCGTGGTAGAAAACACAGTGATCACAGCGGAGATGCACTACAGCAAAATAGGTGATTGCGTGTAATGTCGCTCACAGTAATGGGTTTGCATGGAATTTCTGGAATGGGATTTTTTTGTTTGTGGATGACGTTTTCTGGGTTTAGGAAATATTGGGATTTTCTCGGGATTCCCAGAATTGTCATACGAAGGTACATAATTACAGGAATATCTCGCCAGTAGTTACAGAGGGCTTCACACATTAACTGTGCAATATCATAGCGATGCAGAAACCTGGAATGAAATGCTCTTTAAATGAGTTGTGGGTGCTTGGCATGAGCCGGGATGCAGCGAATGTGGTTTCAGCGGTTTAATACTGCACTGACACAGATCCCCACAGCTTTTTTTTCTTATTCACAAGCTCAACCTGTCTTCTTATGTACATTCGCCGGATATATTTGGACATAGCACTGCAGGTAAATTTATAAATTTCCCAAGACGGCGTGAGGTAAATGAGCTAGAAGGAAAAGAGATAATAGCGGAGGTGAAGAAAGAGGATTAGCGGGATAAACATATACAGTGGAGGGAAAGTGAGACAAATGGGTTGGACTCAGAGATATCTTTACAGGGTATTTCAGGTAGATGGGCCAGCTGTGAGTAGAGGCAGAGGAAGTCAGGATTTTATGCATCCTGAGGGGTGTGTGTGTGTGTGTGTGCGCATGATCATTAACATGCAGGACTGGTGGACAGGGCTGCTCCCCAGTTCTTGTCCTCTTACTGATGTCCTCAGAAGAGTTAGTCTCAGAAAGCTCCAGATAGTCACCGTGTGAGAGGGCAAGCAAGAAGGTGAAACAACATGAGTGAGTTGGTCCTCTTGAGGCGCCATACCCCCAGGCCACAGAAAATCAGTGCCTAGAGCATTTTGAGAGGAAGATTTTATGGAGGAGGAACTGAAGGGGAGAGGTTCTCTGTGTGAGCGTGTGCCAGGGACAGGTCGCATTCACACGTCTTTGTCAGCTCTTCCTCTCACAGACCCAGAGTTGCCTCCTCCTAACTTTGCGCACCTCTGCGACACTTTGTCATTAATATGTGCCGGCAGTGTTGAAAGGCAGAAATCGACAGAGGAGGCACACTGTCTGTTTAGACATCGGAGCCTTTATTCTGCGTCGTTACCTCTGGCGGCCGCATGAATATGGAAGCGTTTGGAAGTTTGAGGGCAAACAAAAAGACGGGACAAGTGATTGATTGGATTCATTCATTGAAACGTAAAACAATGCGTGCTCGTGACACAGCGGCGTATTCCCAGAAAGACTTCATAGAGGATTTAGATTAACACAATAAAGTTAGCTCGTTTTATTTCCTGAGGGCCAAAGGCTTGGATGTGAGGGGGCAGAGTCCTCCCAAGAGCCATAACTGGATGCTGTGATTACACTTTTCATTGTGACTTTTATCACCTGCTCCGGATGCTCCCAAATCGATTTCTTTTTGTTTGCATTGTAACCCGGTGAGTCAGCCGGCACGCCGGCTGCTGACAGTCTCTCCGCGCTTTCGCAGTCAGAGCCTGTCACTCCTCAATGCAGGCGTCTGAACTCTGTGTACGAGTGTACGGAGCCGGATGAGGATGAGGCTCAGAATGAAATCCAAAGCAAACGCACTTTGTGGTTGTAGTATATGTGGAGGTAGGCTCCAGCGGAGCCCCGCGACGCCATCGGGCTCAAAGTGGGTGAGACAATAATGGTTGGATGTTAACTGAACAATTTGTCTGCAACTCTCAAATGCTTTGTATTTTAAGCGAACGCTGTTTGTCGCTAAATGTGTTTGAACAACAGATTGTTCTGCCTGATTGTTTGCGGTTTAATTTGTTGGAACAAGTTTCTTTTTTTTTTCCCTTTCTCTCGATGCTCCCTCTTTGTGAATTTGTTTCTCCTCGGCGCTTTATCAGAACACCGACTAACCTGAAACTAATTGAAATTTGCATCGAGCGCTAGCCGACCTCGCGGCGAACGTTTCGCAGTGAAATTTGAGATTGTTTGCATTTCAGACTACAAAGAACCGGCCCCGTTCTTGTTCTTGTAGGCATTTGTTTGCCCGTCTGCTTTGCGTTGTCTTTGTGATGCCGGCTGTCTCCTGGCCAGCCTCTGTGTGCTCAGGTTGGCATCTGCTCTGAAGTCTTAGCCCTCAGGTGGATCCCCCTGGCTGTTTTCCTCACAAAGGAGTCTGATTTTTTCTTTTTCTTTTTCCTGCTGTCCTCTCTCGGTGAGATGAAACGGGAGCAAAGAAAGTGACTGTAGTGTGAAATGGTGAAGTCAATTTTGGAGGAGATGAGGTGAAAACATCAAACCGAGCTTTTTTATTTTTATTTTTTCTGGTGCCGTTATGCACTCCCGGGATGTTAAGTTTGTAAAAGGGCTAAGGCAAGCTGATCCATAATGGAAAGTGAAGGGGCCTCAATCACTAAAGTGGCAGTAAAGGATGTCTTTTAGGCCCCGCTGATATCTTAAAAGTGTCTCAAAAGCTCAGGTAGGGCTCCACAAAAGAACAAATCCGAAGAGAATAACACAGAGCGTTGAGGTTGTTTAAAATAGGACCTCACTCATGCTTAACCACTTTAAGTGTTACTATCTCATGCACACCTGCAGCGCAGCCTGAAATAACATTGTGTGCATGGGTGTAATTGTCCTTGTTTTAAAGCGTAACAAGGGCGCATTTAATCATTCTGCTGTGTCACCATGGAGATGTGGACTCGACGTCTTAAACCTTAACAAATGAAAATAACAATCAAGATCGCGGAACAACCAAACAGGGATTTTGTTGCGATCAATATACTGTGGCTCGATTTACCTGCAGTTATCATCTTTGACTGTGTGTGTGTGTGTGTGTGTCTTCCATGCATGCAGAAAATCTGTTTTTCTCTGCTCTCGCATTTAATGGATATCATTTTAGAAATTTGATTGGATTCCTGGTTAACGAATGAATGCAAAAATCAATAGAGGGTCATGCTTTCCGCATTTGTGGTGTGCGTACGTGCACGTGTGTGTGCGCGTGTGTGTAGGTGTGTGTTGGTGTGTGTGTTTGCAGATAGACCTGGAGCGATGGAAAACGTGCCAACAAACAGGAAATTAGAAAGAAATACCCTGCGCGCTCCCCCACATTTTCCCATACACGCCTCATACACCATTATGCAGCCACTAAATCAGAGCCTGACACCTTTTTTTTTCAAGATGTTGGCTTTTTGGTGTCCGGTCACAACAGCCCTGCAAAACCATGAGAATACACAACTTTAACATGCTCGCGGAGACAGAGAGACAAAAAAATCACCCGCAAGTTTGCTGCACTCTGCAAGCCAGATGGCCTATGTGTGTATGTGTTTCTATGTGTGTGTGTGTGTGTGTGTGTGCGCGCTCTAAGTCTTCGATGCTGGATGCTGGAGTCCCTGCGGACCAGACACAGTGATATAATGTGATAGGTGGCCCGGCTCCTCTCTTGCCGGTTAATTAAAACCTCAGTCCCAGGGTCCCACTGTATGTCACACCACATCATCCACATCAATCAATCAATCCACACACTGACACGCATTGATTCCCACCTGCTATATGTAGAAATTCATATGTGAAACAGCCGCGACGTCTCCGACACCCACGCACACACCTGTGCCGTGTTATTTCCTTCACTTCCACCCTTTGCAGGCTGCGTCGGCCTCCTGCACGCCATCAGCTGTCTGCAGCGTTAATTACAGTTGAGGAATTCAGCCAGGCAGGGCATTAACAACGCGGCGCCTGACAATTTTATCTTTTTCCAGATACAACTCCGCTGACTGTGTGGGAACGGGAGTGAATGAGAGTTATCCCAAGAAAATGATTAAAGGCATCCCCCGGAGCCCGCCATTGTGCGGAGTACAATGTGTCCACTTACAGCTCCTTTAAATTCAAACAAGTGGCATATTGAGAGGATGAGTCAGCCCGAGGCTCTGTGTGAAAGAAAAAAGAAAAAAAAAGACGTCGTTCGACCTGTTGACTGTTGGGAGCGAAGTGACCAGGGGAAACTGCGAGAGCGAGCGCAGCGGCCGACGGGGCTCCCCGCAGTCTGTAACCAGATTAGCGTCCAATCCAATGTAAATAACTTGGCGAGAGACAAACCGAGGAGGCCTCTCGTAGCTTTGTCCTGCCGTCGTGCCTGGACCTGATGCGCATTTACACAGCATTACTGTCACCCCGTCCCCTCTCGCTCGCCTAACAATGCCTCCTGTTCCCTCGGATGTGACACGTTGAATAGCGCTACTTAATTAAGAGTAACTTTCGCGCGCCCTTGTTTTTTCTTTCTTTCTCTCCCTTTTTTTTAAGCTAATAACCGTCCCGGAGCTCATCTCTGAATCATGAATATTGACAGCATGAGGCGCGTGTCGAGCCGTTATGCCGATCACACAGTCAAGCAGCGACAGTTCCTATGTGGTGTAAGATTACAAGTGTGTGTGTGTGTGTGTGGGTATGTGTGTGAAGCTATTGGTAATTGGTCTCATGGGGGCCTCAAAGAGAGAGATGGTGTAAGGCGAATAACCTCTCCCCCCTTGCGTGCTCTCTCTCTCTCTCACATACACACACACACAACACACATACACACACACACACACACACACACACACACACACACACACACACCTTAATATATCTGTCTGGTGGAGTAGAAGCTGTTGAGAGGAACTGTGACTCCTACTAAATCATTGGTTAGATTATCCTCCGGGGGATGAGTGATTTAGACTGTTGACTGCCTCAGCACCCAAAGCTCTGAGCTGTTCTATCCGGACCACGACAACACCACTTCTGCCCTTGAGTATGCGGCCGGCCGCGTCTTTGTCATCCCGACACGTGCGCAGGCGGAGATTACGATTTATTTATCGGACAACATATAGACGGCAGACGGGGGGGGGCAAATTTGCTTGTTCTCCCGGAGAAATACGAGCAGGGCGACCGCCCATGCATACATCTAAATGGAGAGCGCCTCTTTCCTTCGCCTCTGAAGGCAGAATGGATGTGAATGGGAGGCGGGATCGCCCAAACGTGAACGCTGTTTGACTAGGAAGCTGGGAAACAGCCATGAGTTGGCCGCGGCAGCGTGAAAGTGATATGTGCGTAACAGAAGTGGCAGACCTGTCCTCCAGATCAGCCCGCTATGACGTACAGGTCACAACACAGCCCGAGAGCATACGGAGGGACACAGACCGGACACCACAAACCAGTGACCTGCATTACGGCCTCTGGGACGTCCTCTTGGCTGTTTTTTTTCGTGGAACCAGCATCCTACTGACACGTCGTCTGTCCTTTTGACTTCAATTTGCTGGTGTATTTAGCCGCCTGCTGAATTATTATTCATATGTAAATTTGTATTGTTATGCTAATAGCGCGGCTACTTTGTCACATGTGATTATGGTTCAGTCGAGGAGGTCTTAATGGACCCAACAGTGCGTGTCTTTCAATTAATATTACAGAGCGGTTTTTTACTTATTCATTTCTTTGTTTTGTTTTGTTTTACGTCACTTTGTAGCTGTTTGCGAAAACATGTAGACGGTGTAGTACACAAATGGATAATGTAAAAATGTCTCCAACAAGACAGGGTTAGAAAGGCGTGCCGATTCCATCCTGTAAGGTGAAGTGTGTGCTTTTGAGTCAAGGGATATATTTGCATTTGCATGTGTGTGTGTGTGTGTGCGTGTCTAATCCTGGTGTGTGGCTTCACTTCTGCTGCTCCACAGTGTGCTCTGAATTTACTTACTCTCCGCTAAACTGCCGCCTGGCCACTTGCACCATATACATTTTCTTTATATGGCTCTTGTGGCTGTGTCTAAGTGTGGCAAATAAAGAAAATGCATAAGCATATGAACACCAATCCTTGGACTTAGTGTCTCAATGAATCGGAGGTGAGACATACGTCCAACCATGATCTCACCTGCTCCGTACTTAAACAGTGCGGTGAGGGTCCAGTGTAGTATCCGCTTGACCTAAACGCGCGTGCACATGCGTGTATAAAGTACGTCGAAACTTCTTTGTACTTGTGTAGCTCAACATTCAAACTTTTATTCCCTTGCCGAATTATTCCGAATGTGAAACTTTGATTCTCACATTTCATAATGTGTGCGGGGTAGAGCTTTTAATCTCCGGTTCAATAACATGTCATAACAGTCTCACTGCGGTAAGCCCTGTTAGATGAGTATAAATATTAGACAGGCCCTATCTGCGTGGAGTACAATAATAGCGGGCACACCCCGGTGTCAGGTGACCTGTCCCTGGTGAATTATGCATGGAAGTATTCTGTCATTATCTGTGCCGGTGCAAGGCAGCGATAGCCCACCTATCATAATAACTATAATAACTTGGTGATTTAGACACACACGGCAGATGTTCCTGAGCTGAAATAGTGCAGCGGGCAGGTGCTCCCTGCAGTGGAAACTCACATTGTGTGTGTTTGTACACACACACACACACACGTAATTGCATAGATGTGTGGTCAAGCACGCATGCAGACACATGCCCTGTGAGCAGCCCTGCACAGTCTGAGCAATTAAGATACATGGTATGCTGTGAGTGTTGATGGAAAAGTCCTCTGGGAAGAGCCCAGTCTCTGTTTGGAAGATGGACAGGATTCCCGCTATCTGCTTGGCAAACTCTCTAAAAGAAAAATCAAAATTGTGCATCCTTTATGAAAATGTTGCCACATATTTCCTGTTTTAAAAATGAGAGCTCCATATAAATGGCACAGACATTGAAACTTTTTGATATGTGCAGCATTTGTTTCCAAGTGTGACAGGACGTACACACGTACTGAATGCAGAGGGACTTGCTTGTTGAACTGGGCTGAGCCAAAGACGAAGACAAGTCACAGGGTTTAAATGTCTCCATTGGATCTGTCAATACCATGTTGCATTGTTTTCTTTGTTGTTTCTCCCTTCTTTTTTTTTACATCTGGAGAGGCTTTTGATGCAGCTGTCAGAAGTCAGGCATTAGAAGTCATTCCAGTGAACACTTTTGACTCGACAATTGTCTTCCAGCCTGAGACTGTTGAACTGTCATTCAGCTGTCATATCCACAAAAGTTTGTCCTCTGCCTTGTTGCCAGCACAATGGGCTGCGTTCTGAGTATCAGAGAGCTCACGCACCGAGGCCAGACTGCACACACACCCCGGCGCAGACTCGTATATATTATCAAAGCAGGCAAACCGTACGTGCGTCAGTGCAAACACCAGTTTTGCATCTCGGCCTCAGTGTTTTGACATTTCAGTGTTAGTCTGACTCTTGTATGTGATGTAGCTTTGTTTGTTTCGTTTCTTCTTTTTGTTTTTTCGTCCAGGTTGTCATTTTGCACAAAAGCAGTACACACACACACACACGCACACACACACACACACACACACACACACACACACACACACACACACACACACACGCACAGACGACACCCCCACCCCCTTTGCCGAGCACAAAAGTCCAATGCCCTGCCTTGATTGACTGATTACCGTGATGGTGACACACTGCCACGCTGACGATGGAGTGCAACACCGTTGTTATGACAACCAGCAGTGGGTAGGTGTGTTCAGACAACAGATGATGATTGAGTGGTTTTCTGAACCAAATTTAGGCCTCATGAGCATTACCTTGCATTTTTCCAACGCTATCGCAGCGTGCGTCTTATTTTTGGCGTTGCGAAGTCGTGCAGCTCTGCGCACTGTAGCGCTCGTGTGCTCGGGGAGAAAACCTGACCTCTTCACATTCTGGTGTTTCTCGGCCTCCTCAGATGGCCGGAGCCCCGTCTAGCACAACCAGAGCTGTCTCCACACTTTGTCTCAGTGTTTCGCCCGTGCTAATGAGAGCGACTGCACGGCCGAAGACTCTCCAACTTGTTATTCATTAGCAAAATCTTCTTTGCCCACAAACTCGATGTATTATAAAACTGTGAAACTTTTGTGTTTGGGCACACAGTGTCTCCGTGTGCGGTGCACTAGCCTCCCGCCCTGCTTTCAGACGGCATCACAGCTGTCTCTGAAGCCTGAGGCACTCTGCCCCGGGGCACTGGAGGGGCATCTTTGAGGAAGCGAGACACAACAAGAGGGACCTTGGCATCTTGGTGAAGCTCACAGAATTAAGAGTGGGACCTACCAGGCATAAAGTTATATTGCAGAAAGAGCATCTCCTGCTGCCAAAAGTTTTGGATCTGGTGGGAAGGGGTATACAGCGTGTTCTGCAGCATTGGAAAAAAAAACAAAAGAAAAACAACATCAACATCAAATATGTATATATTCTGAGGCACTGTCCAATAAGCTGCGCAGCAGTCTCATTGTGAAGATATTCTCCGGTCAGATCATAGTGATCTGAGAGACCTGGTCAAAGTGTGATGGCTCGACAAGATTTTCTTCTTCTTTTTCCTGCGTGCTGCTTGCGTGTGAACAGTCGGTTTGTGAAACCCTGCTGATTTTTTTCTTCACAAACGATGGCCCTGCTAAGCAAGTGTAAATTGGTTTAATCACAGCCAGTCACTGCTTCTCAGAGCCTTCGACTCAACTCAACAAGGACCATGATTAATTAAAACGCAAACACCCGGGTGTTGTATAAACGTGTGCAAGAATAAATAGATATTGTCTCTGCTTTGTTTGTCAAGAACAACATGGTCTGCGCAGGTTCCTCGGAGCAATGCACCAATACTTTATTTATTCATACGATGTGTTTTTCCATGTGTCAGGGTACTCGTGTTTCCAGTGATTTTGGCAATTCCCTTAATACAATAAAGGTTTGCTATTGCTGATCTTTACTTCTCATCTAAAATGTGGTCAAACGGGTGATACACAATCACTGAACTCCATTCCAAGCCAATTAGTGGCTTTATAGCTTAACGACAGGCCTATTAAATGGACCGGGCTGCTTTGTAATGACCAGTTTCTCTCTGTTGTGCTTGAGCGGTTCCCATGTCATTCGGCTACGATGAGGAGCAGTCACTCTGACTGCTGACATTTCACAAAGGTTAGAAGACAGGGTGGCGCGGTTAGGAGGTGGGTCGCCCCTCAGCTGGACAACCTCAGGTTCATGCAGCCATGTCCGCAGCCATCCATCCTGCTCGTTCACCTCTCCTTGAACAAGACCCTTGACCCCCCCCATCCCCTACCCACCCATCCACGCCCCACCCCCCCCCCCCCCGTCCAAACTCCCCTGCTGGGCTGTAGCTCCTCTTTGCAGGCAAAGATGAATGACGGTGCTCTTGTAGATCAAGTGGCACCATTTCACTTTGTACTCCTCAGACTTCAGGCGCTGGCTGTCTCTGCTCACACTGACAGCCTCTCCAACCCTGTCATTGTCATTCGTCTTCATCTCCCAGCACAGCATCGGTTTTCCTCCCCAAATGAAACAGCCTGGCGGAAAAGAATAAATAAATAAAAAATGTCAAACTGGGGAAAACTGCAGGACTGCATGCCAAGCCTACCATTAGCAAATTATCAACACTTTACTGCAATTTCACTTTCTGAATACATTTTTTTGAAGTGCAGAGTGTAATATTCGACACGGTCGATATCAGAGTTTGCTCGGCTGCGAATGCACACGCTTGCAGCCGAAGCGCTTTCAACGCCGGGCAGATTTTTGTATTCCTGATTGATATGAAATAAACCTGCGCATGGAGGACAGTATGTTGAGAGCGGAACACACACACACGCACGTCCGCAGTGGCAGGCCGAGCAAGAGTGTCCTTAAGTGCTGCTATCTGTTCGCGGAGGCAGCTGGAGGATTTGAGCAGAACTTTGAGCGGCAATGCGTAACTCTTTCAAGGTAATGCTCTCCAAGCCGATGACTGATGACTCATGAAGGCTGCGGCTGCTGGGATCCCTGTCAGGACGGCTACATGCTACCTCAAACACACATTTATCTGCTTTTTATTGCGGCGCCAAAAATCCCATCCACCTTTCCGTTTTTTTTCCTTTTTCTTTTTCTTTTGGGCCAAATCCCTGCAGGTGTGAGTTTGAATGCCGCCCCCCCACCTCTCTCCCCATCGCAGTCACACCATTCATCGAGGCATCCCTTTAAGAGGGACTCTGCCCCAAAAAAAAGTGTGCGTGGAAGTGAGCGTGTGCATTTTTAGCGCGGCAATAAAAAAGCGGATAAATATGTGCTTAAGCGTGGCGGGTAGACGCTGCGACAAGAATCCCGGCAGCCACGTCCTTCACGAGCCGTTAGTCATCCACCCGGAGGGCTTTACCTTGAAAGAGTTGCGCTCCGTGTCCTCGCGCTGCGGGTGTGCCTTCTGCTGCCAACAGTAGAGGGCGCTCTCCGGCTCAGAGCGGCGCATTGAAAATGTCTCTTTAATACCGACTCACTGTTGAAAGGGTAGTTGCTGCCCGCGCTGGTGTTGTGGCATCGCAGTGTGCAATGTGGTGGAATAATGCTATGCTTATTAAATCTCCCTCCCTCCCTCCCTCCCTCCCTCCTGTCTGCCAGCTCTCTTGAGTGTTTCCACACAAACTCTCCTTTCTCTATGTCTGGAGCTGTCTGCCTGCATCAGCCAGGTCCGGGGTTTGTCTGCAGTGCAATCGCCCCAACACGTCGGGACCACACTTCAACCTGCATTGTTTGCAGTATAATGATCCCGTGCTCCTGTGTCTGGCAACGTGAATGGCAAGGCGCTGAGCAATCCTTCATCTGCCAAATCTTTACAGTTCACATTTCATGTAATTAGTACTAAACAATAGCCGTAACTGCATATTAGAAAGCGATAAATGTTAATTTTTTTTTTCTCCTCTTCTGACTGCTTAAAAAGACAATGAGCCCTGGAAGTCTGCAGTCTCAGTAATAGCCCAACAGGTTTTGCTCATTAAATGGAGGTTAGGTTACAGATGGCCATGGTTTGGTTTGAGCCACGATGGTGGCGCGCCAGTGTCTGCATTCTAACCCACCCCCCCCCCCAAAAAAAAGAGCCATAAGTGAGTTGTCAGCAGCTCGTAAGCGCCACAGAAGCGTCCATCCGTTCCAATTAGCCCACGCCAGCCTCGACCCCGGTTACGGCCGTCACGCCTCAGAACCAGCTGTTCCATCTGCAGCGCGGGTCCAGAGCTTCTGCAAGGACGGCAGCTGGCCAAACTGTCAGACAGGCTGACGCAGACACGACATTCATCGACCGAAAAATGATATTTCGAGGCGAAATTTGAGTTTCTCAGCTCTCCCAATTTGCAGCGTGACCAACTGGCTGCCGTGATAGACACAATATTTCCTCTAACAAACTTCTGCTCGGCTCCTGACAGAGTGCTTAGCTCTTACCACATCACACTGCTGTTGTGGAAACAGGCCAGCGAGTTTCACTGAGAACTTCACCAGCCCTTCTTAATTAACTGCTCCCTCCCTCCGTCCATCCATCCATATATCCATTGTCTCAACTACTTTATATCTGCTGGAGCTTATCCCAGCATAAATAACACAATGACAAGCAATAGATCCTGGACAAGAATACACGACCGTCCACTCTTGTACTTGTACTACTTTAGAGTGTTAAATTGACCTAAATGTTTTTGGACTGTGGGAGGAAAGAGAACTGCCATGCAGACATAGGTAAAACATGCAAACTTCACATATACATATTATAGACATTTCAGACATTAGTCCGACATATGAATCATCTCTAAAACTTTTATTCTGTTGAAAACTCAATTTGGGAGGTAAACCTGGATCCATCTCACTGTGCTAACGTCAAGTGAATGGGTCACCTAAAGAACCAATTTGCCCCCTGAAAGTGGTTCCAACATCAAAAGTGGATACCATATATACATTCACATGCTGCTCAGCCATGCTTGTAAAGGTACTGTTGCAGGAGCTGACCCATTTTCAATCCTGTTTCTGGAGGCACTTTAACTAAACGCCTCGCTAACACAGGACCGATTGCAACACAGCTCAAGCTGAGGGCTCAGATTTATTGCCCAGACGCTCACGAGCCACTTAGTAACCCTTTGGAAGACCATTACCATCTCCGCCAACCAGACAAACAGGGCCAATCAACAGATGTAAATGTATTCACTCATTCACACTTATTCATACATTAAGGATACGCCAGGGCTGCCGCCTTCAATGGAAAGGCACCAAAGGCGCATGTGCACGCACATTGACAGGCGCGCAATTAGTGAGTCTGGTATGCTGAATACCAAACAGCGTGGATGCGACAAACCCAGACACAAGCCGACCGGCTCAGACAGCCCTCTAATGGTGTAGATGAAGTCAGACGAAAGAGTCTATATGTATCAGTTTGCCTGTCCTTGTCTGCATTGATCACAGCAGCGTGCGGGTCAATACTCGTCTCCAACTTTCTCTCTCGCTCTGCCCGTCTGCTTCCCCCTCACTCGCCTCGGATTTTTCTCTCTCCTCCAGCCCCCCCCCCCGCCGTCAATCACAGATCAATTGGCAGTCATCAAGACTCTTGTTTGCATTTGCCCATGTGCGTGACTGCGCGTGTATGTGTGTGCGTGTGTGTGTTTCCGCACGTGTGGCCTGTGCCGTCTAACAACCGGAATGACATTTAAGAGTTTAACTTTCCTTCTTGTTGTTTAGCTGCTCGCCTGTCTCGTGAATCAGGAGACAAGCACATAAAAGGCTTGTAGGCCGGCAGCCTTTTATTTAAGGAAGGTGTAATTGGCAGTTAGGTTCTGTACAGTAAATATTCCCCACGTCGTATAAACATAAGCACTGAACACCGCAAATGCCTGGTTTCTGTGTCGTAAATGAATGGTGAGTTCAATGTGCTGGCTGAATCTCGCCTTTGCATATAAAAGGAATCTGAAGGTGACTCAACCCCGTCTCCGCCATTATTCTCTATTTGATATATTCTATTTCCCTTATGTTTTGTGCAGCAGCTTTTAAGCTTTATTATAATCTGGTTTTACTTTCAAAAAAACGCTGCTTCTGCTGCTCTGCAATTTCCTTGGCAAGTTGTTGCTGCTTCCTGTCTCTCTGACTGTTTTAATCACTTTTTTCTTTCTTTTCTTTCTCTTTTGCAGTTCGACAGATGAGCAGTTTCGCTGGAACGCTCAAGGTAAAGTTCGCCACGAATGTTTGTCCTTCAACACCCGTTTACATATATTTCCTGTATACAGACCCTGCTACCGTAACCACTCGTATACTTCTTCATAACTTTTTGATCCTCAACCTCAACCACTAAAATCAGCACATAAACCGCCGTGACCCCCACAGGAACATCTCTCCTTAATTAACTGGCCTTTTGCTTGAAACTTGACCCTGTAAGTTGCCGAAATGTCAGAAAAGGACACATGCGAACCCCGTGTGCGAAAGCACCGCTGCGCGATTTGACCCGTGAACCATTCAATTCCTGTTTTTCAAGCCAGTGAAGCCAGAAAACCTCCCCGATACAGACAGAATCTGCAGGGTTTCTGTCAGCAACACAGCTCAAGTCCGAGGATTAGATTTATTGCCCCGACACTGACAAGGCCTGTTCCTCCCCATGTCTGAGTGACATACTAGGAAAATTGTGTGTCAAGGAGCATTTAAAATTTATACCAGCAGCTCAGTAATGTATGGGCAGAAGCACCCACCCACGTACCTGATGGATTAAAAGATGATTGCTAACACACACGCACACACGTGCACACACGCACACACACACATGCACACACGCGCGCACACACACACACACATACACACATGCACACACACTCAGCCACGCATCAGAATGCCTAAGTGGCGCAGCATCAAGGCCATGGCCACTGGTGCCGCTGTGTTCATCTGTATTAGTGAAGACCCCAAGCAAACACTCGTCTGCTGTTTGCATACACACTAACCTGTCCTTATGCCCTCTTGCCTTTGAATCCATTTGAATAAGGCTGACTCTATCGGCGTCCCCTCCATCATATGATCCAAGTGTCCCTCTGCTCATAACCGAGCTGTAATGTGCAGGGTTTTACTGACTGAGAGCAGAGACCATTGAGGTTACAGCCAAGAGGGATCTCATTCATCTCTTGGCCTCTTTCCTCAATCCCCGCTCCCTCCCTCCCTCCCCCCCCCCCCCCCCCCCCCCCCCCTCCTCATGGGCTCTCTCCGCTTTGGTGTGTCTCATCCTCTGTTCTTCTTCACAGCGGATGGACAAAAGGATATCGAGGACGAGCTGACCACAGGTTTGGAGCTGGTGGATTCTTGTATTCGCTCCCTCCAGGAATCAGGGATACTTGACAGTGGAGAGCGTGAGTGCAGTCAGTATTATTTTCTGTGTGTGTGTGTTTGTGTGTGTGTGTCTGTGTGTGAATGCAATAACTAAAGCGGTACACAGCAAAACTAAAAATTTAAAAGCATAGAAATGTGAGTCGAATTTGCAGTTTGAATGTTTATTCAGATCCTCTTCGCTTCTTCCATGACCAGGTTCAGTTGTTTTGAGAACTTTGTTAGCTCATGTTAAATAGAAAATCAAGGTCTTTCTTGACTCCAGCAGGCATTTTAACAAGTGTAAACAAACCTTTTCTCTCTTCAAAAGGAATACTGGTCTAATTTTTTTAATTGTCATGCACAGCCACACAAAAAAGCCACCGTAGGGGAAAACTTATCTGGGTAACCTTAGCAAAACCTACACCTGGTGCACATACGGTTGAATTGTGGTGTGTAGGAAGGGATGGCGTGCAGTTCTCTTTGGCCATTAAATATCTGGTCCAGCAGCTCAGCATTAATATCGAGTTTTCCCTCAGATTTCATTTTGACTTACAGCAAACCACAGCGAGTCGGGGGAGGTTTCTCTTCCAGAAGCATACAGTCGGAATAAGAGCAGTGTGTAGTTCACTATACTGTTTGAGAGTTTCAAAGAGGCATGCCGCCAAGTGAGAGTGCAGCTATTGCATGGCAGCGAAAGGTTGGCAAATTTGATTCATAAGTGCATCTGACATCAAAACCAGGGACTTGAAAGCTTAATTCCTAACTAGAAGTGTTCCCTCTATGAGCATATAAAAATTTCATTGCTCGTTTGATGTGCGGGCTGACAGATAACAGACAGGGAGACAACACGTAAACAAACACGCGGAGCTGCTCCTGGATTTGTCAAACAACTGTCAGACAGTTTTTCCTATCCTGTCTGAGCCGCGCGTTCCGATAAAACAATTCAGACAATGACACTGAATGAGAGACGCCCAGGTTTGTGGAGCCAGGCTAAATGCGCATGGCATTTTTCCTCGCTGGTCATTGGATTCGGATCACTGCGTTCCCATTTCACTTACTGTCTGCTGACCTTTCTGATAGTCGGCATTGTGTAATGGATGGCCTTTTAAGATCGTGCACTGTACATGTTGCTCAGCACATTTGAACATAAGAGAGTGGCTTATGAGCTGCACTCCCGAGTCACACAATTTGTCACTTCTAGTGCGGTAACAGTGGCACTAGAAGAACCACACAACGAGAGCTGTGGGCACGAAAGGAGGCACAAAAGGCGGGACATTTTCTTCAAAATTACTGCTGCCGCTCTCCTTTGATAAGACACAAGTTACATGCTTAAGCACATGCACAACAACAGGGGGACACGTCAGATAATTAGATTCTTATCTGGCCAGCGCAAAATGCCCAGGTCGGTGTCACTCCTACTGTATCTGAGTCCACATAGATGGCACGCTCATTGTGAGCACTCTCATTGTGGGCGCCACACTTTTTTTTTTTTTTTCCATTTTTACAAATGGGCTTCTACCGAAAGCATCACAATGTGTGGGTACAGATAAATTCAGTGTAGTTTTGTGTGTACATGATCGTCAATGGTGGGCGCGTGTGTTTGTGTTTATGTGCGTGTGTGTGTGTGTCAGTTCCTCCTCCTAAATGGGAGCCCTGCAAATAGCTGGGGCATAAACACATAGACTAGTGACACGTCGCTGACTTCAGTGCAAGGTGGCACAAAACAGGGAGGCTTTCTGCTCCGGGCTGATACTGGAGTGGTGAAGGTGTTAGAAACACAGCCATACACACACACACACACACACAAACACACACGCACACACACACGCGCGCACACACACATTGTGCACAGAGAGACACAAACTCTACAAAAGGTTCATGTCATGAAATGAAACGTTGCTTTTTTTTTGACGGTTATACTGTGGGTGCTTTTGTGCATTGTGCTGCCTCGTAGTTTTTAAAAGTCTGTGCATGAAAACTTTCAATAGATGGAATAAAAGTGCCATGATAATAATTCAAACAACATCTCATATTTCCAAAGTAAGAATGCAGAATGAGTCTTAAAACCCTGCAAGCGACTGTTTTTGGATTTTTTATTTTGGCCATTTTGTAATCTTACACACACATAGCATCCCATAAATGCGACAACAGACTGTAAATCCAGCGGCCTAATCACATTCCTATCATCTGACCATCCGTCAGAAAGGCATCATTGGGATGAACAGCGGAACAAACACACACACACACACAGGCTCACGCACACACACACACACACACAACGCAGAGCGCACCAAGGCTCAGCGATGATGAGTCGGGAGCTCCCACTCGGTCTGCGTAACACTGAGTGCTGTTTAATAATTCATAAAAAGTAAGGGATGAGTCGAGATGAGAGAAGACAAGTCTTTTGTGAAGGCAAGAAGCAGAGAAGTTGATCTCAGTTCACGGCACACAGACTCGCAGGGAGAAAGAGATTCTGGGGGAAAAGTGAAAGAGAGAGAGAGAGAGAGGGAGAGAGAGATGGAGAGAGCAACCAAATAGATATGGGAGAAAAATAATAAGGGACTTTTGCTATTTTGGATGATAAAAAAGACACAGCAGTGAGCTCTGGGGGTAGCACATGTTGTAGATTTTATGAGGACGCGTTCTCGATATTTAAAAAATAGGGAAATTGGGGAAAGCTTGAATGACATCCTGGTTTTAACGTCTTTGTATCACATAACTTTAACCTCCCGTGTTATAGACCTGTGATTTGTATTCAGAGATGGAGAGAGAGTAAAAATAGCAACCCGGTGAAATATTCATTCATCGCTCAGGGAACAGGTCACAGACCTAACTGCTCTCCGGCAGAGCCAAACCCCCCTCGTGCAGCCTCTCGCACTCACATCACCTACAGTACATAACAGCCGACTTTTGATCTGTGTGTACCAGTTCACTGCGGTTCACGCAGTTTGGTAGAAAAGTCCATCTTTTAAAACTGTTACAGTGTTCTTGCTCTCAATCAATATTAGCTTCAAGTGCACAGCGTGGGGATCAGGGAGGAGGGATTATTATTTGATACCGCAGCGGGGACTGCCTCAGGTGGTAGCAACGATGCTGACTCTAAACTGGCAGCCGTGTAGGTGGTGTGTGTGTGTGTGTGTGTGTGTGTGTGTGTGTGTGTGTGTGTGTGTGTGTGTGTGTCTGTTGTTACAGCCAGAGTCAGCATCGACTTAAGTTTGATTCCTTTTTTTTTCATCTTTTCAATCCCATGTTAATACTTAATGGTGTCCAAAAAAAAAGTACGGAAGGTGAGTTTTCAGGTGCATTTCAATATACATGCAGAAACAAACTGTGTCTTCGTCTCAAAAGCGAAGTTTTTCTCAGGGTAAAAAAGAACACGTTTGGGGTGGTATCAAATCAAGTTATTAGGTGTTCCGTCTATTACAACTTTCTTCTTTTCAGCCCTCCTCCTCCCATCTTCTCTATCTCCCTGCTCCTCCTCCTCCTCCCATTCTCTGTGTTCCTCTGTTTCTCTTTCCCTCTGCTAATAAATTATGTATGCCATCTCCAACTCACGGAGTGCTGCACTGCTGCACTATCTGCTCTAAATTGCTGCTCTCTCTCTCTCTCTCTCCCCCATTTCACTCTTTGCCTCTCAATCGTTCCCCTTCACGCCCCCTCCCTCTCTCTCTCTCTCTCTCTCTCACTCTTAATCTCTCTCTCCTCGCTCTCTCACCCCCCCCCCCACCACACACTCACACACACATACACATACACAAACATCCACGCAAACTCAACTCAACCCCCACCTCTTTCCCCTACCATGCACCGCTTCTGTCTCCGTCGGTATAGGACCGGCTCTTCTATCCCAGAGTTCCTTGCAGCTCAACTCCACCCCGGAGGCTTCGCTTCAGTACTCTGCCAGCTACCATAGCAACCAGACCCTCGCCCTTAGCGACAGCATCTCCGCAGCAACTCCTCAGCGCAGCGGGCAGGTTGGAGGAGCCGTGCACAGCTACAACCAGGTAGGAAATTCTGGTAACGAGGATGTCGGTGACGACGACGCTGATGGTGGTGAAAGAGAGAATAGGAAACAGATTTCCAACACGAGTCAGTGTGTAAACTTGGAGACTTTTCCAGAAGGATGCTGCACGGGGAATGTCTGACTGTGGAGGCAACTCACCTGGAGTGGGTTCTTCTTTTTCCTAACCCAGTTGAAGCGCGACTGAATTGCCGTTTTTTTGAGTGCATGCTGGATTTTGAGGTTTTCTGCCGATTCTGAGATTCCGTGCGACTCCGTTCTTCTGTCACAAACTGAGAAAACATCGCTCTCGTTTTTTTTTTCTCCCCCCCTCTGCACTTGCACAGCGCTTCTCCAGCTCGTGTAACTCCGACTGCAGATGTGGATGTGTTTGACATCGCAGTCGAGCCTAGTTGATAATGCGCATAACTCCATATTCATACGCAGATCCCATTTTATTAGCCTAATTGGAGTGGTGGCGTCCCGCGACTGCAACCAGCCTTTCCAGCAATCCATCGCAATTTTCTTTGGGAGGACTTGAGGGATGGGGTTAGACAAATTCATTAAAGCTGTTTAGATGGAGACAGGTAATCGGATGCTCATGGACTGGAATGAGGAGCTGATTAAATGCACACGGAGATGTCTCAGCGAGTGTCTGGTTTTTAAGGACTTGAGAAATAACGCTGGAGACAAAGACACATTTTAATCACAGCAGCGCGCTGATGAAGAGAGAAACCCCACCAAATTACTTTCCCATCTGCGGGGCCAATTATTTCCCATTTTCATTTCCTTAATACGTCAATGGCAATACAGGTACAGTATTACGTGCACGCACGGATATGTAGTCTCAGGCCACCCACTCATTTGGAAGATCTTACAGCTGCAGTGCTCCATTAAGAGACACTGCCATAACTGGATTAAATACAAGGGGAAGTATTTTAGGCCAATCATTCCAAACCAGATAATTACTTAACAATAATCACAGCTCTCTGAGAGTCTCTGCGATGTATTTCCGCAAGTACCTGCGCACACTGTGGCTCCACCTGCGAAATGAATAGGTATTTGTTTTGTGTTGTTATTTTCTCATTTTCCGTGTGTGCACGCAGCTCTGTGTTTACGCGCGTTTGTTTGCCCGTGCACTTGCGTCTCTTGAAAGAGGAGGGTGAAGGAGGTGATATCTGTCTTTGTAAACACGGCCATTCATTTCCCCTCCACAGCCACACCAGAGCTCGTTTTCAGAGCTGGTCTCAGAGAAACCTCCCATTCTTTTCCCCTTAATAAATAAGAAATACGGAGGGGTTGCAAGGACAGAGAGATGGAAAAACAGATAGATGGATGGATGGATAAGGGAGCTTTTATTCCGCCCACTTTGTGAAATTTTTAAGATTTTTGTCCTCTTTTCCTTTTATTGCAGTATTTCTGTCCTCTTTTCGCTCCTCCCTTCTTCCTCCCTGTCCTCTCTGCTCACCATCTCTGTCTATGTCTGCATGTGTGCGTGTGCTTCTGTGTGTGTGTGTGTGTGTGTGTGTGTATCCCCCTCTGATGTTTTTGGCTTGTCAGTGTAATGGGGCCAGTGTTGTCAGCAGGGCTTGTTGCTCATGAATAGCTTTACGCAAACCAGTGCTGCTGGATAGGCAGGTGCAGCCTGCATGTATGTGCAATGCATGCAGGATTGGTGGACCCACACACACACACACACACGCGTGCAGAGCTTGTGTGCATGCACGCTTGATGCACTCCCCCCAGCATGTATGCATACATGGGTGCATTCGTTTAAAGTTTGCACAAGTGACCATTTCAGCGAGGGAGAAAGTGAACGGCCAAGCATGTTTGTAGGGTATTTATAACCCTGAGAGGCCCCTGCGTTAATAATGCATGGATACATGGCACCTCAAACATCCCAGTGTTTTACTGCAGGAGAGGAGATGCAGCTCTGAGGATGACAGAATGAGACGGAGGAAGTGCTCTCTCTCACACTGCGTGCCAGGCTTTCTATCTATTAGAAACCTCAGCCCAACCATTCATCTATACTTATTTATTCAGCGGGTGAATCACCCATCTGTTTATGGGCTCGATCACCCGTTCATCAATCTCCATCAGTCTGAGGTCCATATCCTTCTCCGTGGCTTTAAGCGCGGACCGCCTGGGTGTCGAACACAATCAAGTAACATAAACCATTAATAGAACTCCTAAACTCAGTTTTGTGGCCTGCGTCTCATCAGCCTTAGATGTCTCTTTTGGCTTCATAACCTACTAAACTAACACAGGGGACTTGTATAGCAGATTTTTATAGTGGCTCATATCCCGATTAACATGTCTCTCTGGCTGTTTATAGACTTTTAATTTTCTATTCTGGAATAACCTTTTTATGCTTGCACGTCTAAACAAACAGATCAAGTGTTTGCGTGTATATAAAACACTGCAATAATGGCACTTATCGAATACAAATATTCTCTTATAGTGTCTTGATAATACCACAAGAAATCAACTCATGGAAAGGAGCTCACAGAAGGGCCTTTTGGAGTTATTTGGACACATTTTAGCCCCCCCTGAATACCCCCTCAAAGTTTCTCCTGAAGTGCCCCTAGATGTCAAACTTTATAGCAAGAATAAACATGTTTACAGCTAGTTACAAAACTGTGCTTTTGTGTCCAATTTCCTCCTTCATTTACTGGACTTAATGGAGGGTGAGTTTTTTTTTAATAGAACTGAAAATGAGATTAAGGCTCTGCATGGGTTCTGCATGATGTGTGTGGCCGCTAGGTTTTGGCCTGTGTAAAACTTTATAGTGGCTCTTTAGAGAGCAGTGGGTGATGGCACGGGGACTACGACCCAGTTTACACAGCGTGTGACAGAAACGCGCTCCGTCATGCAACCAAGTCAAGCATAGCGATATTTGGAAGTTGCGGTTAAACATCTCACTGAAGATTTCACCTCTTCGTTTGGTCAATTTTCCTCTCTTTCACTCCCTATCAGTATCGTCCCATTTCTGCCGCTCCTCTGTCTGTCATCTTTCTTTTAAGAAAGGGATCGCTAATCCACTCAGCCAGTGATAAATCAGTTTCTATGACCCCCTCTACAAACAAACCCGCGCCGGAACCAATGGCCTGTTGTCTTCTGCAGACACGCTTTGGCTCATTGTGGAGCAGGGAAATACAACCAGAGACTGCCTTTGAGAACATAATGGGAGATTGTGTGTCTGTGTGGGTTGCTATATTTATCCTGGGGAGATTTGCTGAGCAGGCATCCTTTCCTCCTCTTCTTACATTTTTTTACCCATTCTTTTTTTTTTTTTTGCACAATTGTACAGCTGCAAATATTCACACCTGGAAATATCAAAGCTCAGTTTTTAGCATATCTTAGCATGTTGTGAGAAACGATCAGAGCGGAGGGTTTGATTTTCTACATCACATCTGTGTTTGTATGCAGCATCACACCTGCATGTTGACACTGTTGTAACGCTGAATACCTTTTCCGAGCATCATTAACTTAAACACTGGAAGGTTTTGAGTGCGCACTCAACTCCTGACGTCTGCAGATCAACTCTGTGTGTGCCGTGATGACTGCGCTCCAAGGTGACTCAGAGACTGTGTGCTTGCATAATGTCAGGCTAAGAGTCATGCACTTCAGCCACTTTTTACAGCTTAAAGCATCAACAGGAGGCTATACAAGGCTCAGTGGAGCCCTGGCATATGCCCCCCACCCCTCACCCACCCCCCCTCCTCTCACTATGAAGACTAGGGAGAATATATTAGGATCGACCAGCATGTGATGTGTGGCAGAGAGACCTCTCATGCTGACTCTGCCTTGCACACTGACAATTATGGAATTAATTGCAGCTAAAGCTGTAGATGTCAGGACAGTGCATGAGCAGAAAAATACTAATTTCTTTTAGCCGCTGCCTTTCAGACAAGACCACTGACTAACACTGTATAATAGTCATGGGTTATTTTATCGCACTAATCTGTACCAGTGACTCGCCTGCAATGGGCTGTGCGTCCGGTTTGTTTTGAGCATTTGTCAATATTTGTGTTTATGTGACAACAGATGATGGATATTGAGGCATCATCATACTATGGACTGTGTAATCTTTGGCTTTGAGTGGATGATACATTAGGGCTTTGTGACAAATGATTCCAGTCAGCTGAGCTCCCAGGACTTTGTGGTCTGCCTCTGTTAGTCTGTTTGAATCACTCGCTCTTTTCTTTGGGGATTTCATTACTAGCTGCTCCGGGTTCATTCGGGACTTCTCAAAGGCTCCACTGAACTCATTGTGCATAAAAAAGTTTCTGATGGCAACTACTACTGCTACTTTATTCTTTTTCATCCCGTTTTACTTGACTGTGTCTCCCTCTCTCTCCCTCCCTCCCTCTGTTCATCACGTCTCTCCCTGTCATGGCTCCCCTCCCCTCCTCCTCCAACCCCCTCCACCGCCCATCCCCTCAGGTGACGTCCAGCCGCGCAGCCCAGCAGCAACAATCACACTCTGGGGCAGGGTCAGGTAAGAGCTCACCTCTCCTCCTCCTCCTCCTCCTCCCTCTACCCTCCCTACACGTCTCTGTCTCTCTCCATGGAGCTTTATCTTCAGGATAAATTAATTTGGCCTAGCATGAAGCGCAGTGGCCTCACAGAGATGACATTTGGAGGCACTGACAGACATCCTTGAGAATGTAGAATAAAAACCTTGCAACCAACCCTGTGCTTTCAGTGCATGCTGTATATATTACGTTCTCACATGTTCCACTGCTCCTCTATAATTCAGAAGCAAACTACATTGCCCTCCTCTCTGTTCTTTGATTTGGACCCTATATGTATAGAATAGCATGTTGTATGTAGAAATTCATCCACGCATACATTCATTAACTGATCACTTCAAACACAATATGCATCTGTATTGAAAGCAAGACAACATTTCTACCACTTGCTTTCCCTCTTATGGATAGGATTTGGGTCTGATGCAACGTGACCACAGCAAGTGGCTCCATGACAATCAGCCGAAGATGCCGCAATTAGCATTGAAGCCGACATTGTGCCGTCCGCCTCTGCTTTTAGGCAGCTGGTCTGCAGAGATCTGTTGCCGCCGTGCTTCACGCATTTCAGCTGTTATCCGGGTCTAGGTCGTAGTGGAAGCAGATGCAGCTATAGGTAGTCCAGATGTCCCACTCTCCAGGAACAGTTTCCAGCTCCAGTTACAAAGCCAGATATGTCATCTCTCCAGTGCGTTCATGGGTATACCTTTATGTCTCCCACCAGTTTGATTTTCCTGGAAAACCTCCAAAGGAAGGTGCCCAGGAGGTGTCCTGATCGGCCTGAACGAGCTATTTTCAATCTTTTACTCTCTCCAGATGTCTGAGCGTCTTGCCCTATCTCAAACAGGGAACTCAGCCGTCCTGACAAGAAAACTAATTTCATCCCACCACGTCCCCATAAGTCTGAAGGACACGAATTGTAAGCCCTCTCCACCACGTCCACATGACACTGGATTTAAACTGGACAGGCGAGCTCTCATGAGCCGTCTACTTAAGCCAGATGCGTAAATAGGTTTCCACTCTTGCACGACCTGGACAGAATCTGCATTGCTCTTTCTCAGTTTAGGAATAGAGGCTACTCCGCCCAGTCAACCTCCTTTATTGTTGCTCATCTGGTGTTGAAAGCTCCCAGTGATACACTAAGGTTATAGAGGTGGTATCCCATCCAGAGACTCTGAAGGAGCTGTTTGATGCAAATGCATAACAACAGTGAGAGCCCTCCTGTCAGCAGCGCAGGCAAATAGAGGTGACCTGGTTCTTCTCTGGGGACATCTCCAGCACCACACTGTGCACAGACATTGATAAAGTGATATAAATATACTAACAGATCGTGCACTTTAAATGAACTGTAAATGAATGCATCATGGGTTTATTGTTGTGCCAAATGTATGCTTTTGTTTGACCTCCCCTGAGTCAAGCCTGCAGCCTTTTACATATTTCCACGACCCTGTTATCAAATGTCAGGCTTGTGGCTGTAGATGACCCATCTGCTGTGCACTCCAAATCTTATTCTAACTCTCCACGGGGCGACTGTGGCACAGGGGGTGGTGGCACGGACGGCGGTTCAACGTATCCTTGGGCGAGCTGCTGAACCCAGAACGGCCCCTGATGTTTTATAATCAGCGTTTGTCTCTGCGTGGATGTTTAAAAAGCTCCTTATTCTCCAGGTATCTACTACTCCAGCTCCACTTTACCTGCCCAGCGCGTCAGCTCCCCGCTCACCGGAGGAGGAGGCTCGGGATCCGGCTCTCCCAGTAAACTCCAACGCCTGGGATCAGCCTCGGACACAGCGGGCTACTCCACCACCCAGCGCCTGCCCTCCTCCTCCTCCTCCCCCAGCAAACAGTCCCCCGCTAATCGACTGGCCAAGTCATACAGGTGGGACGTCACAGTGGCAGCGACCGTGAATCTGACGTATGGTAAATACAAATGCGGAGCCCATTTGGATTGTATTTGAAGGTGGGAATTGTATGTTGAAAGAAGGCTCTATTTAACACATTAGTCTCATTCATAGGTTTCCCAGACAATATGAGTGGAGGAGTAAACAATGACTGTATACAGAATAAGAGCCCGGAAGGAAAATTGCCTTTGGACTTCATTATCCTCAGATGCATGCTGGCACGCAGTGAATATGGAAGGCGCTCGCATGATGGAGGCGTGCGACGGTTCCTCTATGTAAATTGGAGTGATTCATTTGCGGCCGTCACTTATTTATTTATTTTTTCCCAGGTAAATTGATGTCGCTTTTGCCCGCTTGTCTTCCAGCACCACAGTTGCCGTGACGACCGCGGGAGGGGGCGGGTCTCCCCTGAGGGTTGCGTCTCCGCCCAACTCCACGGCGGCGGGGGGAGGGGCCAGCTCATCATCGTCACCTCTCCACCAGGTACGCCCAGCCACTTTTTGGAGGCGTTCTGTGTCGCCGAAGGATTAGACGTGACGTGCTTGTTGCGTCGCTCGTGCTGTTTTCCAACAGCATATCCAAATTCCAAATTTACATCCCTGACATTAGGCTGCTTACTCCAGCGACTGCAGTGCGATGGCACAGAGCGATGCACCTATAGCTAAAACGCTCAGCATTCATTTTTAAACCGCGCTGCAGCTGATGGCATTCAGCTCTACACGTACATTGCGTTATATATTTGTTGAACTGATTGATGCCAAGCAGCTGAGCGTCTGCAGGAAAATGATATTCTTGTCCACTTTGCCAGATCTTTAATCACGACATGGAAAGGCGTTGTGCAGCTGCAGAGCAATTACAGATTGAGACGTATCTTCAAGCGAAAATCTATAGCAGTCAGTTTTAGTCGTGTTGTCTTTTCAAATGGCGCCTTGTGCAAAGCCTGGTTCTCTAGGTAAATTTCTCACATCCCCATATGATGCGCACTAGATCAGATTACATGATTACATTCTGAATTTGTCCCGGTCTGGGAATGGTTTACACCCTCAAAACTATATCTAGACTTCTGCAGACGTTTCCTATCACAGCCACAGAAATCAAAACATATCATGTCACCTTTTATTGCTGATAGATGATACTGAACCTCTTTTTGTTTTTTTGTTCTTTTTGCTTTGTTACATTGCACGACCGTTTCCTTCGCAGATGAGTTCAGGCATAGGGAGCTATGCAACTCTGTCTCCCAAACGGCTGGCAGCTCATCACGCTTCTGACCAGTACAAGATCTCCCACGAGCTCTACGCCACCGCCACACTGCAGAGGCCTGGCAGTCTAGCAGGTGGGAGTTCACACCCTCACGGACACACACACACACACACAGACACAGGCCCAATCGTGTGTTTAACGCATGTGGGCTGCAGTTCAGCTACTTTCTTTCTGCAGCAGTGGTTGTTCTCAGACCAGCTGCACTGAACACAATTTGCCGCAATTCAGACCTTTGGATCTTCTGCTCTACTTCCACCCCTGCACTTGTACAGTGTGTCATTTCATATACGGCGGTTGATTCTGCGAAAAGAGGACTTTGAAATTAATAATCTTGGAGTTCCATTATAAGCTAATTATTCTCATGTCTGTCATGACGAGGGGATAGAAACCTGCTGTAAGAAGATTAAGATAAGTCTGTCTGTAATTGTCTTTGAATAAGATCTGTTTGCAGTGTCTGGGAAGCTGAAGGTATTAGAACGACACTGGACTTAGTACGGGCTGCATGCGAGCTAACAGAGACTTTTATTTACCGTGGCAGTTGCGTTGACTGGCGAATGACTTTCTCTCTTGACTCTACGAAATTGAGTTGGCTGAATGTCAAGCTGAAAATGAAAATGTGTTGTGGAAGCTGTTTATGGGCCACAGTAGTGCTGCGTAAAAATTTATTTTCGGTCGGCCGTTGTGCCCGTTAAAATTAAACACTGAAGATAGCCCCGTTTCAAGGGCTTTAAATTCTCAAGACTTGTATTACAAGTGCCATTCATCCTAAAAGACCTTTTAGGCAAGCTTTTTCTTTCATTTGGCTCAACGTACAGAAACAAGTTCACTTCTCTTAACGTAGCTGCAAAGATATACTTGTGCAACTTATGTCAGTTATTTTCTCAGGGCTGTGCACTTTTCCAAACTTATTTTCCGCTCTCATGTGTGGACAGTATGGATAGTATGTAGTACAGTCCCAGGTGGAAACGCAAATAGGTTCCTGTGTTACAGTTCCTTTTTCCGCTGCTCAGCTTTTTTAACATAAATGAAATATTTGACACTATTAATATTGATTAAAGCAGGTGGCAGTGGTTTGAAGCTCTGGACTCAGTTGGATTGATTGGCCCTTTAGGCTGGGAGCTGTATTGATGAGGAACATGACCTTCATGCTTTAGCCCGAGGGCATGACTGTGATCTTGAAGCAGTGCCTGGGGGGGTTTCATCTCTCCTGAAGACTTAAAATGAAAAAGAAAAGAGAGGCCTGAGCATGAAGGAGGCCCTATGGAAGAGAGATCTCAGACTGTTGCTATGATTAGCAGACACACGTCGCATGACGATCGCAATCGGCTTTCGTGCGCTTGAATGGCCATGCCGTGGCTCAAAGCATCTGGACAGTTTTGTCCATCTTGGAAATGCAAGATATCAAAACTTTATTGAGATTTTCTGCCATTTCTGGCGCTCACTGTATTCCCTAAATCCTGCCAAGTTGGAGTTATTTGTAGATATTTTTAGTCACTGGTTTGCTTATCCCCAGTGGGTGATAACATGCTGTAAAAAGCGCCGTGGACTTTGTATGAGGAGCCTGTTTGGAGAGGTGCTCAACAGCTGTACAACACCAACCCTTCAGTGAAGTAAAGCCACGTAAAATGAAAATGATCCTAAAAAAAGAACCGACTTCTCTGTGCTCTTTTCCGTGAAATAGCCCAACTGATGCAGTCAAGTGGTTTTAAACAAACAACATAATGCCGCGCAACAGAAAACAAGCTTAGTCATCGAATTGAGGCAATTAAAAACTAACCGCTAATGATCGGGAGCCTCGGGGACAGCAGATAAGTTGCGGCGTCTCTGTTTTTGATTTGACGGGTCCAGAGCGCTGTGCTGTGCTCACCAGCCTCACAGTCCACACTGTACCGCTTCTTATTCTGTCAGTGTGGATGGTATTTAGTTCATATCTATTTCACTGTACAAACAGGAGCGAGGCATTAAGGGACACGTCGGCTTTTACATTTTGTTATCCTTTTTAAATATTTCACATAGTGAAATATCATGGGAGGGCATCGCTGTCTTTTCTCTCTCTCTCTCTCTGTCTGTGCGCGTCAGTCTATCCCCTCTTCTTAACGTTCCCTCTCCCTTTGAAAGAAAGAGGTCACTACGTCGACGAGCAGGCCCTCGTGAGTCCAAAAAAAATAAATGAATAAAGAAATAAAAACCGACTCACCAAGACTTCAAAGACACTGGGCATGGAGGGAGGGAGTGCTGGGATGAGTCATGGCGTTAATGGGTGTGTCCGTGACTCTAATTAGCACTCCTTCATGCATATTCTGACCGACTCTCTCTCCCTCTCGCTTCCCCTCCCTTTGTCTATCTGTCTCTAATTTCACCCAATTTCAGCCCGTCCTGATGGGTGTTTAAGCTCTCTCCATCCAGTTCTGTCATCTTCTCACTCGCCTTTTTTGCGATCGTCTTTGTCTCTCGATTCGCTGGGTGCCAGTGGTCTCGGCCAGCGCTTGTTAGTCAGCGCAGCACTATGGGAATGGTTTCTTCAGCCACAGCAGAGGATCACGGCTTTATCATTTCGGTGCAGGGAAGTGCAGAGACTTCGATAAAGCAGGTGGAGGACAGTAATAGATTCCGCGTGTGTGTTTCTGAATGGACCATGTTGTTGTGTTTCGTCAGGACAGTCGACCCTGAGGGGATGTCGCGCGCTGTAATTTCTGTAAACTGAAATTTCCGGCTCAGCTCCGACAGTGAGTCTGCGAAAATACTGTAAACAAACAACAAAAATTGTTACACTCGGGATGTTGACAGCAAAAAGATAAAAACACTGCATCGAAGCGCATCCAAACTGTCGTTATTAGTCTCACTGCCATTAAAGTAAATAAAGTGTTAATCCGTGATTTTCTAGCAACTTTTTGAACATCCCGAGTGTATGAGATGTTAGAGCACATGACGGCTGAATGCCACTGTGTGCTCGATCCTCCTGGGCCCGGAGAGCGCCTCACGTGCATCGATCGCTGATATGAACTGAAGGGTTTCGGGGGTTTAGCTTTGCTAATGCTGCCTTTGGATACGTGCAGAGCTTTGATTGTCTCGGGGTCCTGGTGCTATCGCTGCGCCCGGCTCCCTTCATCCGCCGGAAAATCCTCGGCACGCGACTCACCGTGGACCGACAGAGCTAATGCGATATGATACAACGGTGGCTCCACTGGACCGTCTCCCAGTCGCTCTCTGAGACTGTGCGTATTATGACGCCGTGTCTCCTCCGCTTTATCCCGGGCCGCCTCACCCGTCCCCGCTGGCTCATCTTTGCCTTTCCCTCCGGCCCGCCGCCTCCTCTCCCCCTTTTTTCCCCAATTTTTAATTTCCCCCCCTCTCGTGTGTTTTCGCACAGAGGCCTTACATTTGTCCCGCTGTGTAATGAACAAGTGTCTGCTGTCAGTGTCTTTCTTGCCCCGTGTTTGTGGGATTCCTGCCAAACACGGAGCAAGAGGGGTGGGAGGGGGGACAACACTACATCTCATTATTTTATAGCTGACGACCGGCAATGTGCTCCATGGAGATTACCAAAAGAAAAGAAATACAGAGACATCCCTCACTTCAGCTCTTCTTTTTTCTCCCTCTTGTGTCGCTGTGCATGTTTCCATATTTTCAAGTTCTTTCTTCTTTCTCTGTCACTTGTTTGTCCCTCTGACTTTATGCGTCTCTAACTCGTACCTTTCTACCAACGCTCGCGCAGACATGTACACACCCCTCGCCTGAATCACTCCTCTTTCTAAATGGTTTTCTGTCCGTCACTTGTCGCTCTGTAACATCAGAAAAGGGGAAAAAAAACGCCGGGAGAAA
Source organism: Karalla daura (assembly GCA_029224185.1). NCBI lineage: Eukaryota > Metazoa > Chordata > Actinopteri > Chaetodontiformes > Leiognathidae > Karalla > Karalla daura. The sequence goes on from CM055208.1 coordinate 14,807,680, forward strand.
AATGGACAGGTCTTGGAAATCCCCTCTCATCATCGCTGTTGAAGCCTTTCGCCCATCATCTCCACGCTGGTTCCTTTTCTGTCCTCCCGTCTGTCCTGGGTACCCATCCATCTTTTGCCACATTAATTCAGCCATACTTGTTTCTTTAATGCGTTCGTCATTCACACTTGTTTCTTTTGTGCTTCTTGTTCCACCTCGTTCTCCATTTCCATGAAATTGTAGCCATCGCCATTCCTTCCTCCCTTAAAATCATCCTCTCCCTCACCTCGTCCCCATCCTCTCCCTCTTTTTGTCAGCACTCTCTGTATCTCCCTCTCATATATTTTTTTCTGTTCTCTTTTCTTTTTTTTTTTGTTCAATCAAGGCTCCCGAGGCTCCTACAGCAGTCAGCACAGTCAGGAGCCCCTGCGGCCCCTGGGCTCCCCAGAGCACCACATAGATCCCATCTATGAAGAGCGTGTCTACCATAACAAGGGCCCCATGAGGAGCCTTAGCCAGGGCCAGGGGCCGGACACAGGCCCCTACCGCAACAACACTGGTAAGGCCCTCCCCTGTATTCTTAGTATGAGGAAGAGCCATGTGAAGCCTCTCCACCATCCATTCATTATCTTACCAACCTAGAGCCCAACAACATTGCAGGAGGCTGCTTGGCCCTATTTCCAGGCTTTTTTACTCCAGTCTTATTCTAAAACCTAGATTGTTTAAGAGCTTATACATTACGTGTCGATATATATAGTTGATGAAGAAGCTCTTTTCTCAGAGATGTGTCACACAGATAACAAAGACTATAGATGAAATCAGTCAGTCATATGCCTCGCGTTCACATCAGATTTGGGTTCCCTCGCCTTTTTTTGATTCTTAACAGGATCTGGTTAATGGTCTCTCTGCGTGCCGCTCTCACATTTCCCACCACTTGGGGATGATGAAGAAGAAGGAGATGATGAAAACACATTAGAGAGGAACAAATAGGTAGTATTGCAAGACCACTGGCTCCTTTGTTATTTAGAAAGCAGACATCCTGTTTCTCTTTAGTTTTTTTCCTTTTTCGCCACAGAGGAATGAAGCACAGTTGGCCACGTTTTCTATCAAAGTCGCACATTTAGACACACTTATTTTCACCCACACCCTCCGTAACTCTATTGTTGCCAGCAATGTATTTTAATAGGCCCTCATTGAGCTTATCTCAATGTGGGTTTAGGTACGCCATGTTAATCCCATTACGGTATCATACCCACATGAAAACACCCAAGTCGGTCACGCCGCATTCACAGCTCCCTGGATGTCATTAACCAGCCGAGCCTTAATAGCTATCATTAGCATTTGGGTCAGAATCATAGCAGTAAATATGCCACTCTAGACCAGAGTTGAGAGACTCGATCAGTTTGATGCACTTGAAAGGAGCAGGAATCGCCTCAGAGCGCACAGAGTTAGGGGGTCACTTGGGCTGTGCTTTTTCTTTTTTTTTTTCTCTCTCTCTCTCGCAGGATACCGCTTTGATTGCACCGAGCGCGCGCAGCGATAGGATTGTCTTTGCACGCAGAAATCAGTTAAGTAAGCGCGCTTCAGAAGTGCACAGGCGTTATCTATAATTCACTGTGCCTTGTATTTGTAGTTTCAATAGATGGGCATACGAACGCTCACAAAGGAAATTTGCGCTGCAGCTACAGAAATCAATAGACAGTGGATTAGACCGTGTACATTTAATTGCCACGCTCAAGCTCCACAATCCGCCTCTCTTATGATACAGTGTTTTAATAGATGGTCTCATGTCGTCGGAGCTAAGTTCTCCATCAGCGTCTACCAGCGTGAGTCTTTTGCACTCCACGTACAATTTTGCCCCCACTGCGCGCCGCCCAGCTGAGTTACAGCAGTAGCTCAAAGCACCAGAGACGAAGCGCACCTTGAGGCCAGCGGAGCGTTGAATTGAGGTTTTGTCTTGGCACGGGGTGTTTTTGACAAAAAAAAAAAGTTGCATGAATGGTATGGCCAGCGACTGGGAGGTGGTCTAATAGGGATTCGTAATGCACGGGTCGATAGCGCACAGTGAACTGATAAGGGCTGCACTGACATACTGGGCGGTAAGTCATTAATTATGTCATTGTGCCTTTTCTTGGCAATGGCAGCCGCACATTATTGGTTCATTAAGTCGGCATGGATCAATGTAATTAATGCTATAAGTCATTCCTTCAGCGGAGAGGAGGAGGCAGGCGTTTGTGTGTGTCGAAAATGTGCAAAGATGTAGTCGGCGGGTCTATACGCGTATATGCAGCGTGCAGTCTGAGGCTCATTCCAGCGCAATTTAAATAAAGCACTCGCAAGTCAAATGAAGCCGGCGGTGTTCATTGTGAGCGTGGGCCGACACATTACTTAACCGGACACTTAGCTGTGAAGAGGAGCCGTGCGATACAACAAAGGCAATTTAAGGGAGTATAATTGCACATGCACGTTTCCTGTCCTTCACTGTGGCTGTGGCCTGACCCAGTTTAGACCAGAGGGAGAGAGAAGAGCAGAGGAGAGGACCGGGGACATGAGCAAACAGGACGTGAAGCAACAACAGATACAGTGTATAGCGTAGTCGATGCTTATTTTGAGAAACCTCTAAAGGCTGGAATGTCCAGTCAGCAACCAAATGAAGCACCTTATGCTGCATTTTCTCTCTTTCAGTGACCTCCCTTCAGGATTCAACCATAACAGTATACATATACCAGTCGTAGAAGTCGTATTCCAGTACAGTTACAATTTAAATAGATGGTAAAAATATGACAAGGGTACCAAATAAGTCAGTCACTATGAATCATACTGTTGTGGAGAGTAGTAAGATGTTACCCACATTCTCATTTTCTCAGTTACTTTGATTATTAGGTTGATGGAGGCCGCTTAGTTCGATTGGAGGTTCCAAACTGCCAATACTAGTTCTGGGTTTTGTGTGTGTGTGTGTGTGTGTGTGTGTGTGTGTGTCCCTTGTGATAGACCTGCAACAAGGCCAGGGTGTATTCAGTGTGACAAAATGGGCAAGATCTTGGATCGATCAATGGATAGATGGATAAACTATTTCATATTACACTATTAACAGTGGGGCTCTCTTCTTCCTTAAAGTTGTGCTCATAGGTACACAATTAAATGGCAAATGAGGATGAGTTGACTTGCTTGCAGAGTATATATACATATATATATATATATATATATATATATATATTATATATTATAGAGTCTATATATAAATAGTCAATGAGTTTCTTGGCATGAGTTTCTGGTCTCGAGAGACCAGGTCATATCTTACAAATTCAGCCCAGATATGTAAACTTTTGTTTTCTGAGGCACTCTCCGCCTCCACCTAAAATAAGAACCCCAGTAAACAAACAGACCTGCAGTCGTGGTCTGTCGGCGGCAGTTTGACAACACAGCCGCCAATTCAGTCAGGTCCGGTTTGGAGCGCCGTCAGTCGGGCCGACCTGTCTGTCACAGCTCACTCCACTTTCACGTGCGTTGTTGGCCAGAGTGTTGCTGCGGATTAACGTCATTGTCACCACGTCGCCGCCTAAAAATAAGTTGCTACTGAACATCTGCTCTGCCGTGTGTGTGTGTAGGTGTCTGCTTTTCGTCCACCCTTTGTCACTCCTGCACGCTTCTTCAGCTTTTCTTCCTGACGGCTTTCTCACCCTCTCCATCCTTTGTTTTTTTCCCTTTTCTCCCAGGGTCCACACACACACACACACACACACACACACACACACACACACACACACACACACACACACACACACACATATACATACCATTCCAAGTCTGAGCGAGTAGCTGTGTGTCTTTGCACTATGCGTGTGTGTGTGTATGTGTGTGTGTAGGCAGCGGCGCGTGGCGCTTCATTCTAGGATAAAACCAGGCCAGCGCCCCAGAGGACTGCAGGTTAATGTGGCCTATTTCAAGCAATTATTCCTGCACGGTCACAGTGTCTCTAATGCACACATGCACACACATGCACTCTGCTACAGAGGGGAATAAAAGCAAGGGAAAAAAGCCCAAGGATGTAGTTTACACATTTGTTTATTTTTCAGAAAAAATACACGGAACAGTGTCCATGGTTTGATTTCCCTTTCTTTTCTCCTTCACTTCGTCCTGTTTCTGTCAATATTTTCCCACTTCCATTCTCCTCAGTAAAGTCTCCATTTCTTTTTCACAGTTTATTGTAACATGCCCAGGACCTCATCCATCAATCTGTTGATCCAGCGGACAATGTCTGTTTGTTTCTTCTTCCTGGCCTCCTGCCTCCTCCTCACCTCGCCCTCTCTGAGCCTCCATTTCTGCCTCTGTGCCTCCGCCCCCACCCCACACAGCTCCTTATTTCGTGGAAGCTACCTTGGCCGGTATTAATGACTCTGACCAATGGGAATAACGCCGGCTCTGAATGGATGTGGCACTATTTCTCTTTAATAGCCTATCATCAGAGCCGCACGTAGCTCAGGTGGCGACAGCGGGAATGGTTAGATTCACTGCCACGGCTATTTGTCAGCCGCATCTAGTCGCTGGGTTGAACTATTGCTGTTGATAAGGGGTGTTATGTAGTTTAACATTGCTCCTTCCAGTATCTGTGGAGGAGATGGGCACAAATTCTTCCCCCCCTTCCATGAATCAATCAGGCCAAAGGAAGTAACGCGGCCATACACTCTCTCAACCGCGAGCAGACGGAAGTGACACAGAGCTGTACGGACAAATTTGGAGATTTGCGTTTGGTGGCGAAATGCGCTTTACGTCACACCGTCTGTCACTATAGAAACTTAAACCATGCTCGGCCTCTTGGGAGTGTTTCTGCTCCATCACCCGCCAACAAGACAGCTCCAGGGACACTGTTTTATTCTTCATCCACTCAGGAAACAAAGCCAATTACAAGGTCTATCTTCATCACTAGTGTGCTTTAGGTAAGATAATCTTAGCCGGGTGGGGGAAAAAAATGATGTTCTTCCAGGGGAAAAATGGACATTTATGTCATTTCTCATCATGAAATCGGTCGCCTCTGCCCCGCTCTGCGTACGCTGCCCTTCTGCCTGCCATGATTTTTGCGGATGAATAATGGTCCCGTGGCTCCAGTCAGTTGATTTTTCTTTGTGTGGATAAATGCAGGCGAGGCTACGCTGAACTGCCAAGGAGCCACAAAAATATGAACACGCACTTTTTAGTATCAGGTTCCTGTGATTAAATTCATGCAGTTCCCAAGACAAAGGATCAGCTCTGTTACATAAGCACCAGGGTGTGAGTGAGTGAGTGTGTGTGTGTGTGTGTATGCGCGTGAGCCATCCAAAGCAGGATTATTTTTTGCTTGAAGTTGCAGCTCCATAGCGCCGGTCCTGTGAACGTGCCCGCATGCGCTAGCCATGCGCGGTGCGAAGGAGGCACAGAAATATGAAAAAGGGGGGCTTTGCATCAAACCATTAAGCCAATCTGCTCCCTCCTTTAAATCTGCTGTGTTGCTTCTGTAATGGGATCTGACACCCTAATGAGGGGGACAGAACAGAGAGAGAGCGATGGAGGAGAGAGATGAGAGGCGGCGAGAGAAAACAAGCCCGAGAGAGAAAGGGAGACGAACGGGTGGGGGACTTGAGAGAGCGCGCGGTTACAACGCTGGTCTTTGACCAGGAGGCAGGAAGAGTTCAGGGCACCTCTTCAATGGGAAAAAAAGAGAAAAAAGAAAAAGAAAAAAAAAGTGACAGATCCTTGAAGACAGGGGGGAGGAGAAGGCTCACTTTTATCTGCCACACACTGTGTCCTCCAGTGTGCAAATGCGGTTTACAATACTAATTATAGCCACTTGGTCTGTGTGTGGGTGTGTGCGTGTGCTATGCATAATGGACATGACACATTATTTCACATTTTAAACATTATTTGTTACTTTTCAGACACATTTTAGCCATCGGCCACACAGGCCCTCATGTCTGCGTTGGGACACACTCTGCAGTTGTTCATTGTCTAAATAAGGTGTCAGAATAACCATTTATATATCATGATATATCTGCTGGAAATGTAAATTTGGGCTCATTTTTCTAATTGCATGTTTGGAATATTGGGTAGGCATATTGAACCTGGTTGAATGTAGCTTGGTTCCTTTATATAAGCATTGTATAAGAATAAACACTGCTTTTGAACTCATAGCAGTACTGTGTAATTGACCTGTCCCGGTCATGCGAAACCACCATGCGTGTTAACCTAGTGCCTGATAAAGCCTCGGGAAGGAAGCTAAAGCAGTGCTGATCACTGTTAGGCCTTCAGGCTCAAGTCTCTCCCCAGTTACTCCAGTACGTCACTCACCAGGCTCGCTCTGTCGCTGGCTTTGATTAGATCTGTTTGGCCAGGATCAATTTCAGCTTGGCCCCTGATCCTGCTGCTCTTTTAATGAACCCACTGTCTTTTCAACACTGCTGAAGAGCCAGTGTGCTTTTAACACTTGCTTACAGGGAGATGCGGTTAAATACACAGTTTTTGGCTGTCATCTTTCAACCGACTCCCTGGTGAAATGTCAAATCGAGTTTGTATTAAAGTTGAATTGAGAAGTAGCACTTTTCAGATACTGAATGGAGTCCTTGGAGTTGAAGTCAGTGGATACAGCAGAAATGCGAAAACACAGCAAAATATTTCAATGTTTGAGGTTGAGAGGGATGCCACTTGATATCTACGAGCACCTCAAAGCAAAAGTAGATCCAGCAGCTTTGACTTTGAATGTCAGGTGAAGGCCTCAATGGTCTATAGCTGCTAAACTGAACTAGAGAGGAGGAAAAGAAACATCCAGGGTTACAGCACTACAACGCATTAAAATCTGTGTTCGCTCTGGACGGTGGATTATCTTAAGTGTCAATTTTAAAAAAAATGTCTCTTTGGTACCATTCATCCTTCCAGCACCTTCCACAAAGATTTCGCTGGTAGACAGCTGGTCATCTTGTGTTATCTAAAAACTGCAAACAAACAGGAGAGGAAGGAAAGAGGAGCGAGACCTAAGGGGGCGGACATGACGCGGAAACTGATTCATTTTCTGCGTTTTCAGATGATTTCTTTTTCTTTTTTTCCCCTCCTCTCTCCCTGCTCTAGTCTGCTTCCTAACAGATAAACAGAACTGTGCCGGACAATGAAGCTGTGACATATCAGACCATTCCGCGTTGCTGTACAAAGACTCAATTTCTAGGTCGAATCCAGGTGATTTATACTGCGGCCTGAACTTTTTCTTTTTTTTTTTTACTGTATTTACAGTGAGGTTTTGCTGAAGCCTCAGAAAGCTTTAATTACCAGCTCAAAGCATCTTACTTACTCCACAGATCAGCACAAATTCTTTCCCTTGCGAGAACATATGGCGCTTCCTAAATGTAGGTTTAAGGCAAGATGGCGCTGGTCACACTGCAGGCCCCCCCACCCCCACCCCCACCCTCATGTCATTGCAGCAGTAGCTCCAGAGATGTGTGTGTGTGTGTGTGTAGCATTCACAGGAACACACGGGCATAAATAGAGACTTTACCACTGTGTCTCGCACAGGCTCAGTTTACACAATTAGCATAGTCTCTGTTCTATCAGCAGTAATGAATTCATAACTGCAGAAGAAAACATTCATTTGTTTTTGTCCTCCGAGATCACACAGATAGAGTTTGAAGTCAGCACAAAAGCGGCGTTGACTGTCTCCATCAAATGAGAAGAAACCTTCGCGTCTGATGTTTTATTCATCAATCGACTCAGTTTACAGCCGTATACATTGCTTATTGTTCGTCTTTTTCATCCCAATCACACTCTAAATACTGATAAATCACCTGGCGTCACAATAGTTTATCCTCAACACCCACCAGCCCCCAGGAAAGAGCTCTGACGAGCACCTCTGAGCCTCTGTTTTCATAGAGCTGTCTCGCTGCTGCTGCTGCTGCTGCTGCTGCTTTATTTCAAGTCAGTCGATCTTGAACGTGTTGTGTCAGTAAGTCATGCTCAAGGTAAGCGTGACGTCTTTGCTGACCCACTTAGATTCAGGGTCGTGAGGGGCTGCAGCTTACTCCAGGACACGGTGGTGGCATTCAACAGACGTTAAACATGTTTCCCCTTCAAAAACCTCCTCTAGGGCCGAGTGACTTGTTGAGCCGGGGTAGAAAACACGATGTATGCGAACATATCCCTCTCCTCTTGTAGATATGATAAATACAATACCGTTGTTCTTTTCTTTGTCTATAATGAAAATAAAAATATCCGCCCAGTATGCTGCAGTATCGGCAGGTGTGTCTACATAAATTATATGTCTTGTTAAGAGCAGATCCACTGCATAGTCATTTCCCATTGTTTATCATTGTTTTCCCATCCGCATTCATTTCCGTGCATGGTTCTGTTGAACAGGCGTCTTTTGGCACTTTAATGGCACAGAGCAGACGTATAATCAGCAATTAGAGGCGTGTCTCCTTCAGCCTCCTCGCTTGCTCACCTCTGTATTTAAACAACAACCTATGTTTTATGCTGGAAACAAATATTGGCCTGTCATGTATACCTGCCAGCCCTTTCACCTTTCTGTTTACATCAACCTGAGATCTGAGCACAATGCCAGTGAGTCTCCCCCCTGTTGTGTCCAGCCTCATTTTTACCTTAAAAAGATATTGTGGGAACCAACCTGCACCACCCGGCAATTACAGGAATGAGCACAAATCTCTTGAAATCCATCATATCTGCATGTATAGAAATTATACAGAAAGCTGCCGGCTGACTTATAGGCACACATAGAAGCTCATATTTTTCTGACATTCACTATTGTCCTTCAGCAGCACGAACATTTAGTGGCAATCAGTGGCCTGGAGCCCTGCTGAGTCTAAGTGCCGTGCTCAGGGAGCGACATGGCACCTTGACTCATAGAGACAAGTGTCCTACAGCTCCCACACTGTAAAGCGCGCTATACTCGATACTGGAAGTGCAAAGGAGGGCATTTATGTGTGTGCCGGTGCCTCTGTCCGTGTGTGTGTGTATGTGTGTGCATTTCTGGGATCTCTATGTGTGCATGCATGGCCTCCAGTGCTCGCAGCTCAGGAACATCAAGAGCTGTGTGTTGGCCAGGAGGCTCTCCCAGGGATAAACAGAGGGAGAAACTAATCCTTGCTCCCCTGCACATCCAAGCAGCATGTGTGTATGTGTGTGTGTGTGTGAGTGAGTGTGTGTGTGTGTTTCTGCACGTGTGCTCCATCCATGTCTGCTGTGGGCAAGGTTATGTGCGCATGCTGCGGCATGACCTCAAAGCATTAGAATAAGACGTGTTACAAGCGTACATGTTTAGTCCGTGTCAATCACTTGCATATGTAGAGATCCATGTTTGTGTGTGTGTGTGTGTGTGTGTGTGTGTGTGTGAGGGAGCAAGCGAGACTGTACGGAGGGGTTTTGTGTAATCGTGCTGAGCGCTGAAGCGTATCGAGAGAAAGGACATGTCCTCGGCTCTGATCACATAGTCTACTACAACCACAATAGAGGGGGAGAGATAGTGAGACAGAGGGGTGTTAGGGAAGAAAGAGGGAGAAACATGAAATGAATGGTTGATGGAGAGAGGATGACAAACAAAAAAAAAAAAATGGAAGCGCGGAGGGAGTGAAGTACAGCCCGGGGGGGGAGGGCAGGGATCGGGAGGGAAGGATTCAGAAAAGATGAGGGAGGGGGGGTGTTGAGATATCGACAGGGACGGATCGAGAGAGAAGAAAGAGGTAAAGAAAGGAGGAGAGGAAAGGGGAGGAAAAGAGAGTGACAGAGATGGAGTAGGAGTGAAAGAAGTGCAGGCAGAGATGAAAGAAAGTGGAGGAAGGATGGACGCGGAGAGCTCGGAGGTTTGGTTTGATCTCTAGTTTTTTTTTCCTCGCCCTCTTGCTATCTCTCTCTCTCTCTCTCTCTCTCTCTCTCTCTTTCCCTCCCTTTCTTTTTTCTTCCTCCTTGCACATGCAGCGAGGGCTCCCCTCGCCTCAGCAGCCCCACGAAAAAGTCGGCGGCGCTCTGAGCGAGCCGGCCCCTCAGCCGGCTGGCTAATTGCAGAGGTATCGCTGTGTCAAATGACTAATAGAGTTTCCCTTCCCGTCGCTAATCTGCCAGCAGGAGCACAGCCGCGATCTGTTTACCCTGCGCCGCAGCCGGGGAATACAAAGACACGCCCGCCCTTTTATTTCCTCCCAAACACAATTTCACGCCGCCAGAGCGTTCGGTGCGATAGGTGTCGGCGGAGTGTGCCTGCGTTTCACCCACTTCTTCGATATTTCATGAAACAGTGAAGCGGCGAGTTTTTCCCCCGTTTTTTGCAAATTCATGACAGACATGTCCCGTGACGTGTGACGCCGACGCATGCATAAACAGACACCCACACTTCCCTTATTTATTTACTTATTTATTTATTTTCACCGCCAGGCGATATTGCCCCGCAAAGGTCAAGTCATCAGTCAGAACCCACCATTACCGCAGCAAATGACAAATTCAGCGGCGTCCATTTACTTAAGTTAGGAGGAGCAGCGAGGGAGCGCAGACAGGATGATGGAGCGCAGGAGAATGCATAAGGAGGCGCGGGGATGCCGAATACAAAGTAGCAGGATAGGAAAACAAAAGGATGGAACTTGGCAGGACGCTTCCTAAGGGCGGGTGGAGTCAGGGAATCCTCTGTCTTCGTCTTCCCTGCAGTCCATCCCTCTGCCTGTTCGCTCTCTCCGTCGCTATTCAGGCCGTGAGAATCATTTCTCGGGCCAGTCTGGGCGTGTTCTTCATCCCCTCTTCCCTCCACTCTTCCTTCCCGTCCCCATGCTAGGCCCCGGGGGTGCGTCCCAATCGGGTGTCAAGTCTGAGTGCACACTGATGCTGCCGGTGTTGGCCAAAAGCCCCGGCTGCTAATTAGACGTTCAAGGAAGACAGACACCATTCAAAGAGCAGAAAAAAGCCCGGGATTTGCTTTTGATGGGAGTAACTGTGCCTCATTACACTGCCCCAAACCCCCACCCCCCCTCCACACACACACCCTCCTCTGTGCACTTGCTGTCACTAACTCCATCGCCTCTTGTTTCTCCCTCTTGCCCTCTCGCTCCGCTGCTTCGTCCCTCATCTCTCATCTCTTTCTCTCCCTTTTTTCTTCCCAGGCCCACTCACTGTTTCTCTTTCCCTGCCTAATTCTTTGGATCTTTGTCAAATTTGGGGCATCAGTAGAAGAGCTCACGCAGACTTGAGCCTCATGGGCATTGCATGGCAAACTCTGAAAGTTGGATTTTTCGCTGTCTGGCTGGCAATGGATTTTTGTTAACCTGCTTTCAGAGTTGGGGAAATAAAAATATGCTAATGTTGTTACATCATCCAAAAGGTTCCTTGTGCCTCTGGTGGGCTGACTAATGGAGTTCAGCAGATTTGGTGAGATGAATTTAAATAAGGGCTTTGGAAGATGATCAGCCACATGTAAGCAGATACACAAGCAGATCAGTGTGTCTATGTGTGTGTGTGTGGATGGGAGAGAGAGCCAGAGAGGTGAAAAATAGAGATAAGAGGGTTGTGAAGGTCAAGTAAATGCCACCACTCAAAGAAAGCGCTAAAGAGCAAGTTTGTTGGTCACATAACGATGAGACACTCAGCGCGCACGCACACACACACACACACACACACCTCCTTCGCACACCTTCTGTTCCTTTGTTCATATGGTGTTTGCAGTGTGTGCAGAGGGGTTATAAAGTCCAAAGTCTATAAATGCGTGTGTTTATGTCTGTTCCCACTCTGTCATGCTGTAGGAGATGCATGGGAATGCTTGTGCCCTGGCCAATGTGTAAAAGTTAAGTGTTTGTGTGTGTGTGTGTGCAGTAGTTGGTGTGCACTTTGCCATCCAGGCGTGTTCTAAAGGCTAATTCTCTTATTAAGAGCAGGAGCACTGGTGTGTGTTAAGACCCCAGTCAAGCACACAGTGGCATATTGATCTCAAGGCCGCGTGATTTATCGCACACAGCCCCGAGAACGCATTCCTGTTGTTTTTGCATGTGTGCACTTGTGTGTTTCCGGGCACCTGACAGATGAGGTGTATCCCCCCCCCCCTTTCACTGTCTGCCTCGGTGTTTTTACAGCCCAGGAAACGAGCCTCCCCTGACTCGCATTAACACCTTGATATATCACCCATCCGCTTCTCCAGCACGACAAGGGAGGAGAGGCGACAGCTACTGTGCCCCTAAGGGCTGCCGACGTCGCCGGGCAGACCTCTGTTGCATTTACATCCCACTCTGAAACAGGCTGTTTGGCTTGTTCCTGCTCTGTTTTTTTCCCTTTTTAATTGTATGCATTTCTCAGCCCTTACCGCTTCCTGGGCTGTCATGTCTGGCTGTACGTAAAAAAAAAAAAAAGGTCCTGCAACCCTACTGTTACCTGTAAATATGCTCCAGAGCAGCGTTTCCATTTTTTCATTGCTGTGCGGTGGCAGCCTAATGAGTCATCTGAGTCAGGAAAAGTGCTGTTTACAGATCCGGAGAAACTTTAAGTTTCCAATGTCCTTTACGCAGGAGTAGAAGTATTGGATTCAGATAAATCTTTAAAAATGTTTTATGTCTTTAATATTTTTAATACAGTTCTTTCTCTCTCTCATGTTCTTTTCATCTGTCAGTGAAACAATTTTCACGCCTGTGTCTCTCTTCTCTCTCTCCTCTCTTCAATCTATCGGCGCATTGAGCATTGGTCCTTGTTCTAAATCCTGGGCGTGCGGCCAATATTTATCCATCCATATGGAGATCTGCTCATTTTGAACAACCTGTTCATCTCTGCCTCTGCTTCTCTGCCTCTCCGCTTCTCCTCTCATCTTTTCACCTCTCTTTCCTTTCATCCTGTGTGTCGTCACCTCCCCCACCACCCCCCCCGCAGACCTGACCCAGCGTGTCCATGACCAGGTCCTAAGTTATGTCCTCTGTCCCTACTTTCCCACCATAGCTCCCTCCTCCCCCGGTGTCGACTCCGCCCCTTTGCAGCGCACAGGCAGCCACAGCACGGGCACGGGGAACTACAGCCGCGGCACCAACAACTATGCCACAGTGGGGCCAGGCTACACCTCCAGCGGAGGTGGCGGGAGCGGGGACTTGTACGGCTCGGATCCCTATGTGGCGGACCCCTACCGCACCCTGCAGTACTGCCCCTCGGTGGTGGAATCACCCTACAGCAAGTCTGGGCCAGCGCTGCCGCCCGAAGGCAGCCTGCAGAGGTCCCCGTCCATCGACTCCATTCAGAAAGACCCAAGGTAGGGGGGAAGGGGGGGTTTGATGTTAAATGTTGAAGTGTTTTGACCTGCCTAACACAGATCAATATTTCAGCCATAGTTCATCTTCCAGGTATCTTCCAGGTGAATTCTCTGAGAGTCTCTGACCTGTGTGATGATTTAATTATGAGTGCACATGGAGCAGAACGCCCTAGCCATTAAAATGTCACTTGGTCCGGGTCACACGCATGTCAAACCCAACAGCTGTGATTGTTAGATGAACAGTCAACTACTGCTTTAACATGAAATGGCAACAGTCTTTGCAGTTTTCTCGTGAACTTTGCTAATTGGGAGAGAGCGCTCATTCATTACCACCCTCATCATGCATGGCTCTCGCAAGCTGGACGGATTTCTGAGGATGAAGTCTAATCCAGGACAGACAGTCTGAACAATAGATTCCTGAGTTTGAATGCTTTTCAGAAACACTGCACAGCGATTTTAAATACTGCAAGGGGGGATTTTTGAAAAGTTCACATTGACGGCAAACATTTTTATCCACTGTCTAGACAGCAGTAGAGATGACTTAAAATGTTTATCTAACAGAGTAATGCACATTTCCCGTGTTTAATTTGCACGCTCGGTAGATGATGGTTATTAGAGTGCACATAGGTTAAGAAAGAGACACTGAATGATAAAAGGTGTTTTCACCAGCCGAGAAACGCTCCACTTCTCCTCCTATAGCATCACGCTGGGCCATTCCGTCACCTCCCAGCTCCTTGTCTCCGCCGTTAAGTAAAGCTTATAGATGTATCACAGCCCTAAATGTGTGATGGTTTAATTACTGGGTGAGAGGGACTGATCAAGTCTCAGCAGCAGCTGTCACTCAGCGCACAGCGAGAGCGGCAGAGACGGAGATGACAGAATCAGAACAACAGGATGAGAGAGAATTATAAGCATACAATCCCCCTCCAGATCCTTTAGTATTGTGTGGAAACACTGCGTATTGGGTAATGAGCAGAGTATTGCTTGATTATTTAATGTGATGTGATTGACTGTCTCCAGACTGCCTTTCTGTCACTTTATTGTATTCACTGTATTCACAAAAAAGAACAACACCGGATTTAGCCTTGCATAGAAAACAGGATCCCAAAATCTTCATTTTCGATTCTCCAAGAGACATAAGCATGCATGTGTTTGGACTGTGGGGAACCCTGTTTTGGACTGTTAAACCCACACAGACATGCTCACTATTCTCAGAAAGACCCTTAGTCCATATGGTTACAGTATAAACAGTTGCACACACACACACACACACACACACATGCGAGGGTGGAAAATAGGATGGAAAGAAAACAATGTCACGCTCATCAGAAAAGCCAGGATTTTGAATGCTCATTAAGCAATAATCCCGCAAAATGTATTAATGTTTTACTAAAGCCGCGGAGATCAAATTTTGTTTGCTGCCATTCACTGCTGTGTGCGTAAACGACGGCCTTGAATCCCCGCCACGTTTCACTGTCTAAATCGCTCGCACGGAGGTGGTGAAAGAGAGTTCAGAACTAAAAGTTAATTGCACCATTTTAGTCCAGATCATAGACGGCAGATGTGTTCTTTCATTGGCTATTAACTTTTTTTTTCTTTTAATTTTGCTTTCGCCTCATGAAAACATGGATAACGTCGGCCTGATGTCTTCATATCAAACACCCGTCTCCAATATTCAGGCCCAAAACGTTTGGAAAGGCTTTTTTAGTCTTGACAACAGAATCAATCCACACACATTCATTTTCTTTCACAGTTACAGAGCCAACAAAGACCAGCTGATGAGCTGCTTACTCCAAATAGTGCTGCTGAGGCTCTGCAACTAATCTAGACATTGGTTTAGGAAGTATAAATTAATTTACAAACACATACTGAAACTATTATCTACATTGTATTTGCATGACTGTTTATTATTGGCCCATTGGAGCCATTCAGACATTTACTCATACATAAGCACACATGAGAGATCGCTTTGTTTCCTTTACTGCTTCAA
The DNA here is from genome assembly GCA_029224185.1 of Karalla daura. NCBI lineage: Eukaryota > Metazoa > Chordata > Actinopteri > Chaetodontiformes > Leiognathidae > Karalla > Karalla daura. Next base: position 14,822,880 of record CM055208.1, read on the forward strand.
GCTTCATATATTAAATGCACAGACCCGCAAGAAAGCCATGTAGTTTCCCATCCTGTTGTACATTATCTCCAACATTAAACGTTATTCAACACCGTTAACAGAATTTGCCTTTTTGTAAAATTTTAGCGCTTTGAGAGCTCCTCTTGCGTGTCGGATGCCCCCCCACAGAGTTCAATAAAACCTTATTTAATTAAAAGTTGCCAACTTATTCATGGTTGCTTTAAAATGCAGACTTTCTGGCTGGAGCACGATGCTGTGATAATGCCTTTTAGACTCAGTGAGTTGTTTACTTTTATTCATTTAGGCCATCCATGAGCTCTGAGTTATGTAAAACCACAGGTAGCCAAAGTGCATAAACCCAGGGAAAAGAACGTAATAGGAGGATTTGCGCAGCAGTGCCGATGACCTTATTTATATATTTCTCTAGCCTAGTCGCTATCCTGAGTGGTTGGCAGATTGCTTTGTCGCCACTCTCAAAGCTAGAAGGTCCCTGGTTCAAATCGAGATACAGACACATTTGGCAAGTCTCGCCACAGTCCAAAGCATGCATGATTAGGTTGATTGGAGAACTCCCCTAGGTGTGAGAGTGAGAGTTAATGATGTATGTGTGTGACCTGTGATGGACGGCTGACCTGTCCAGGGTGTGTATTCTGTGCCGGAAATCCGACAGGATTTAAGGTGCAATGTGTGTATAGATGACAGATGAATGGATAGCTGTAAGATGCCACTAGAGACATACACCTGAAAAGGTTTAACATGAAAACTCTCAACCGTCCATTACTTTCATTATAATGCATTTCACCAGCAAGAAGCCACATTTATTTGGGCCTAAAATCTGCTGTTTTCAGCAATCCCTCTTTAGTAATGCATCACTCGGGGAACATTGACTGATTTAGCTGTGTGCTCTTTAGGTATATCCTCAAATTCCACTGTAATTCGCATGGTATCGTTTCGCTGTGGCGCGAGGTTAAACGGCCTCCCACTCGAACTTCACTCTCTCTCTCACTCTCCGGTTGTAATTGGATCTAGCCAAGCTAACATAGACTGCTAAATGAGTTAGCAGCAATTAAGCGCGAGGAACACTCGGAGCCAGTTTGTATGTGCACGTGAGCGTGCAAAAGGTTCCATTGAAGGCATAGGATGAGACCTTTTTCATTTGTGGCTCTCCTCCATGTTCAACATCCAACATGTGTCTATTGCTCTATCGTGTGTGTGCGTGTGTGCATGGGAGCCAGTAACGCAGTTTGGGGCTATTACTGTTGCAGAAGAGCGAGCACAATAGAGCAGAGGTGAGGACAGCGACACAAAGAGAAAACTCAATAACAGCTAATGGATGAGAGTGAAGACAGAGGAGGAGGAGGAGGATGAGGAGGAGGAAGAGACCCATGCAGAGGGGGAGGAGGAGAATTTAGCAGAAAGTGGGGAACATGGAGGGTGGCATATAGATGAAGATAAAGACGGAGTGATGTGAGGATGCAGAAGAAAGAGTAGATGTGAGAAGGGCAGAGTGTATTGTAGATAAGTATTCATAAGCCCCCATTGTTTCCTGTGTGCCTTTTCCTTTTAGCCGTCTCCCTGAATAGAGATCCTCACCCCCGCTGAGCTTTCTCCTCAAATTGAATATTAAAAACAACAGAGGGAGCAAAACGAGGAGCAGCATGTCGCGCACGGAGCTGCAGAACCAATAAAAATAGGGAGGGTGAGGCGGGAGGAGGAAAAAAAACATAATGAAGAGAATGAAAGAGAAACAAATAAATGAGATTGGGAGAATCTGGAGCGACGTGAGGGAAGCACAGACACATTTGCTTAGGGAATAAGGGAGACGCACCTTCAGGGATAGAAGGGAGGGGGGCGTGCAAGGCATTGTGGGGAATGGTGAGGAAGGACTGGGGGGAGATCGAGTGATGAACATTAGCTCAGGGAGGGAGAGACCAAAGAGGTGAGGGGCAGGGGTTATTATGACAAAGCTTTTTGAGATTATAGAGGGGAATGGATCTGATAGCTCGGTAATAAAGAGGGTAGGATTGATAGGTAAAGAAATATCAAAAATACTTCTAATCTTGCAATCAAAAGCGAGGGTGCGACGTTGTTTCAACTGCGGGGGTGTGCATGACTTATCTCCTCACGCTCTCCAACAGCCTGAAATGGTAGACAAAGCTCTTCCAGATAAGATAACTGAAATTTCCTTTCACTGCCAATGCCCGGACGGCTTTGATTAAAGCTCGTTTCAGACAAAAGTATAGTCATCACTGCAACAACAACAGACACCAGACATATATTTTAGATGGAAAGGTAAAAGTATGCAATGCAATGGAAATTCAATCACTGCTGTCACTGGGTTTGTGGGCTGGCTGCCCAAACACTCCCCTCTGTTTAGGGCAATGTAGCAATGGTCAACAATGCCCCTGCGTGTGTGTGTGTGTGAATGAGTGAGTGAGTATTTTCACATATGCGAGCACCTGACTTTGATATGTGATCACACTGGGCTGATCTGCTCCCCATGAGTCACGCAAGGACAATAGCACGTCAGCGTGCGTGCGTGTTTAAGCAATGCTGGCGTGGAAAATTATCATGCGGTGATTACTCTTCTTGTCTGACACGCGTGTCAGTGTTTATTTACGAACATGCAGCCTGGCATGTGTGTGTGTGTGTGTGTGTGTGTGTGTTTTTCCTGGGTCTGGTTGTGTAAGTGCATCGCTCCTGCGTCTCTGAGACATATGGTTTATGTATGACTCTTCATGGGGGTCTCTGCTTTAGATGGAAATTGAAGCACCAGGACGTGTGTGTGCCTGTGTGTGTGTGTGTGTGGCAGTTCTTGACCATAGCATTATCTCAGACTCACTTACGTGGAAGTGAGACTCGCTCACATCGCTGGCAGCACCTGGGGGATTGCTGTTGTGTAAACCTGAAACAGATTCTACGGTGTTTACTCGGTGAAGCTCTCTGCCCCGGTGTGTACACAGCTGTTCTTTTTTAGGTTTTTTTTTTTGTTAACTCTTGTGCTTCTTTTCAAAAACACATCTCTCCCGGACAGCGCCAGCCGCATCCTTGTTTGTCTCATTTTACGTAGTCGGAGAAAGTTGTGGAGCTTCAGCACCGTGGACAGAGACACAGGGGGCGCGTCGGAGATGAAATTTGCAGCACCATGGAGAGAGGCGATGACTGTGGGGCTCCATGTAGCTGCTGCTACTGTGGAACTCATAGAGCAACTTAGCAGCCATGTAGCAACCATCCGGCAGATCTAATCAGAGATGAGTCATTGGTCCCGGAGGGGAAATTGGGTTTTCTTACAGTTTTTTTTTTTCTTGTCAAGCAAACACAGAAATATGACACAGGGAATTTCAGTAATATTTAGTAAAAGGGTGCTCCAGCAGTATGCAGTTTAAATAAGAATAAAGAAGTATGTATTACTTTAACATGTAGGGTATATAACTGTACAACAGGGCTGTGCCACAGCACTGCGGTTGTTGCATAGAAATAATGAGGTAATAACAGATGAGAGATAATTATATTTAATGACAGTGTTAATGTGCAGCCAGGGGTGAGGCAAGTTCAGAGTCCATTGAGTCGGAGTGTCCGACCCTCCAAAGGAGGAGTTGTTAAGTTTGACGACCACATAGTTACTTCTGCTGGTGCTACCGTCCTGGCGGGATGAGCCTCAGGCTGAATATGTAGCTTTGGAAAGAAATGAATTGAAAGTCCTACAGAATAAGATTTGGATCTTTTGTCCTTTTTGTTCCATTGTCAAAAGGCTTAACCATGATACACAACTCTTTAGAACATGTACATCTTTCATTAGATTATTATTATATTATAATATTAATATAACACTAATATAGTAACAATAATAATAATAATAATAATAATAATAATAATAATAATAATAATAATAATAATAATAATAATAATAATAATAATAATAATAATAATAATAACAACAATAACAATAATATATTAATTTTATTATATTGTAACTATAAGATAATTATTTAGGTCACTCCAGTAGTTAAATGGGGGATTTATCCTTGTTGTCTAGAGCTACCATAAAATCTATGTAACACCACAGCCTCACCAACAGCCTCAGATGAAATAGTTAGAAAAATTTTTTAGACATACAGTATAAAAAATATTTGGGCCAGAATCAGAAGAATCAAATATATCCACATGAATGAGGGTGTGATGATGTTTTTGTACCTTCAGCTGGGTATAGACTCTTATTCAGCAAATCCAAGGTAAAAGAATTTTATTTTAGCTTGCCTTGGAAAACTGCTTCACACCAATGGGCAGAAGTCATGACAACTGTATATTTAACTTCACCCTCCCCTGCTCGACAGCTCAACTGAGGGACAGAGGCAAGGAGAGAGAGAGAGTCAGGTTTTTTTTTGTCCTATGTTATTAATCTGTGTTCAAAATCAGACATCAGAAAGGAGGACAAAGGGGAGAATATAATGAAGTGGCATTGAGAGAGAGAGAAAGCGATAAAGGAAGATAAAAGAACGGGCTCTCGACTGGGTGACTCAGGGACAGAGTCCAGGGGAGGGAGGACAGTAAGGGTGTGAAAGGCACAGGCACAGGGCGAGCGAGGGATTTAAAAAAAAGCCAGGCTGGAGGAGAGAGAGAGAGAGGGAGAGAGCGAGACAGATAGGAGGACACACTCTATTGGCTCTCAGCACGGCCCAGGGGTAATTTCCTCTCCACATGAGAAATGCATGCTGGGATATGGAATTACCTCCAAGGGAGGGTAATGATGCATTGCCAGAACCTTGGCCCTGAGGCACAGATGTGTGTGTGTGTGTGCGTGTGTGTGTATATGTGTGCGTGCTTGAACGTGTGTGTGTGCGTGCGTGCATCTGTGCCCTGGCCATCATCCCTGCCTGTTCTGGCTAAATTGCCCATTGTAGTTATTTTCCTTTTCTGAGGTGGCCTATCTGTTTGTGTGTGTGTGTGTGTGTGTGTGTGTGTGTGTGTGTGTGTGTGTGTGTGTGACCTTGGGATGATAACAACGCTGCGAGTTTGCCTTCTTCTTCTTCTTGTGCTGCAGTGAGCTTGACCCCCCCAATCTGAAGCCTGGAAGGGGGAAGGTGAAGTGGAAAAAGGGTGGTCGGTCACTGGATAGAGACACACTCCTACTGTACACACACTCACTTACAGTGTTTAGATAAGGGGAAAACAGGCAAATAGATCATATTCACTGACACATACAGTACATACAAGAAAATACTAAGTGAGGGATCTGAGCAGCAAGCTATAGTTTTGCTGTGTGTGTGTGTGTATGCTATAATATGTACAGTTGGTCGTTTGTCTATCACTTTCTTTGGAATGCTCTGTTCCAATCTGTGCACTATTGCTTGTTTTTTTGTGTGGTAATTGCTACCACAAATACTTTATCGACAAACACCCGTCAAAACTTTTTACACACACACACGTATGCGCCTCTATTCAGCAGTACAACCTAATCTATAGGGCGGAAAGGTTAATAATCTATGATTTCTCAGCCGCTTTGTTGCCAACAAGAGAGTGGCTGTGGATGCTTCCTCCCTCTCCTCCCCTCTCCTCCCTGCACCACCCCTCCGCCGCTGTCTCCTGACACAGGCGGCATTTGGGAGGGATTATGGGAAAATGTCACAGCAGCAGAATTACTGTATATCTTCTCTCCTCCCCACGCCTCGCTTCACCTCCACTCTCCTCGAGCTCATGCTCGAGAGGAACACGGCCTGAACGCCGCTCTATCTCTCCAGAGGCCGCTCGGGTACAACCTGGCACCACTGACAAGTCTGACGCAGCGCTCACGTGTCCTCCGATGGCCCGCTTTGTGGTATTGCTTGCGTTTTGGTACTCTGACATGAATACATTTTCTTGATACTCTCTCCGTGCGATTTATAGGCTACGTTCGGCTACGTTTGCGACGGGCCGCCGTCAATGGATAAACCCACACAGGATGTCGTTGTTTTCCTACGTACTTGGACGCAGTCCATCACGAACCCGGCACTATCGACCCCGCAGTGAAAGAAATGTATCTCGTCACTAATTACCTCTTTTATTAACGTCCCGCGGTTGTATGTCTTGAGCGCCGTCCGCGGGGCCGGCAGATGTTAAGGTCAGGGAGCTGTATATCTCCCGTGCACGAGAGGGCTCTTGACCTTTCGGGCTGAGTCGCTCGCAGGAAATCAACGATGAGCGCTTGTTATTGGAGCCCGTGGGACCCGGTAATGACCTGGGAACGGAAGTAAAAAAAAAAGAAAAGAAAAGAAAAAGGAAGGCAGAAGTTAGGAGTGAAGTGAGAGAAGTGAAGTGCGGGATGGATGATTAAGAAGCAGCGTGATACAAAGAAATAGAGCAGCGTGTTGATTGGATAAAAGGAAGTAAGGCAAAGAAATATGGGACAGTTGTATGTTGTGGTTGCGTTTACTGGGGAGTTCGGTCACTTGTAGATTGCGTTTAACTGCTTTGTATATATGGAGTTAGCAGTTAAACATTCCCACAGGCCGTAATGCAAAATGCTCTTCCTTTAAAAGTGACTGTTCTGTTTCGACCTTGTAAGTTATGGCCCCTCCGAGACATCCCTTTGCTTTCTGGCTGAGAGGAAGACGGCTCTCACATAATATTCTGACACATTCGATGCCCGAATTCTCCAGTGAAGCCCCGGGAAAAAAAAAAAAAGCGGTCGCTGTCAATACCGTAGCAGAGAGAAGAAAGCAGAGAGAAGACGCACAGGTTTTTAAGGAAAGCCCCATAAGCTGTATTCAAACTTGCGAGATCAGGGGAGCGTTAGAGTCAATACGGCTCAGCCCGCTGGGGCAGTGGGCCTGTGACTGGAAGGTCGCCGCGCTCAGCCCCACGCTGTCAAGGCAAATCTGGAGAAGTGAAAGCAAAGGCCGGCACTCGAACCGGCACCTACCCTCTTTGCTTTCCCTGCCACCGACTGCTGCAGTGCCCCTGAGCAAGGCCCCATAACCCCTGCACCTGTTCCCCCTGGATCAGACTGTGCAAGCGTGGAACTGTGTGCCAGGGTCCCTATAAATGCTCAGATTGTAGCACATTTCCAGAGAGGTTGCAGCTACAGTTTGCACGTCACTTAACGTAGTTCAGCCTCGAAGCAGTCTTGGTAACTGTGCAAAATACGGGGGTATACAAAGGTACAACCGTAGAAAATGACACATCTCCGCAGCATACGGCTGACAGTCGATGTAGTGGTGTTAGGCATGTTTAGGCAGCAACTGAAAATGTCCCCGAGAAGTCCTAGAAAGTGATTTCGGGAAACGCTGCGTGTTCCCGGAAAAACATTCATGTCGATTGAGTCTGCCTGGGTTAAATGAAGCTGAGCGATGAGAAAACAAAGAGAAGAGAGGGAAAAAAAATCTGCTCCCTTCTACCTTGTAACAATTGGTGCTCCTGGCTGTCTCATTCATGCCCTTCTTTATTTCCATGGCACTCAGGCATTCATAGACCCCCTGCATGCGTTCTGCAGAGTCATGACAAAGCAAACGCAGATGCATCCTAGGGGTGCTGACTCGATTTAGAAGCACTCCTCTATCATCGCATCCATCGCTCCATCCCTCTCTCTCTCTCCCTCTCTCTCTCGCTTATTCGCTCTCTCCATCACACTTCTGCAGGTAGGGGAGGCTCGATAGTGATGATGGGTTAGGTTGTGTAAGCATTCATCCAGCGCCCCAAAGTGCTCTCTCGTCTCCCTCTCGGTCTAAGCGCACGCTTCTCCTACACTCCCCTCTGTTGTCCTTCACGTCTGTTAACAGAGGGCATCCCTCTTTTAATTTCCTCCGCTCCCTGCCTCACCCCCCCTCCTTTCTCCAGCTGTACACCACTCTGCTAACCAAAGCCCCACTTGCATGTTTTGTATTTCAGATGTGTAGATGTGCAACTGAGTGCGGTATTAGTGAGGAGAATGATATGAGGAGATAGAGAAGAGGAGAAACTGTAACTGTGAACGGAGGAAAGGGTGCAGGACTTTGCAGGAGTCATCCGACAAGGTTGTCTGTGTTGTCTTTGCCCTATTAGCAAAGGTGTGTGGATGTGTGTGTGTGTGTGTTGAGCGCACACTCTTGTTTCTGTGGGCACTGGCTCAAACTGTAATAAGTAGCATGTGCAGCCATGCGTGAGCGTGTTTGCCACCCCCCCTCCCCCGTGCACATTTCGTACCTTTCGTGTGTTTTCCCGATTCACCTCACCGACTTTGCAGCCTTAAAACGCCATTCGTCAATGCCAAGGCCCGAGACCCGAGCAAGGCGGCCCCCCTCGTTTCGTTCGGATGAATATTACGGAAACGATCGGCCATATTTGCCACACCAGCGCCGAGCCGCGTCGCGTCGAACACTGTCAGAGTCAAGCGGCGTTTATTCGGGGTAAGAGATTGGCGCAAACAAAGAGGCACTGATGGCGCAGTTGAGATAGACTCCTCAGCGCAAACCCATTCAGGTAATTATTCGGGGGGGCAATTTCTGTGACACATCCTGATTGTCTTGCGGCTTGCCAGCGCGCTGTCAAACAGGCATCGCCGCAGCTAGATCACGGCTTGACTCCCCGCTCCGCCGAGGGTTTTCGCCTCCTCGCCATAGCAATCAGTTTGCAGGGATGGTTGAACACGTGGGAGGGGGGAAAATAAGAAAATAAATAAATAAATAAAGTTTTCTTACCCAATTATGCCACTTTAGCGAACGCAGTCGTCTGTGTCATTGAAAGTTGCTCAGTGAATATCAGGGAGCAAAATAAACCTCAAACCTCAAATCACGGTGATTAAGAAGGTGGAAAATGAACAATGACAGCTGTCACCTAGATTCCCCTTTAGGGCGGAGTGTGTGTGTGTGTGTGTGTGTGTGTGTGTGTGTGTGTGTGTGTGTGTGTGTGTGTGTTTTCTGCTGCCGCATCCATATTCTTTTGAATTCTTTCATTTCGCTAAGTACATAGACTCGTGTTGCCTGACCTCGGCGCTGTTGGAGCTCCAGCATGTGATGTTTCTATCGCACGGCTCTGCTCCTTGTTCCACTTGAAGCGGATGACTGCTTTTAGTCTCACTTAATCCGCTTCTGAGAGCTGTATTTGTGTGTCTGTGCGCGCGCGTGCGTGTGCGTGCGCGCGTGCGTGCGAGAAAGTGCTGAGGCACGTGGCTAGCAGTAGTGTATGGTGCGAACAGACACAGTCGACGTATCTTTAAATACAGCTGGATGCTTGCGATGGTCAGACGTCGCCTGGATGTAATCATCACAACTGTCAGAACAACCCGATGCTTACCCCTGTTCCTTCATCTGCTGTCACACACTCTAATAGGTCCAATATAATCAACATTACCAACGCCCACACTGACTTTGTCACTGTTACTCATTGATTCAACCCGTCTATTGTGTTTGGGTCAAATCTGATGGATTTATTTGGGTTTTTTTTCCATCTTATAGTCATGAGGTTCCACAGCCTTGTTCACACACATCTGCACAACACGTAAAAAGCGTGTTTAGTTAAAATTTCATGAGTGAAACTTAAAAATAATTCTCATATTATCACCTAATGTTGTGTTTCATCTTTTTATCAACATAGATTCTTTGAAATTCTTGTTTTAAACTCTCATTTTGCATTTATGGCCTTTAGACCTCAGTCACCTTGACAACATTTAACTTGTTGCTGAAATAATACTGAAATGGAGTGCTGTAGTAAAATATTTTTCATCTGTGCCAAGATAACATTGACAAAAAGCTTTTTTGTATACAAAACAGTTCGGTGATCTCAGGTCATAGAAGCTTACGGAATTCTTGATATTCACAAGAATCTGAATCTTTGATAAAAAAAGATAAAATACACCCAAGGTAGTAATATACGTAAAAACTAAATATTTCTCATCACCATAATTGGTCATTTCTACATTCCTGCAGCCCTGAAACAAGCACAACAGGAGGGTGAACATCACGACTCCTATTCGCGGCCATATTTTATCGCTGCCGTCTTATTACCTTTTATGTCATCATCTTCCTCGTCAGCATCCGCTTTCTATTTTCCTGCACGACTTTCAGTAAATACAGCAGCGCTGCCTCTTTTCCTGTGCGCTTCTATGTTGCCCCAGTGTGAAACCAGTGAGCCTAGCAGGTGCGTGAGCTAATCACTGCGTTATTAGTTTTTCCTCCCTCTTGCGTCATATCGCTGATTGCACTGTATCTCTTGCCGTTTGCCCGCGGAGCGGCGCTGGGATGTTAACATGAGAGTTTAGTCACCTCAAGGTGAGATCTGACCTAGGGTCACAATTACCCTGTAATGCCTGGGAAGAGGCGAGGGCCGAGTGAATTACAGAGTCGTTTTGGGGTGAGTGTAAGAGCCGCACAGCTGCCTGTTGTGCAGAGGATGCAAGTCATGGGATAGAACAGAAAACTTGACCCCATGCCTGTTCTCAAAAGAAAAAAAGAGCACAACAGAGTTCTTGGTATTGGGGAGGGAAGGCATTTAAGATATCTGTGCCCACTGGTGAACTGTCACGATTCGTAACAATCCACCCACAATCACTGTCGAACACTTAGCGGTAAGACGTCAGCATGGCCTTGACAACACATTAGCTGACTTCATCTGACCCACACACACACACACGCCACACAAAGAATGTAAAAAGTAGCATACCGTACACGCTTTATTATGTCGTTGTTACGCCCTCGCCGTCAGTGCGAGAAAGTCCTCACACAGCGGCTTTGTGTCTCGTTCCTCCATCCTCTGCCTCTGCTGGAAGCCGCGCGGCTCTGTCACCTTGGCCACCGCTCACCCCGCCGCGTCGGCGCGTTACTCCCGCTTTGAGCCGACAGCCTGGGTGCACCCGGTGACACTGCAAAGCTCGCGCGTTCTCAAAGGGAACAGGCAGAGATGAGGGAATGGCCGCGGAAACAGAAAGAGAAAAAAGTGTAAGGGCAGTAAGTGGAAGTGGAGTGAAGTGACTGCGTGCGTGTGTGTGGGCGGGCAGTGTGAAGGATTCGCAGGTGTGGACAGGTGTTTGTGTGTGTGTGTGTGTGCTATTGTGTGAGAGAGAAGTAAAGAAAGGAAACAGTGTGGCAATGTGGAGAGTACATGTTGTCTGACAAGTCATCTCGTGTTTCATGCCAGAGCAGGTCTCTGACCTCGATTGTAAATGTCTGCTGTGTAATGTGAAGCCGACAGTGGATGAATGCATTACACACATGTGCAATCCCACACACACACACACACACACACATACAGCTGTAGACAGTGCTAATATCCAGTTTGACCTTATCAGCGCGCCACTAACATGGCAGAATAATTCAGGATAATTTGTGGGCGTTTGATACGCACGGACACAAACTGACCTTCAGTCCGGATGAGGCATGAAAGGTGTATTTGTTGTTCAGTCACACACACACACACACACAGGCACACATGCACAAGCTCATTAGCATCATGGCAGTAAAAATAGCTCACCTTTCTTGGCTGGGAGGCCAGAGCAGACTGGTTGACATGATTGCATCTCAGCTCGCAAATCAAGAGACAATGGGACGGTAATTTTTCCGAAAGCTCTCCTTCATCCACCAGCTTAATCTTCCGCTCCCGTTGTGATTGGCTAAGTGCACTGGATGGTTATTTGATTGGTCAATTTGTTCACTTGTTTCGCGTGGCTGCTGAAGGTGGAGTGGTTCCTCTCGGCCTTATTGGACGCGGCGGCGGCGCGTCGCTCTGATGGTGGTTCACTGGTGTCAGTTCTCTCATCAGTCGTGTGTGTGGAAAAACAACCAAACTGGTTCCACTCAGCTCGGAATCCAGAGGCTGAAGGGTGCTTGTCGCGATTCATAAGTCGGTGCTATTAAATCCAAATTCTTACAAAGTCTCCACGAGTATCATAGAGTGAAAGTTTCCCTAGTGAAGCCTGATTACTTCACTCACTTGGACGGCTGTGTATTGTGAAATCTGGAGCCCATTCATCAGAGGAGGAAGCACACTGGAGTCCAAGATGCCTCATGATGAAAAGGGTTATTAATACCTGGCCAAAGGTCTCGATTCAGCAGTCGTCTGGGGACTGCTCAGCACTTTCCCATACGATGTTTATGGACACAGAGTAGGATCTTTGCTGGATAGACCTGAAAGCTAAGCCTGACCTAAGCCTGTAGGACAGTGTCTGTGTCGTTCATCAGCCAACAGCACAGTTGATATAACCTTCTTGGAGTGACATACACTCGTACAAACTATTTAACAGTCCACCTGGCATCGCGGGCGCATGCACTGTTGTGCAGCGCATCCAGTGCAACCGCCAAATTGTTTTTTGTTTTCGTTTTTTTTTCTGACTGGACGGATGTTCTGTTGTGTTGGCACCTCGCCGCGCTGCACCATTTATGCTTTAGATACAGTAGGATACACAGCTCGATCTTAATGAGGCCCGGGCGTGATACATCGTAATGGTCTAGGTCACCTCAGCTTCCGCTGGCCCCCGTCTAATGAATGTTTGACTGAGTGTATGTTTCACTGGCCTTTTGTTTGGCTCTGTAAACATCCAGTAATTGCACCGTGTAACAGGGGAATAGTGCCACCGGGCTGAAAATTACCGATCAGCAAATGTGGGATGTTATGTGTGCATTTCAGTCTCCTTCCACAGAGGCGAGTGCGCGGTTGTGTTGTCTTCAATGGATATGCAGCGCACCAGGCTGCACAACTGAATTAGTGTGTTAGTGCGCGTTTTATTCAATCTCGATGCACGCGAGTACATGTGCAGCACGCACAGTCCGTGTTATGTGTATGCGCATGCACCCTACAGTGGGTGTGTATATAAACGAACACCTGTCTGTCAGCTTAATGCCCTATTCGATTAGGCCCCCAATCCTGTGTGTTCAGCTAATTGCAAGGACTAGTGCCGACATTTGTGTTTTTTTTTTCCCTTACCCTGGCAAATCGCTGCATGGCCCGCACACTAATGTTCCCCTTCACCAGCCCACCCTGCACTCGCCTCTATCGCACACACACACACGCGCACACACACTCTCCCGAATGGCTTTTCTACATTTTAATTTTCAAGTGTGCACACTTATCCCGAGCAAATTATCAAAAAAAGGCCAACATTCACAAAGTGCTGTAAATTGGGTGAAGCGTTCGGGCCGTGGAGCAGTGATACAGTGAACGAATGAAGCAAATCCAAAGGAACACTCAAAGGTATAAAAAGCACTATCCCCCTCCCTCTGCGTCTGGACTCTCCTTTGGATTTGGCACTTTTTTTTTTTTTCGTAATTGCTCGCACTGGCTGCTATGACTGCAACGAGGGCCCTACTCGAGAACTCTGACTTGAAAAATTGTACAATTATGGAGAAAGCTTCCAGCATTGTGAGAGGAAGCAGGGGCACATTATTGTGACCCTATCCTCGTGGTTTTCTTCTATTTTTTATGCTCATACAGTGGACAAACTTACCTTATTATGCAGTCTGAAGGACTGATGTGACCTCCTGTCCACTGGTCTCATCATTTAGTACCACTCAAGTTCTAAAGCAATATTAGTACCAGCGAATAGTGATGAATGCAGGTCAACTCAAAAGGCATTAGAATTGCTGAGGTGTCCATTGAGCTGGCTTGTGTCACGTAAGTTCCATTTCATCCCAGACTCCTTCCCCCATGTCATCACCCTCTCCGTAACACTCGTGCAAGTCTGTCTCATTCAGCAGCTCTCATTCTTCTCACTCCGTCCTTTGTTCGCTTTTATTCAACCTCCCAAGCCTCCCGTTCCCAGCTGGAAGGTGCCACAGAGAAAAAGCGTATTGATTTTGTTTTTTTTTTCCCTTCTTCTGCTTCTGTGTGGTTGCTGCTCAGGCTTCGGGTGGAAAAACTCCAGACTCATCTTTAAGAAAGAGAGAGACAGAGTGTGTGCAGAGACTGAAAGAGGTATGAGAGAAGGAGGAGGAGGAGGAGGAGGAGAGGAAGAAGAAGAAAGGCTACATGTGAAGAGACAGAGAGACTCGTCTTTCTCTGTCTGTTCCATTCATGGTTTATCTCCTCTTCCCCCTCTGCAGCACAGTCTGTCGCTCTCATTCACGGCCTCCCATTTTGTCCTCCCCTCCTGTCTTTTTACTTAAGAGAAATAAATACTTCCAGCCCTCTTTTCTGTTCCTGGCGGGAGAGGTGATCTGTGATTACCCGAGTCATTTACATGAGTCCATCAGTAACCCCGGGAACATTAGGTGAGGAGGAGGAGGAGGAGGAGGTGTTTTCAACGCAGGTGACTCACCGCAGATTGTTTCTTTCTAGTCTATTTATTATTTATTTATAATCATTTTTGTTCACCGATTATTTCTGGACAGTTTTTTTTTTCTCCAGGCTCCATCCATCCATTTGTCTGGCCAGCTATTACCAGCATCACCCACTCTCTTCCCCCACCATCCATTGATTCCCATTTAGGATTGGTGCACGTCTCCCAGCTGCAGCAGAGGCATTTTTAGCAGAGGAGCAGAACATGTGAGCAAAGTAAATATGAAACACAGCCGATACAAGTGGCATGTTAAGGCTGAAATTGAAATCATTTTGCCTGAAATGGGACCGAGAATGGTTGAATAGCGTATCTATCCATGCTCACCAGTGTTAATGCCTCCGATACTCATTTACAAGCCATTTTAAGCCACTTCTGCATCTATTCACTTGCCTGATGAATGATGATGACCTGTTATGCATCTTTGTCTGAGAATAGACTGTGATCAACAAACCCGAAGGATAGTAGGTTTTTCCATTTGAGGTCTCCTTTAATGATGGTAATAGTATATGTGATGGACAGTATTGCAAAATCTGCAATTGCTGTCATTCTGTACTGTATGAGCTGGTAAGCTGAAGCTGGGGGCCCTGAGCCGGGGATTGAAACTTCCTGTTCAGGCATTTGTCAGTGGGGCCCATCAACAGAGTTGGCTCCTCTCCTGGATAACATCTTAATTAAGTTGCACTTTTAATTAAAGATACCCGGGACTGCACTTTGATGCACTCTTCACCTGCGTCTGATTCCGACTGCTGCTCATCGGTGGATTTGCTGCGGTCTGTCCTTCAATATTGACTCAACCTTCGTTGATGCACTTCATATGAGCGCGCAGCAGCGGGTCTATACTCTGTCAAGAAGAGGCGCGGTGTTTACCCACCCCCTCGCCTATACCTGTAGACAAAAGGATTCACTTATTTCCCAATCACTTCACATTTTCAGCTGTGGGCAGAAAAAAAGCAGAATGATCAGCGAGAATGAGAGACTGAATCAGACGAAAGGGGGGGGTGTGAGCGCAGACTGCTCGAATGATTTAATAGCTAATATTTGAAAAGCAAATAATTTGTTCCTCTGTCAAAGTCAAACTGCGCTCGTCCTGGAGTAACACAGGAAATTTGATCACCATGGCAGTGGATGACCTAAATTGCATTTCTTTCTGCTGTTTTCCCCTGATTTATTCCACTTCTCCCTTCTCTCTCTGTTCTCTCACTCTCTTCCTTCCTCCCACTCTCTCTCTCTCTCCCTCTTTCTCTCTCCCTCTCTCTCTCTCTCTCTCTCTCTGTGCTGCCAGTGATGAAGATTGATGTTCAGGTCCTAATTAGCATCTGCTTTGGTATGCACACTGCCAGTCTGTCCATCCCTGACCCTCCAATCAGTTAACAGACATGACAGGCCTTGTCCAATCAGATTAAGGCCAGCGGGACAGGCTTCCTGTGTGGAGCTGTCAGTCCGGATGCATTGTGGGCCGCGCTGATGGATGCGATCGGGGCTGGGAGACCCAGCGCGCGTCCCCCCAGAGTTTTGGGAATCGAGCACACAGCCGCGCACCACGTGGAGCTGAGATGATGGAGAGGAGTGATCAGATAATTACAACACCGCCGCGCGCTATGAGTTTCGCGACCTTGCAAATATTGTCACTAATTAGGCTGACACAGGGGCCGAGCTCGTCATTTATTTTTGCCTTATTTTGTACATTTGAGTTTGAGTTTGCAAATGTGGATCGGAGAAGGAGCCTGAATCGACTGCAAGCGAGCGGCCTCCAAAATTGATTACCTGGAGAGAAATTGGATTCTGAAACCTCTTTGGGGAGGTCAGAGGTCACGTAATGACTTGTCTCAGGCTGTCCGTCAAGGACAGTACGGTGGAGTGGACCTTTCTTGAACAGCAACAAGACTTTAGGCTGGAATCTGTGTGACACATAACAATAAAAATGAATATGTATTATGCCTGCATGTCCGGGGACAAGCCCGGATGCATAATTCATGGCGGCAGCACACAAGGCCGTTCCACTCAGTCGCCATTCTGCGCTGTTTGACTCTTCATGAACGTCAGATACTAAATTCCCTAACCCGGTGGCACTGGTTTTTTAGCTTTGTCGTTATTTATCGCGCTCTCCATTACATAATTCATGGCTCCACACCTTGCCGCTGCCATTTCGCCCGCTCGAGTTCAGGGATACAGGGTGAGGTGACGATGAATGATGCAACAGGCAGAAGATGTATGGCTGTCACTCACGTCTCCCCCTGCAGCCTCGGCCTCTCTCCAGCCAGGCCGGAGCGCCGCAACCATCATCCAGCAATCTGTGCAGATCAGTCAGTGGCGTGTGTTGCCTGCATGTGTGTGCCAGTCTGCTGCCTCCATCTAAATTCAGGAGTTGATTTGAAATTCGACAGCTAAAACCAGTCCGCAAATTCCCACAGTCCCACCGTGTCGGTACAGTACACATTCCTGCAGTATGTGTATACGTTAGCGGTCAAGTCGGGTTTCAGCCACCCCATGAGACGTGGACATGGAAAAAAGACGAGATGTGAGGAGAAATTACAGGAAAAAAAGAAAGAAAGAGCTCCTTTGATAATCCTTCGGTTTTCATGTGTTGTACTCGTCCATCATGATTTCCATCCCTCCCTCCCTGTGTGTCTGTGTGTATGCCTGCATCAAAGCCCTGCCATCACACAGCGGCCCTCTCTTATGTCCCAGTTATATCACTCTGCCTCTGCCTCCACCCCCCCCCCACCTTCCTCACCACCATCCCCCACGCCACCTGCCTTTATTCTCATACCGCCGTCCCGCCATACCTAGTGTTTCCACTGGAAGCATTTTGCCGCCTCAGGCCTCCAGAAATGGCAAGGTAGCCCAGTCGAACCAGGAAGAGGGGGCCGAGTGCAGCCGCCTCATTTCTTACCCATCGGCCTGTTGTGTTGTCCCAGAAACATGTGGCTCAAGGTTAAATAAGAGGGGGAACAAGTCGCTGCCACACGTGGTCGTAGTGTGTAACGTGACGTGAGACTGGCAGGTAAATGGCAGCATATAATGCTGGAGGTTTCTTAAAAGCTATTGTATTTAGGGTGAAACCTCCCATCAGTCGCTTCTCCCTCTCCTACCTCCCTGCTGTTTGACGTCACCACCATGTCACCTAACTGTGTCTGTCTGTCACCCTCATTAGCACCTGCGCAGACATGGCTGCTGTTTTCTTCCTCCTCTTCTCTCCTCTGTTTTTTTTTTAAGTCTCCCACATCCTACCAGTTTCCTCTTGCCTTTTCTAGCCCTCACCCCCCACCACACACCCCCCCCCCCACCCTTCCAGCTCTGCTCTCTCATTCTCATTCTCCCTCTGTGTTTCGCTCCGTCTCACTTCGTCTCTCTCTCTCTCCCTACCAGGGCTTTTTAATTAATGGCGAGCCCTGATGCTTATCTTATCAGCAGATCACTCTGCTTTCTATTAACTACACTGACGGAGCTTTGGAGGCTGCGGGCAGAGGATGACACACACACACACACGTTCAAACACACACATACACAGTAAGTAAGGCACATCATCAGACACATATGTACATACACTTAAGACAGATGAATATGGAAACACTTGCAAATGGAGGCACACATACATACACACACATACACACTCACACAAACAGACAGACAGCCTCACACATAAACAAACAGAGGCACAGGGGCAAATGTGTCCACAGAAAGACACATCTTGATCCTATCTTAATCTAGCCACACTCTTGCACACACACGTGCATGCACACGCACACATAAAAACAAACAAACTGCCCTGATGGTATCTGGCTATGTGATTTAAGGAGTGTTGTTTGAGGGTCTCTCCTCCTAAATCCCCTAAATGCCTTGGGAATCCCTCCCTCTTCCTCCCCCCTCTCTCTCTCTCTATCTCCCCTCCACCTCCCCTCCTTCAGTCCTGCTTTCTGGCTGAATGAACACTTATCATTTGGCAGATAAAGAGCCGTCCGTGCCGGAGCTGGCTTTATCTTTGAGGGCCATGTTTACTCCCCGTGAATGCTCTGCTTCTCGCAGATGTTTCATAGAAGGCGTCGGCCCGATCCGGCGGAGATGAGAGCGCCGTGACGAGGCTCCATTTTCCCGCCGCGTGAAACCGCGCACGCCGTCCTCGCCGCCCCATCAATTTTAGCACAGCGGGCAGGTCAATTGTCTCACGTAAACCACATTTTCATGTGTGTGCGTAGGCCGACCTCAGAGGATAAATAAATCACCGTTTTTTGTTTTTGTCTGTTTTTTTGGGGTTTTTTTTACGAGGGTTTGATGGGGATGACAGCGAGCGGCGTGTTGGCACAGAGCAGTGAGCATGCAGGCAGAAAACAGCAAAATCAATCCTCAAACGCCGCAATCGATGGCAGCCGCAAAGTTTCAACCATAGGTTTTCTTGGGATCCCATTGAGGGCTGACAGTTTTGTGAAAACGGCGTGAGAGATAGCGAGCGGAGGAAGTAGAAGTACAGTGGGGTCGGTCGCTGGAGGCAATGTTACAGCGGACGGTGGAGATGCGACGTTGTGCTGGCAAACAGTCGCCCACACTTTCTAACACATTCATAATTTCCTCATTTGGGCGACTGTTGCAAAACAATTATCAGGAGGGGATAATACAATAAAGGAGGCCATTTCCTGGGTATTACCAAGGGGACCAAACATTTATTTCACTTTGTCCAGGGTGTTCAAAGGAGTCTAAACTCCTAATGGTGGAATATGTGCAAACAGCTAGCTACAGGACCTGTGTTTAGCATTCATTGTACCAAATTCTTCTTTGTGTGTCATTACATCAAGATAATTTGTGAAAATTACCTTTAGGATTTCCTTTATTTATTTTTAGTTTGCTCTGAACATTTGGCTCTGCAGCTTTTGTTGTGTGATCCCGTCTTTGCATTGTGCTTTTCAGTTCCCGTAAACCCACATGCCAGTCAAACTGTGCACACAATGCTGGGATTTGTTTTTTGCCCTTGAATCTCCCAAAAAACAAACAAACAAATATAAAAAACATTGTGGCATTTTTCTGACATGTGTTTTCAGCCATAGCCGTAAAGTTTTGTATAAACCCACTCCGTGTTACATCACAGAACGCAAGATAGTTGAGAGTCTTTCAAAGAATGTCGATGTTGCCCGTCAGCAAAAAGAAAAAGCACCTCGCGAGTGTGCGAGAGCCGCCAGACGTCTCTTTGGAAAGTTCTCATGGATGACTTCTTAACCTGCCGGCCTCATCCTCCCTCGCTGTCGCTCCCTGCGCTGGCTAAAATGACAGTGTTTTGACAAATTGGGCATTCAGCCCATGATTTGCATTGTTTCTGTCTCTGTGCTTACTTAACTTGTGACGCCCTCTCCCATAAGAAAACAGAACAAAGTGGCGCGTGACATTTAAACGTTATCCATACCCTCTTTTTTTATCCGTCCGTCCCCTCTCTCCTCGCTCCGTGTTATGAACGAGTGCATGTTTATTGCAGTGGATGCCGGAGAGAGACGGCTCTTTTATTGCAGGTGATCCTGCGCGTGATCCGGCCAGATGCTTTGTCTTTGAGAGTGCCGCGGGACTCAAAGTGTCTCTGTGTGTCTGTGTCTCTGCAGAGAGTTTGGGTGGAGGGATCCGGAGCTGCCAGAGGTGATCCAGATGTTACAGCACCAGTTCCCGTCAGTGCAGTCCAACGCCGCGGCGTACCTACAGCATCTCTGCTTCGGAGACAACAAGATCAAAGCGGAGGTTTGTGTCTGTGTGTATGTGTGGGTGTGTGTGTGCGCGTGTGACTATTTGATTAGGATCATGGCTGTAAAGACGGGAATGATAGCCCCGATGATAAAAGCCATAAAAAGGAACAAAGCGAGCGCCTTATGAGTGGCAAGTAAAAACGGGTCTGACTGCGATACTTTCCCGCGGCTGCTTTGAAGTATCTGACGCCTCGTGTGCCGGTGCTCTGCCCGATAAAGCTCAGCGCAGTCTCCATCCCTGAGCCCTGCGTCGCCTGTTGACTTGTAGGTATAGAGCCAATAAAGTTCAATTAGTCCCAAAGTCACAGATTTGCTTCGCAAAAGCAATTTTGGAGGGAAGCCCCAGTGGAACGCTCTAATAAACCCTTTAATAAGGCAACGATGGCCGTGGCACATACAGAAGCAAACCCACTCACCTCCACAGGCGCCTTTCCCTCCCCCTCCCTGCACTATGTAATTCCCTAAATGAACTAACCGGTGCAGCTTTTTTTTTTCCCGCCCTAAGAAGGTCATTTTTAGTTGGGGTTGGTCAATAGCCGTTAATGCAGCCTGATCGAGAAGCGAGGCCGAGTCGCTTAGATGCTACCTCGCACGGGCAAACAGAGCGACGCCGCGAAACGGAAAAAATTAATATGAGCTATCGCCGGCAATCTGCCGGCAATCAAACAATGCAAACACAGAGCCGTGGCTGATTTTCATTCACACCGACCCACCAACCCGCCCACGCGAACGAAAGCGACGCAGACAACAAACGCAGTCACACTTGTGTGTGCAAAACAACAAAAAAAGAAAAAAAACACTCTCCTTCACTCCACTCCCACGTTCCCCGCCACGCAGCTCGGAGACGAGCCTAAGTGTTTGTGCCTTTTGTAATTGGTGTAATTATTGCCTGAATGGAGGTGTCCTACAATGGAGGAAATAGTGTCAGTGTGTTGACAGTGGGAGCTTCGGCCTGCCTTCGCCGCTCCGTTTGATTGTCTTGCCCCGGGTCCCGAGGGGGTGCGGGGGGTTGGGGGAGCGGGGGGCACTGCTAAACACCATTAACACAAATTAAATCTGGAAGAGATACCAAGCAGCCGAAACTGACGCTCGGCACCCCCGTCAAATGAAAGCAGCCGCCGTTTCGACCCGAGCCTCCTGCCAGATGTTTCGGGCACACAAGAGAATTATGCGTCACGAAGCACGAGACACATGGAGGAGCGTGCCCTCGGCCGAGACTGAGTCCGCGACCGTTTTTAATGAACACCGAACGTGACGATCAGTGTGCCCGATATGAGGCATGAGCGTAGTCAAACATCCCTTTGTCAGCGCGAAACCACGACTAATGGTATCAATCCGCCTTAAACTGTGACGTGAATGACAAATGCACCCCACCCCGAGGAATGCGAATGTGCCGCTAAACACCAGTCGTGTTTACGTTTGATCTCCTCTCCTCTCCTCAGTCCCGCGTTCGCTTTGTTCTCGTGATGCTGAGAGGGAAAGCTATTCCTCCGCCCCGTCCATTTTGTCTCTGAAGTGTTTCAAGCGCCGCAGCACCTTCGCAGACGCGCGCCGGGCATGTTTCGGCGACGTCTTGACTCTCGTCGGCGTCGCTCTCTCAGATCGCGCCTATTGATTCACTTTCAGTCAAAGGGAACGCAGCAGAAAGTTTCCAAACAAAGTGCTGAGCGTTTCGTGGCCTTCACAAGTAGAGAGACTCTGAATCGCGGCCATTCTCCTCCATTGATGTTCTCTGAACTCGCGCACGCTGAACGTAATAAAAATGTCCCTTTTGTTCGGTGAAGCTCTTATGCCGTCAAGGTTGCGACGGAGGTATTATTCTCTGTTCCAGTCTCAGAAGTTTCACAGTCAAGAGGAACCTGTTGCCCCCATACCTGTGGATAGAGAGTAACGCTTTAATCACATCCAGAAGTGTTTGGATCCAGACTTTCTTTGTCATCAGCAAAGCAAACCCTTGGTATTTTATTAGTTCTGAGGGGGAAAGATCATTGGGCTATCAGAGCTTTTAGTAGATCTGCCCCTGTTAAAACCATGTAGCGCACCCCGTCTGTTTTAAATGAGCTCTTTGGCTGTAATTTCCACAAAGTGAAACTCCACCTAATGGATTCCTGCAATAATTCAGCAATAATTCTGTCTTCCTCCCCCCTGCACACTTGTCCCTGTTAGCAAGATTTGAATATAGATAAAACATCCATCGATTAAACCTAAGGGCTCGTTCCCTCTGTTAATTGATCCTGTTCAGATCAATGTTACTTGGATTGTTTACCTCGCATAAACCATGCATCCAATTATATTTAACATTGCTCCTTTGGCAAGTTCACCGCGTCTTCCATCACTGTAACTGAATGACTTTTACGATGCTTTTGTTGTGGGGCTGTTTAACGGGCGCCATTAAAGCCAGGAGATACAGACGTGTGAAGAGCAGTGAGCGGGACGGCTCAAAACAGTGGCAGTGAACTGAAATGAAATGTGAGCGTGGCAATGTGTGTGCATGTTGAAAAAGTAGCCTTCAGCACGACTTAACTATGCACTTTATTAGTCAGCACCATGGCCCCGTATTACACATTGGACCATGAGAAGGCAGATTGGACATTATTCATGAGGTTCCAATTTATGCATTTTCGTTTTTCTGAGACCCTTTTGCATGAAAAGGTTTTTTTTTTTCCTTTTTTTTCCTTCCATGTTTTTGTTGGGTCCCGCATTGCAACACGTCCTTCCCATTGTAGTGCCACAGCTGTCTGGTGAATCGCTCAGAAAACATCTGGCCTTCTACGACATCTCTGTTGTTTTGTGTGTACCTGAAGCAACGAGGAAACACACAGGTTTTGAGAGGATTTGATTTGTACTTCATTTTCGTATTTGCTTGGAAATGCTTTTTATTCTTGATCCTTATTTCTCCTCTAAATTGTCCAGTGAAGTAACTTTTGGACAAAGGCAGAGAAGCCATTCTCAAATGGTGTGTGTGTGTACACCAGGTTTAGCTCAGATTGCAGATTCGCAAATACATCTTCAGTATCATTTGTTTCTGTTCTAGATGCAGAGGCACGCCCCGGTACCTAGTCGCACACACACACACACTCACATGCAGGGGCCTTCCCACATGTCACACCCACACACAGGCAGAGAGAACATGTCAGCCGGTGCAGGTACAGCAGCACACTCAGCCTGTGTCAGACTAAAGTTCAGCAGCATCAGTAATTTATTTCAGCGGAGCAGACTTGTCGATATCCATTTATCCAGCGGAGCAGTAGAAGGAAGAGAAGCACGCCCCCTGACTCTGTGTCATTCCTCCCCTGTCCCCAAGCCCTCACTCCGCCCCACTCCCTTTCTCTTTCTCTCACTCTCGCTCTCTCTCTCATCTTTAGCCCTTCACCCTGGTGTCCCCAGTTTAACAGATTAAAGATTCCGACCCGCTTGATTTTACAGCAAGGTGTTTCTGCGGGGAATTCCCAGGTTCTTGGGAGTGAATCAGTTAAGCCTGCGGTTGAGATTGAGGTATATTTGCACTGGTTTCGCAGCTCGTAGTGAGTGACTATAAGGGCTTTACCGGTGAGGTGCAGTCACTATCATAAAGAATCTGGTTTAGGATTTTTAGACTGCGAAGTGTGAAAAAGTGTGATTATCTGTCAGCATGAGAGATGGGAATGACACAGTGAACGACCCGAAACACGTGCTGCAATAATATTGCATGCCTCTGTCTCTCCTTGTCCCTCTTTACGCAGCACAAACGGTGCAATTTCCCACTCTAAACACTGTGTAAAACTGTATTGAAGTGTTGAATCAGGAGCTGTTTGCTTTTTTTCTAATTCCCAGTCTTGAAATAATGTAAGTGTTGCACTTTCATATCACTGCTGGCATCAATATGCCGAGTCCCTCTTCAGTGATTACCTTAATTAAACTTTTGATGCCTTTTTATATTTTGGATATAAACAGAAATATGGGGTGAAACTGTTATTTCGTTGGCAGCAAAAGTGCTGCTAACTCCTGACCTCCAGGTAACCTTTGGAGAAAGTTGTTGATGGTTGGCTCTTTGTACTTACCGTCTTCATAAGCACTCAAAGCACTTTTCAGGATGAATCACATTCACCCGTTCACACAGTGGTGGCCCTGGTCCCACAGAGATCTCAGAGAGTCTATGGTCACTTTGTAAATAACCAGTCTGTCACTTTTGCCTGCATCCTTTCCTCTCACCCTCTGTAATCAGGCCTCAAAAAGCTAGAAATACCAGCCAGAGCTCCTTTTTCAGTAATCATTGTTCTAAATTACTGCCGACCACCCACTCAACAACACATACAGACTCACACCCTGGGATTACTAGGCACTTTCGCTATCCTCTGTGGCAAAGAATAGCGGTTTGTGTTTTCTCCCTCGCCTGCCTCCTCAAACAGCAGTAGTAGAGCCTCTGGTGTGTTTGTCAAAGGTAGATTTCCACTGTTGTGAATCCCTGTGTTGATACTGCTGCAAAATTAGCTGTGAAGTTTTTTTCTCTTTTCTTTTAGGAAGACGCAGGCTAACGCCATCTTTTTTGGCCCAGTTTCCAATGCTCCAGAGGGAGACGTTAGCCCAGGGCTAAGAACTCAATTAGCCCAAGGTTGGAACGCTGTAAAATGCAGTGAGCCCTGGGCGAGGTGTCAGCTAAAAAAAAAGAGAGGGGAAAAAAAACGAAAGTCCCCGCATTGTGACTGTCTGCTTGAGAGCGTGCGAGTGTGGGCATATGACAGTGAAAGGTGTGGCTCACACACACACACACACACACACACACACACACACACACACACACACACACACACACACACACACACGTGTGATAAACCGGTAAATGTAGCTATATGGTGACTAACACACACACACACACACTTGTTAGGCTTCGCATGCCACCAATCCCAGGTATGTGTCACCCGTGTGTCCCGGCGCCAGCTCTTTGCGCCAGCGGCACCTCAGATTCCCACAATCGCAGCTGTCACCACTGCTAACCGTTACCACGGCGATGCTGTCGCTACGGGTTACCAATAGCCGTGGCCGCCGCGCAACAGCGGGAGACAAAGACAAATCAATCTGCGGCTCTAATCTGCTTTACATGGAAGAGAGGGATAGGCGGCGAGGTATTGGCAAAGCCTCGTAGGTGGCTCACCAGGCAACACAAGGCAGCGGCGCGGCGGCTTTTACGGAATCGCAGATTAACTGTGACACAGGCATTAAGAGGAGGGGGGAGGGTTAGAGATCAGAGTGGGGTGGGGGGGGTTGGGGGGGCAGAGGTGAGGGCACAGAAGGGGCAGCAAATCAGGTTTGCGAAATAGTGCGGCCGGCCGGAGCAAGGTTAGTTTGCCGTCCGCTGCATCCCTTAATCCATTTTAATTGAATAGATAAGCAAAGTCATTTTGCTCGATAAACTCCTGCTGTGTCATCGAACGCCTCCGTCCCCTCGCCTCGCCTGCCCCCCCTGCGCCACCTTCTTGTTCTTTTCTTCACCCTCGCTCTCCCCACATGAAGAAATCAAGCTTTAATTGCAGGCACGGGGCAATCGTTCTTCATATTCGGCCCACAAAGATCGTCTTGCGCCGTTTTGAGTCATTTTGTGGGCCGCCAATGGTGCGGCAAGCCTCCAGGCTTCTTCAAGAAGCTTCTGAACTCCAAATCCCAACTTTCACCTGTCCAGCACCACCTTTATTCTTCCCTATCCTTCCCCTTCACTGCCACCTCCTCTCAGCTCCTGTCGTGCTTAAGCTCCGCACTCGTCCTTGTACTTGAACTGCTGCACTCTCATCCCCCTGCGGTCTTTTGTGGTGCAGCTTGAACGTTTCTCTACGATAAAAGCATCGTATGTTAATGTGACTGGTGCCTCGCGAGTGAAACAGAGGCTGAGAATTAGTGCCAGCACGTACAGTACCGTAGCGTCCCAGGTGTGCGGGGGAACATGCAGAAAAATAAAAGAGGGTTTCCAGGAGCCTGATCACGCAGTTAACTGTGACAAACTTTTTTTTTCCAAGTTACATGGCTCAGTAAGTCTGCCTGTTCCAGTACTCCAGAGATTAAAGAGTGGAAGTGGAAGCGTGAAAGGCAGCCTCCCTCCCTCCTCCTCTCCCTCTTTCTCTCTCTCTCACTCCCTCTCTCTCTCACTAGTTGCTCTACCCTTGTTGCAGTTGCTCTCCCGGTGATCACAGCAGCCTATTTCTGGTGATTAGTACTACACCCCTGTCGATTGGAATAAACACGTTTTGCTGTGAGCTCCTTCGCCCCCTAAGGCCGATTATGATCCCTACAGTGGAGACGCAATGTGGGGAGCTTTAAAGAGTCCCAGCATGGGGAGAGGGCAATGTGTTGCGCTCTGGGGGGGAGGGCATTATGTGTTACACCTTAGACGGAAGGCTTAATGTGTAACACCAGAGTGCCCTCAGCACTCTCCCCACTGTGCTCTCAGTGCCGGCTGCTTTGTCTCCTCTCTCCAAAATCAGGAGATGATCATAAATCTACAAAGATTAGGTCGCTTCTCTGTGTCTGTGGGTGTATTTGCAGGCATGTGCACAACAAAAGCACGCACGTCTACGGTGCAAAAGGCAGAGAAGGTTTTACCCAGCAGCTTGGAGATCAGAGGCAGGAAACTGAGGCCATGAGAAGAGAACCTGACGTACATTTCTTCTCTGGCATGCACACAATATATGAAAGAGATTTGCTTTATTCATTCATTTATTCATATGTGAGTCACAGAACAAAAGCGAGATGCGGTGATTCAGTGGTCCGGAACCAGGCCTCAGGCCGAGTCTCCCACCTATAGCAATATGCTTTGCTTTAATATGCTTTCATATTGCCTGATAGCATCCAGCTGATCATCGTCCTCTCTGAACAATGTTATGAGAGTCACATTGTTGACATGGAGATATATATATACAGAGTCCGACTTTGTTTTTACTCTCTATTTCTGGATTTTATTTATGACCAGTCAAATTTTTCATAAAGATGCAAAATCAGTGCATGTGATGCCTTTGTCATGCAACCTACTGGAATCTAGGTCTATTTTTTCTAGGGTAGACAGCTCAAACAACTCTTTGGGTTCTTGATGTAATTTATGCAACTTTTAGCTGAAATATTACACTTTCCATCACCATAATTAATATTTTATAAATCATACTATTCATAGTGAGCGTGAGAAGGCACACGGTAATGTTACATGAAGTGGGTTAACCACATGTCTCTTTCGGAGAAGCAGTTGTGCCTGTTTTCCCAAGAGTCAAAAGTGTTAATAATCTATGTTTGTACATGCAAACGGCCCGAAAAGACAAGTGTAGCACATCCGCATCACGAGACAGTGAAACCAGGATGATGATGCAGCCAGACAAAGACAAATGCAGTAGAAGATTGTAGTTGTGTCGGACCGAAAGCAACGCTGGAGTCACAGCTCTTTTCCTTCCCTCGTCACTGTAATTGAGTGTCATTTTGTGAACGCGCAGTCATTAGCTGTGTCATACTATGTTTAATTAGTGCACATTGGGCTATTAATCTGATGGGCAGGACTGACAGTTACGAGATGGTAGACACACACACACACACGCTCACTACCTGCCTCTGCAAATAAACTAAATGTTGAAGAGCTGCGTTTTTCAGTGGCAGGCATTTATTTTAATCTCAGTGGAATAAAGGAGATGACTATAATAAAGCACCATTTTGTCTCTAGTTTGTCTGTAGGTTTTTTTTTTCTGTTTTAGAATCGGCTTCTGTTCAATGTGCTAAGTGTAGATCTGAATTACAGCTCACTCCGACGCTGCTTTTAGAGAACATTCAATACACAAATCAAAGTGAAATATTACATTCAACTCAAGTCATTTTCAGTGTTGCCCCGACTTTTGTATGGCGTCTGCGCGTCTATGCTTACTGTGTATTTATATAATGTTTATCATATCGATTTCCTTTTAGCTGACGGCTCACAAGCTTCTTTTTTCTTTTTTCTTTTCTTCACCCCACGCGGCGTCTGTGAATCCTCAGATCCGCAGACAGGGAGGCATCCAGCTGCTCGTGGACCTGCTGGACCACAGGATGAGTGAGGTGCACCGCAGCGCCTGCGGGGCGCTCCGCAACCTGGTGTACGGCAAGGCCAACGACGAGAACAAAGTGGCCCTGAAGAACTGCGGGGGGATCCCTGCCTTGGTGCGCCTGCTGAGGAAGACCGGAGACGTGGAAATCAGAGAGCTGGTCACAGGTACAGTATCTGTAACTAGCCAGCCGCTGCTTCTCCTCCCCCCTCCTCCCCCAGCTGCTATCTATCCACCGTGACTCTGCCTCTGTGGCCTCGGGAGAGGTTATAATAGTGTGGGTATAGTGTGGGGATGTGTGTATGTGTGTGTGTGTGGAGAGAATGTGAGATGTGGAGATGCGAGGATCCCACCTACACTCAATCTGGGTAATTTGATATACCTCAGTAGAACCCAGCAGAATGTCTCAGACGGAGCGAGGGGAAGAAACAAGAAAACCGTGCGTTTTGTTTGTTCGTTCCATTAGTTTACGTGTCATGTGTTTGCGCCTCTTGCTTGGTAAATTGAAAATGGACTGGTTCTTATTTACTGATGTTAGGAGACGTCTACAGTGAACAGATTCACAGGGATTTTAATACTCTGCTACCCAGTGATGACTCACACCTTCTTTGAGACAAACAAGTGCTTACTTTTACAGCGGGAGCAGCAGCTGCGGCGTCTTCCAGTCCAATTTGGCCTTGACAGCAACAACAGTCGAGCTGAGTGATTCATATCTCTAACTTCTACTGTAAGACCGCTCCTCAAAGCCAAGGCTGCTCATGTTGAGCTCCTTCGGAAGCCGATAACACTCCATTCTCAATCTGAATTCTCCACAATGGGCTGACAGAGGGATAAGAATGCAGCAGAAGCAGCCAGGCAGACAACTATTGCTTTGAAAACATCTCCGAACTACTTTTCCAATTGTCAAGTTGCACTACAGCATAAGGTCGTCTCTTTTTTTTTTTTTTTCTTGCCTTTTCCGCGTGGGCGCAGCCGCACAATCGCAATTGTCTGTCGGAACAGTGGAGTCCAGCAAGGGTGCTGTTCTTACAATCGCTGGTCAGTTTTCGCCTCGTGGGCACAAGCAGTCCAAGTTATCCAGGGCACGGAGGACACACACATACCGCAGTGCACACGCCCACACGCAGACACACAAATCGATGCACGCATCCTCACATGCTGTGGAGTACCATTGCAGGCAAAAGATGTATGGATTGAATTTTAACTCTC
Organism: Karalla daura; assembly: GCA_029224185.1. Taxonomy (NCBI): domain Eukaryota; kingdom Metazoa; phylum Chordata; class Actinopteri; order Chaetodontiformes; family Leiognathidae; genus Karalla; species Karalla daura. The sequence goes on from CM055208.1 coordinate 14,852,051, forward strand.
ACCTATGCACAGAGCGTCTGTGAGAAGATATGATTTGATCTGTATTTCTCCTGAAACAGATTCCCGGGAGAATTTATCATTCTTCTGGAGACCCTGTAGCATGCCTGCAAACAGTAACACACAGCCCGCGTCTCTTTCTGCTTTATGGGGCCACGTACGCACATACATGCACATGCACGCACGCACGCACGCACCACCTGGAGCATATGTGTAATCTAAATGTGCAGCCACAGTTATTCTCCAGCATGGCATTGGCTCTACAGCCTCAGGACAAGTAATAATGATGAACCGCTGCCGCGTGCGTGCATGTGGGAACACACACGTGCACGCGTGTGGGTTGTGCTTGAGCATATGTTTCACAGGATACAGTCTCCTAAAGTTAAAAATCTCTGATTCTAATGAAATGCAGCAACTAACAATCTGTCTCCCCTTTGGTGGAAACACGCACACACACACACATACACACACACACAGACTCAGGCTAGCAGCTAAAAGAGCTGGCTACGATTGAAATGGATTGGCTGAGCCGTGACCTGTGATAGGTGGGGACCGGCGCACCGGCAGAGGAGTTCAGCGTTCCAGTGAGCAGTCCTCCCTGGCCGTGACAGAACAAGGGAGCCAGGTCTCGCTTCCCTTCCTCCCGTTCCTCCTCCCGTCCTTCCCTCCCTCCTCTCTCCAGCTCTCCTCCGCGCCTCCACCCGTCCTCATCCATATGCAAGCCTGGCCTCCTATAGCCGGCTGTCTGGCCGCGTGTATCTGCCCTCGCATCGCCGGCGTTCCTCCCTCTCCGTCGCCCTGACAAAAAGTCCTCTCCGCCGCAACCGCTCGGCGAGATAAGGGAGACGTGGCTGCGCTCATACAAGAGGAGCGGACATTCCCGAAGATAAGGCGAGGCCGCACCCGTGCGTTCGCTCACACACACACACACACACAGCGCGTGCACATGCTTTGAATGCCGAGATAAGGTCCCTCCCCCCACCCCCTGCACCCCACCTCATGTTCAATTTGATCTCTGACCCCAGTGTTCCTCAGCGGAGAGTGGACTGCGTCTATACTCCCATCCCAGGTCTCATCTCCATAGGTCGCTCACTCTCTGTGGAGGAGGAGGAGGGTGGGGGAGGAGGGTGGCGGTGGGCCTGGCACATCACAACAATGGCAGCAAACGTGTCAGGGGGGAAGAAAGCGGAAGGAAGGAAGTGTCTCCACAGTGTGTCTGCTGTTAATGACCCCGCTGTCATAGGTGTCAGATGGAGGCAGGAAATGCAGACGCGAGGAGGAGGAAGAAGGATGGATGGATTGACGGCGAGGAGCCGCCTGAAATCCAGGGGTGAGAAACGCAACGAGGATGAGAGGGAAGCGAGGGAGCGAGCAGGGACGTGAGGAGGAATTAAGACCGGCTCCAGGTGGTGAGAGAGGAGTCCATCAAGAGTGAGCGGAGCTGTTTTTATTCCAAATAAAGACAAATGCAGGACCAATCAGAAGTCACGGGGGGGGAGCATCCGGAGGTTAGGCCGAACCCCCTCGCGTTGAGCGACTCGGACTTCAGCTATGGAGACAAATTGCACAGGCACCTTGAGGACCGTCACCGCAGAAGCTGGGATTAAAAAAAGGCACAGCTCGCTCAAGTGTGTGTGTGTGCGTGCGCACGCGGATGTGTTTATTTGTGTGCATGGTCCGTAAACAGATTAGCAAATTAAATGCACGGCAAGTCATTCTGCATTTTGAGCTCTCACTTTTATAAAAAAAAAAGGAGAAAAAAAAGGCATCCTGCACAAGCACACACACACACACACACACTGTGAAACTCCGTCATCCCCTCTCTGTCTGCCGGTTCTGTCCTGTCATCGTTTGCTCTGGTGTTCGGTGTTGCTTGGCACACTTCTGCAGCCTCCGTGCTGCATCATTTTTAAGCCTAAATCTTCATTCGCCTCGCCGAGCACCCCCGCCAGTGCGCTAATTCGCCACTTGAAACTGTTGCATAATTACGCCGTAATTCAATTAGGGACATGTTTTAGGAGGGGTTTTTTTTTCTGTTAAAAATAGAGAGAAGCGAGTGCGGCGCGTCACATTCCTTTATGCCATACTGGCCCCTGACACAGTTTTAATTAAATGTCCATTTCACTAAGAATTCTGGCTGGATGAATGGATGCGTTTCTGATCGTTTGGTCATTTTATTCCCACTGTGAAAGCACAGAGAGCCGGGCGCGCGCTGGAAGGCGGATAAATGAGAAGATAAATAGCCTGTGTTTATGAGGGAACATCTGTGTAGCCCACCCTCTGTCGGAGTGAACCGGGCGTGTTGAGGCCGTTTCATCCTCGCTGCAAACACCAAAACAGTGATTTGGAAAGTAGTTAATTAGCGGTGGATCTATCGCCGTGCCACATCACATTCCTCTCCAGGTTGACCTTCGTTGCTAATTGGTGGCCGTCGGAAAGCCAGGAACGGGGGAGTCGGCGACCACCAAAGGTTCATCGGGGCCTGTGGTGCGCACTCAAATGACATCCGTAGAGGGAGAAAGTGCCCGTGCTGGAGTCATAACAAATCAGCCTCCTCATTACTGCTCCGTGTTGTCAGCATTGTCAAAGTACTTCCCTATTCTCTGTGATAAAATATTTGTTTAGGGTGTGGGGGAAATGAGACAAGCCATGCTTTCTTTTTTTTCTTTTCTTTTTCTCAATGACCTTCCCCGTCACAATATGAACCGTCTCCCAGCCCGTTCTGAAGTTTGACTTCACACGCGCTTTATTGGCTTTTTAGGGTCTTAGCGTGAGGTAGATAGGACAAAAAAAAAACAAGGCTCCGGGGTCCTTTCAGAGACGTCTGGTCGATGCCGAGGCTGCGGGTGTCGATAGGAGATGCTATCCTGATGCGTGGGCTCACCTTGAGGTGCTGGGCCATGCCGTGACCCTGCTGCAGCAGAGGAATATCTGAGGACAGCCACGCACCCATTCATCCATCCATTCATCCATCCATCCATCCATCCATCCATCCATCCAGCCGTCCATCCATCCATCCATCCACTCATCCACCCATCCATCCATCCATCCATCCATCCGTCCATCCATCCATCCATCCATCCATCCATCCATCCATCCATCCATCCATCCATCCATCCATTCATCCAGCTGTCCATTTACTTAACCCAGCTTTACGTCTATACTGCTGTACCCGCGCACACAGGTCCGTCTTTGTCGGGCAGGCGTGGTAACCACCAACCCACTGCGTCGCCCCAGAGACAACCACTTAAACATCAGCATTCGTGAAAATCTCTCACCTCATTATGCACCAATTACAGCATTTATGTAAAAAAAAAAAACAGCTTAGCTAATGTCTTCAAGGGTGTGCAACTGATTCATTGTTACTCATCGTATGCAAATCGGGGGACAGTCACGTAACCCTGTCAGAGAAGCATGTGTGTGTACAGGAGTGACTAACGCCGCTCCGCTCCTCCGAGCTGCCGGTGTCGGCGCTGCTCCGACACCGTCCAACAACACTCCTGCTGACGGGGAAAGTCTCCGCTGTGGATTTTGTGGCTTCCAGGCATGAATTAGCGCTCTGTGTCCAAAATTTCCATGTCCCCGCTAATGTTGCCGTATCTGCCAAAGCCACTTTAATTTCAGTCAGAGCTCATAACCTGGTCTCTCCAAGCTGCTGGAGGACAGAGCTCCATTAAAGTGATTACAGTGATTCTTGTGGAGGTGGAGGGGGACCGGGATCCCTCAGCCAGGATGAGTTTTTTTTTTTCTTCTTCTTTCTTTCTTTCTGGTGGTGTAAAACGATTGTGTTCCTGCAGGAGTTCCTCTGCTGCGTTTTCGCCACGGGAGGCGCAGGCGCCGACAATTTACCCGCAACGCGGGACTTTATCTTGCGTCGACAAGACGCCTTCCACAGAGCGAGGACGAGGACGAGGAGCTGCGCGACCCCGGGGTCGAGTCAACAATCGCAGAGCTGCCGCCACCTGCCGCGCGATATCGTCCAAAACGTCTTTTTCGGGGTCCTTCATTCACAGATTTTTGTAGACACCTCGGCCACGTAATTTGTCGTTTTAGGCCTCGCTCGTCGACAGGTCCTGACCCCGCGGCTAACTAATTCACACCGAGTCGCGCAGATGAAGGCTGTTTAATAAAACATCGCCACTTGAGGCCTAACAGGCCTCACTCTCCCCTTACAAGTCATAGTCTCATTTATTCATGAATTCATGCAATCATCTCCCCATTTCCCCAAACCACCCAGCGCCTAGGAAACTGTCTGTCAAGCTTCTTTGGGGAACCAGTTAGAGGAGGGAGAAGAGGAGATAAAGACAGCAAGTGAGAGGGAAACACACACACACACAGGTACATACACACACACACACACACACAGACTCCAGTATGATGTCATTGTCTGCTGGTCACCTGATTTTATACCCATAAGGACACAGGGCTTAGTGAAGCATCACAGATCTATGTTTCCAGAGCAGGCAAGTGTGTGTGTGTGTGTGTGTGTGTGTGTGTGTGTGTGTGTGTGTGTGTGTGTGTGTGTGTGTGTGTGCGCGCGCGTGTGTGTGTGTGTGTGTGTGTGCGTGCATGCGTGTCAGCCTTGGGTTTTGCTAGTGTTAGACAGCAGCAGACACAATGTCCTTGCCCCAGAAAACACGGAGGAGTCTATACTTTTGTGCGTCTCCATCCTTCCTCTCAGTCTTTGTCTCTATCTGAAAGTATACCGTAACGCCACCCTCTCACATCCTCTCTGTCATTGTGCGGACACATTTTTTTAAACTCTTTTTTTCTTTGTTTGTTTGTGTGCGAGAGGGCGAAGAAAGGCAGACAGGTCCTCCTTGGCATCTTCAGAGGGGCCGCTGGTTCTTTAAATGTAATTGCAATCATGCACTGAAAAACACTTTTCCACTCGACAAATCGACCGACGCCGCGAGCGGGAGAGGAGCGGAGAGAGAGACCGAGGAAGATCTCTTAGTGTTGTGCTGTAGCTAATGCATGTATTCACTGTGTTTCAGCCTTGCTCAGGGTGCCACCAAGTGTGACTGTTGGCAGGGATGTGTTTGTGGAAGCTTGGGCTTTTTTACCTTGGTTTATAAAGAACCCTTGAGAGCAGGGAGAGAGAGAGAGAGAGAGAGAGAGAGAGAGAGAGAGAGAGATGTGAAACAAGAGGCTGATTAAGGGACGTCAAGGCAAATGTTGCTGTGCTTTCACACACACACTCACACACACTTACACATAGTGAGTGCAAGCACTTGATTGCTGCCAAACAACATACAAGGTCATCGCCTTATTATCACCCTCCTCTTCGCGTCCTCTCTCTCTCACACACATGCACATCGTCCGCATTCACTCTTGCTTCCTTTCCTCTCGTCAACTTTTCTCTCGCTCACATTTCTCCATTTTTATTTACACCTGGTCCTACACTCGGTAGGACATGTTGTTTCTCTTGCTTTTCTCTCTCTCTCTCTCCATCTTTCTCTCCCCAGCTTCTTCACATACTGTGCTTCTCGCAAAGAATACCCTGCCCCTCGCTCGGTTTTACACGTTTTCACATCTTTAGTCGAGAAAATCAGCTTTGATCAGGAGTTTACAGCCCCAGCTCCCTGGTTGTTCTGTGTCGTCCCCCATTGTTTTCTCTCCTGGCCCGATCCACCCGCCACCTCTTTGTCTGTCGCCGCTGCAGACTGCAATTCTGACACCGACATCCTTTACTGTAAGGCGTCGAGACGGGCGACGCTGGCTGTCTGTCAGAGCGCGGCCGTCCACATTAGTTAGGCTTTCGTTCTGTTGTGATCCGATCCGATCTGACCAATTTATGCGTTTTTCTCGCTGAATAAATGCAGCTGTTTCATCTGATTGGCATCCGGAACTATAATGATTCACATATTACCACCCAATGTTGTGTTTTATCTTTCAAACAGATTTTGAGCTCCCACTCGGTATTGACAGGTCAAACAAATTGTTTCCCTTGAAGAGGGAAACAATTTGGGTTGGTTATAGATTTTTTTTTTTTTTTTTATGATTAGAAATACCAACATGAAAAACACTGTTCTATTTATCAAAACATTTGTTATTACAGTGTTCAGTTTCACTTTTTGCCACTGCTCAGAAAATGTTCAAATTATTTTCCCAGGTGTCCTTGATAGTGTCCTTGTTAAACATTGAAATGGCTTCCTCTATGATTAACAGCGCAATATGTTCCAGTTGATATTTGTTAGAGTCAAAATTGCCTAGATGGTTTTTTTTTCCCCAACAAAAAAATAGTCGCTCGACCTCAAGTCTTTGAGGCAGACAGGCCATAAATTTCGGCCAGTTAAAAATGTGTTATTTTCATCAGAAGTTGGTGCAAAGATAAAAGAGAACATAAGGTATTAACATACGTTTTGCTAAAGATTGAATCTAAAGCGGTTTGAACTCGGCAGAAAGGTTAACTCGCACAAGGCTCTGATCTCCATCTCCATCTTTTACCGTATTATATGCCTCTCATGTTGAGAAAATGAATGATTTTTTTTCCAGTTTTTGACTCGGGCGGGTCAGGTGTCAGGGGTGGGTAACCTCCCTGGAGCCCGTTGGCATTCGCCGTCCTGCTCAACTCAAGAATTGACTATGGTTTCACATGACGGACAGTATCTATAATCAGCACTGTGGGCCGTCCTGCCACCCTTCATTCACGTGGACATCAAACAGCATCTGAGTCGCATGTTGTACCGAACAACACGGCCCACTGGGCACACAGCGCAGGGCAGCTAGACCGGCGCCCCGTATTTTATTGGCGTTCTCACTGTGCAAACGAATGACATCTGTCACACGGCACCCGCGACATCTGGAATCTGACACCGAGTTCGCCGGAGATGGCGACCTTCGGCGGCGCCGCTTTTTATAGTTTGTCAGATTTTTTTTTAAAAAAGAAAAGAAAATAAAAGAAGAAAAACGCGTGGCACGTCTCCTCTGTTGTCTCAATCTGTTCCCGTCTGCCTAAACCGTCACTCAGCTCCTCCACTTCTCTTCCCCTCTCATTAGTTTTCTATTTCCGTCTTTCATCTCCATCGCCCTGTGTTTCACACGTTTCCATCTCGCTGGGTTACATGTTTTTTTTCAGTCGCTGGATCTCTCTTTGTGGTGGATGACCGCAGCAGACTTTGGGGACTGATTAACATATTTAGAATGCGAGAATGGTGATTGTGTGTGTGCATGTGTGTGTGTGTGCGCGTGCGTGTGTGTGTGTGTGTGTGTGTGTGAATGTGTGTTTCGCATGTACATGAGTGTGTCACAGCTGACCAACACGGCCGGTGCTGTCACCGGTCTGCAGAGAGGCAGCTGGTATTCCATCTGACAAGAAGAAGAGAAACGTGTGTGTGTGTGTGTCTGTGTGTGTGTGTGTATGGACACACATGCTCCCTGTGACTATGTGCGTATGTACGTGTCATTGTAAGTGGAAGTATCCTCGTCCGCAATACTTCTGCCAACTTGTGAGTGTGTGCATATTGATATATTTGTGGCCTCTGTATCACTGCATATTCTCAGAGTGTGTTTGTGTGTGTGTGTGTGTGTGTGTGTGTGTGTGTGTGTGCTCCATCGCACAGTATGTGATAAATGATGCACTGGTGGGGCAGCTGGCGCTCTGCCCGGACCGACAAACTAATTAATTTCCTTGGATATCGCCAGTATCAGGTATCCTGAATTCCAGAATAAAGGAGTGGGTGGCATTCTCAAAGGTGATTATAAAGGAGGAGTCATCCTCTTCCCACATAACCGCTCCTGAAGTATACCGCCACACTTTCTGTGATGTCTCATGGCATCAGAAAGAAAGGTCTGGCAGATATCATTATCACGGTTTTAGGAACCGGGTCCGGGTTTGTTTTCAATCGCGCCAATCTTACAAAACGTAAGCGAGTGCAACTCTGACAGCTCGAAGGAATTAACCGGGTCATTTGCTTCAATATTTCATCCTATGTGTGTTGAATGATGTGTCGAAAGTAAAAGTGGAGAGGACTGCTGAGCTCTGACAGGAGCATTAATGGAAAGAGACAGAGAAAAGTCTGAATCACTCTGCGCCGACAGAAACACTGCAAAGAAAACTATAAAACTGCATAAAATGTGATGTTCCCAGCTACCTGTGTTAAAACTGCCAGCCCTTGCTAATGAAGACTGCAGGAATAAACCTGTTGATCCTCTGATGTGTATGCATTTAGCTGTCAATGGTGTCATGGAACATCCTTCTAATTATAATGTGATTATAACGTAAATGAAATGACTATTTCTGTGTGTGTGTGTGTGTGTGTGCAGGTGTGTTATGGAACCTGTCGTCATGCGACGCTCTGAAGATGCCCATCATCCAGGACGCCCTGGCCGTCCTGACCAACAGTGTCATCATCCCCCACTCCAACTGGGACTCCTCCCCCAATCACCATGACGACCGCAAGCTCCACCTCCACACCTCCCAGGTGCTGCGCAACGCTACAGGCTGCCTCAGGTATGACACGTGTGTGTGTGTGTGTGTGTGTGTCTTTGTGTGCAAAGTTCCATTTTCCTCTTTTGCATTTTAATCAACTGCATACGATAACACCCCCTAAACAAGTGTTTTTTTGTTTGTTTGTTTGTTTTTTACTCCCTATCTCTATCTCACAAACGAGAGTTTGTTCGTAACCATGGCAACAGCTCGTCCCCATTGCACGAGTGCTTTGTGTGTCAGGAGTTTTTTATTTTCCCTAAGTCGTGCTGGTGAAATGATGAAATGAAAGGACAACTTACAGCTCTGTGGAACGTGGCTCTTATTCGACAGAGGGAATTAGAGTTCAGTCGTCACTCATCCAGTTTTGCGCGTTTTTAATTGGAGTCATTGCATGAAAGTTGCTGTTTCTGGAAAGGAAAAAAAAAGTTCTAAATGTCAGCGTGCTCTAACAATGGTAATGTAAAAGTTCAGCGTATCTGAAAATCAGTCGAATGCCGGCCGAGTAATTTGCTTCGACAGTGTGGACACTGTGATGATTTATCACGGTCCATCAGGAATCAGAAGAAATGGATTCACCGAACCAAATAATGGCATGATAGAAAAAAAAAGGAATGGGGAATCTGGACATACACAAATCCAACAGGTTAAACTAACAATGGATGTACCTGCACATACACAGGTAAATCTGAACACATACTTGATACAACTTCACACAGAACATTTCTACAGTATAAAGTTGAAATTTAAGGCATAGGATTTGACTATTAATGCAGCTCACTTTTCACTGAGAGTTTAGAAAGAAACACTGCAGCTGTTGTTAAATCCCGGAAATTATCAGAGGAGGATTAGTTGTTTACTGCAGAGAAATTCGCTCCGGATCTTTAAAAAGAAAGAAAAAAAACTGTGATAATGTTGCAAATCAGCCTCCGAAGCTTCTCCGCACAAAGACGTTCCACTTGTTGAGTTTTTTTTTAATTCCGTGTGTGTGTGTGTGTGACTTGTAATGTTGCGAGTCCAGGAAACGAGCCCTGGTCCTTTTTATCCCAAAAATAACATTTGTTCATCTGTGCACACACGCTCTCACACCAGCGCCTCAGAGGTCCCGCTCGGTCCAGGAAAAAAAAAGAGAGAGAGAGAGAGAGAGAGAGAGAAACAACCTCCTTGTCCACTTGGCCGTCTCCCTTTGAGCCGCACACTCAATCAACCACCAGCAGCCACTGGATTAAAGCTCACCCCCACTCGCTCTGCACGGCCCGTCTCAAGCTGTTTCCACTGGTTATCTGCGGCTATTGAACGTCTCTCAAAGGCATTTCAGAGCCATTTTGAAGATGCTACAAACAGGTTGTTATTTTGGGTTGGGTTTTTTTTTTTGTTTTTTTCACATGCTCTCGCATAATTGCACGCGGAAGGTGCAGCGCCGTGTGCAGGTGCGTGATTGTATGCAATCAACACACAGAAGGGAAAAGCCTCGGGTCTTTGTTCCGTTTCTTGACATATTGTGCTTCTTTGAGGAACAGTGAGCATCCAGCATATCCTAGATGGGAGGTTTGGCCTCTTTGACTTCGTGATGTGTTGCTCTGTTTCTAGTAGAGTTTACGCAAGTTAACACAGCCGCGTCCATTTCTGCCAGTTTGCTGCACTGTGCTACCGGGGCTCACCACTGCCATGTTGCGAGCGAACGAGGCAGAGATGGTGAGGCGCAAAACAAGCTTCTGGAAAGCAGAATCCGGCACCGCTCCTCTGTTATGAACCTCCCCATCTTTGATTGTCAGCATTGTAATGGAACGGCACAGGAACTGCCACGGGGCCCCGTGGTACAGGACAAGATGATTATACACAATAATTCAACATCACAAACACCTGTACAAATCTAATTCACTCCCCCTAATAGCTTTGCATTTGCAATAAATATTGCACTGGGGAAACTTAGTGTCATTTTCTCCCCCCTGGAACGAGTCCGTCCTCGATTTCACTCCGACATTTTTAGACTATTTTGCAGTTGGGCTGCATTATGTTCATCCCTGTCGATGCGGACGCCAGTGGTGTCTCTTTACACTTTTTTTCACGGGGCGGTGGGGATTGGGAGGACCATCGCACAGGTTATTGCTGAAATACTCAAAGTAACCCTGAGCGAGATGATGCGTGCGCAGCTGTGTGCTCGCAGTGGGGCAATGTATGGAGTTATTATGAAATCATTCTCAGATAAAATCGGTGACAGTGATTTATGTCTGCAGAGGGCGATGGAGCAGCTTGTGCATTAGAAATAATGAGATTTGTGTCCTAATGCTGCAGTTAGTACGAAAGTCAAAATAAACACGGTAATTGAATTTCATGTGGATGTTTTGGCTTTCTCCTGCCAATGAGCGGAAATGGCTCTTCATTACATACCAGGCATGTCTAATGACTCCCGGTACCTACCATAGATGGCTTCTTTCTTTAGCACATTTCTGCAATTTGTCAACTTTGTTTACATGACGGCATAAGGAACGGGGGAGATGACGCGCAAGAGTTAATTAACCTGAACCAACAAAAAAAAAATGCACATTTTATATCAATAAATAAATAAATAACTGACATGGATTTGCTCAACTTTTTAGCTGTGCATAAAGAATTTTACAAGCTGAATTCAACACAAGTGTGTGATGTTTAATTGAAGGAGCTGATTATTCTAAAAGGTTTAATGTTGAGCATCAAAGGACTCGCGGAATGTGATCGTTATTCGTTTCTGGCGGCGCGGTTTGTTGTCTTTTAAGTTTCATGTCAAGTTTATTATTTCCTAACTCATTAAGGTTTTACTCATTAAGGACTTAAGCGCGCATGTTCGCCTCTAAAGAGGCAGGAGATGACAAATGATGCTGTCAGCGCGCCTCTCCACACCGCGGAGTCACAGATCGAATTGTGAAAGCCGGCAGAGGAGAAGGTAAGGGAGCAGCAGGAGGAGGAGGAGAAGGAGGAGGGCAAAAGTTGGAGAGATTAGAAAGGGGAAGGATGTAGAAGTGGCGAGCGATGAGAGGGAGAGACAGAAGCCGAGATGCACAGAGTAATGAAGGTGTTTGCTCTGCTCTCCAGGGCTGTTTTCTATCTCACGATCTGTTCCGGGGGGTTAAAGTGACACGGGGCCACGGTGTTCAGGCCTCGGTGTACCTCGGCTCCATTTCAGACCTCTTAGCTCTCTCATTATCCCGCCCGCTGCTGCCTGTGCACTCATGCACCTGAGCTAAGCCTGTGCACAGGCACATTTGTGTACACCTGACTACCCATGTCTGTGTGTGTGTGTGTGTGTGTGTGTGTGTGTGTGTGTGTGTGTGTGTGTGTGTGTGGATGCATGCGAATCAATCCCAGAAACCACAGCTGGCATGAGGGAGTTGCATATGATGGCAGGAATGAAGTGATGACGGGGCATCAGGTGTTTTCAATTTCAGGTGTGTGTGCGTGTTAAAACTGTGGGCCAAGCAGCTAAGAATCTATGTGCTATAATCAGGTGGTGGGCACTGAAGGGCTTCACACACACACACACACACACACACGCAGTCTTATCAGGCCAGACACATGGTCTCCTGTGGAGGGGTTTCCATGTCCTCCATTCAGGGGCCGTAAACCTCCCTGCAGGTTGTTGGTTTGCAGCCAAGGCAGGAGAAAAAAAAATCTGCTCCCTCTCTGTTGACCACACTGTATGTGTGCGCGTGCATGTGTGTGTGTGTGTTTGTGTGTGTGACGCACACCCATAAACGCGTCCAATTTGTTTCCCTTCCGACACGCACAGATGTGGGAGAGCAGCAGGATGAATTATTAGGTGAAGCCAGAGTAAGGAGTGTGCAGTCACGATTGGGTTTGTTTCCATATTTATTTCAGTGATATTAATTGGTTTGTATGCATGTGTGTGCCATCTGCTGATGACCTTCTGCCGCCCCTGCCCCTTCTCTCTCTTCCTCTCTCTCTCTTCCTCCCTCTCTCTCTCTCTCTCTCTCACACACACACAGACACACACACACACACACACACACGGTTATGTGCCCTCTGCACACTGTTGCACGCGCGGTAAGATGCTTGTGAGGAGCGCGCGCTCGCCAGCTGTTGGAGACGCTCATTTGTTCCTTGAGCTCCATCAGAGAGCCATCTGTCCGGGAGCCGCCGTTGCTGCAGAAAGCCGAGCTGCAAAAGCTGACCGACGTGCGATTTGCCCGGAGACTCTCGGGCTAATTTCCCGAGCAGCTCCGTCCCATCCTGGGAAGGAAAATCAATGACCGATGAAAAATGCATCACCTATCCACCATCTTTAAAACTGCGTAATTGGTGGAAAAACAAGTCCAACCTTGCTGTGGTTTTATTGGCTTCCATCCAGTCCTACAAGGCTGTTGCTGAACTTTTCCTCGCCCGCATGCAGATCTTACACGGGAAATATGAAAGCGCCGTTAACGGTTGAAAACCATAATGCTTGTAAGGTTTTTCTTTCTTTACCAACCTAAGCCGTAGCAGACGACGCAAGTTTTAATTTCACGTTGATCCGATGCTGTCCAAAAAAACGAAAAAAACAAGTCAGTTTCTGTACGTAGTGCACTTAAATGGAGTAGCGGAGTTGACCCGAAAGTGCTACGCAGTCAAGGCAGAAGGGTGAGAGTCTGCTTCAAAATGGGAGTGCGCGATTAAAGGAATAAAAAGGCCATGAAAGGCGATTAAAGGATAACTCGGAGGAGGGAAGAGTGAGAGGCAAGGCTAACGAAAAAAAAAAAAAAAAGGCGATAAGATCAAAATCGAAGAAATAAAATAGAGGTTGGGAGAAATGGAATAAAACCAATAGCTGACATGATAAAAATCAAAGTCGGAGTAATGAAAACAGGGAGGAAACGGTTGCGCGTGCGAGCCACATTTGAATAAGATCGCATCGGACCAAATACATCAGTCAAAGTGTGACAGGTCGCTAGACTGTTTAATAACTGAAACCGCTAAGCAGCGAGGCGTCCCTCAAGCATGGACTTCTACGGAAGTTCAGCAAAACTTAAACCAAAGTTGGGAGCTACGTTCCTCTGGACAGTTCTGATTTAGCTAAAACATCCTCTGCGCTTCGGCTCCAAAGATGATTAATATGTTATCAAGAACAGACGAAAGTATTTTTTGTTTTTTTTTATGTGCGGGGTGTGAATTGACACCTCCGCCACGTCCCACTCCTGAGTTCCAATTTCTAAATTCCCGTATTTCTGTTGTCGTTTGTTCCAGAAAAGTGACATCTTTCTCTCTCTCTCTCTCTTTTTTTTTTTCTTCGTTTCCCTCTTCTAATGACGCCGGCCCAGCAGCGCTCCAATAAATATTTTAATTTGTTTTTGATTTGTTCTCCCTGAAAGAGAGCTCGCACTGCAGCAGTGGCGCCATCGTGTCCTAAAATCTCCCATTAAAAAAGAAAAAAAAAAAAAAAGCAAACGTTAGATGGGGAAACTTCCACCATCAGCAGCACCAGCACGCGCTGAACTTCTCAAATGGGCCTGACGTAAAGCCGCGAAATGCTCTTTAACGTCGCTACCGGTGGCTCCCTCCTGTTATCCCGCTGCAGCTGGAATAACAATGTTTAATTCTGAATGGGATGTTTAATCAACTTCTGAGTCTTCTTCTTTCTTTTTTTTTTTTTCCGTGCTCAGTGGGTAATTATTTAACGATGCGTGGTAATGACTCGGGACTGAATTAATGAGGATTGACATCGGATCGGATAAAGCGTCGGCCCGTAATGGACTCGTTAAATAGTTGAGATTACCAGGTAAATTTACTTTCACGCGCATATACACAAACACACACACACACACGCACATACGTGGAAGGCATTAAAAACCAACATATAGGAGCTCAGATGGATTCAAGCAGACACTTCATCATCATTCATCTCCTAAAATATGCCATCTGACCTTTCTTCCTCTCTCTCTCTCTCTCTCTATCTATCTCTATATATATATCCATCTCTCCTTCGCTCTCTCTCCCAGTAATCATTTTGTTACCAGAGACTACGAATCCCTTGTGTCAGAGTGAGGAAACAGGCTCAAACAAACAAACAAACAAACAAATCCAGCCGTATCTAAGTATTCCGTGATGCGGCGTGATGCACATTAACACCCAGAGGGGTGAAGAAGAAAAAAAAAACAAAACAAAACAAAACAAGAGGGAGAAGGAAGAGACGGCAGGCTATTTTCTGCACGCGAAATCCTGGCCTCCTCACCGTGTTAGTCAGTAACTAGCGCAGAAGGAGAGGCGTGCTGCAGAAAGACACAATATTTCATGCTTCATTACAGCGCACACCACGCTAACAAGCACACGCTCGCACGTCCGACACCAGCACGCCGGCGCTCCCTCTTGCGTGGCGACACAAACACGCGGCCAGACGCGCGAGCACACGCTCGCACGCGCAGTAACCATGTGCAGTCTGCGGGGCAGCCGGGGGGGGCCGGCGGCTCTTTCCAGCGCAGACGCGTCCAGACAGACGCCAGCGAGTAAGCGGCGCTCGAGAGGTGGCCCCGGACCCGACGCCGAGCGATGTCAGGATTGCCGCTCCGCCAGGCGTTACGGGCCGCGTCATGGCGGGAAACTGCAGGGATGCTGACGAGGAACGGGCGCATTCCTAACACGCAGGTGCCACTGCGCGTGCCGTTCAGACTATTTGGACGCCTGAGGGCGAAGGGAACGGACAATCGGTGGCTCCAAGAGGGTGGATAAGTGCTCCACGCACTTGTCAGGCAGCAAAAAGGGTCCTGGGGTCGACGTCTTGTCAACCGATTATTTGGAGTATTTTGATGTGTTCTGGGGGGCAGAATTTGCAAGGAGAACCAGCTGCAGACTCGGGTTTCAGCAGGTGCTGAAGGGGTTAAAGCTAGCTTTGATAAATCCAGAGAGAGCAGAAGTGCTGCACTCTGCACGAGACGCTTGCTGTTGCGTACAGCTGTGAAGACGGTCGCTCCCACCCAAGCCTTTACGTCGCCTTCGCGGACAGAAATAACTCGATGGAGACCTCAGTGGCGTCCACGCGCGTTTGAGGCTGAGCGCTGGGGCGCTAAATGACCCGCCGCCCCTGACCCGCCCACCTCCCGTCTCTGCTGACGGCCGAGCGTCGGTGGGGCGGAGGTGTTTCCACCACGCTGTTGTTTCGCCTCGACGGGGACCTCCGTCTCCGCTGAGCGGGCTTTCCGTCGTGCGCTTGTTTGCCCATTAGCATTCGAGGCGGGTGGAAATGACTTGACCTTCTCTTGGAGGCGGAGAGCCGTGAACGCGAAGTTTTAATTGAGTTCCCGTGCCCCCCCCCACCCTCGCTCTCGTCTCTCTCCCCCATCAGTACAATAAATGATTGACCTCATCTCATAGACCGGCGAAACAGCTGTGATCTCTTTATTATGCCAGCGTGATGGATGAACTTGTTCATTCAAGCCATGCCACGCCGTTGTCCCCCCGTTTAACACCTCTATTAGACTTTTTTTCTCTCTGACATTTTGCCTTTTAAGAGAAATGGTGTAACTCGTGTAGCTAAACCTCTTTAATTGGTCTGTTAATTGTCTGATTCCTTGCTCCCCCATTTTGTCCACGTCCATAACCCCTCATCAGAGAGGATAATGGAGGGCCGGCGCAGTTAAGTGGGCAAGAACCAGTCGCTAAACAACAGCTCATGTAAGTCGGCACTTTGATTCGCTGCATTACTGCTTGCAGCCATGATTGAATGGAGCGGTGACATTGAGACACTTTGAGAAACTCCGCAGCGTCTTCCTCGCCTCTTGTCACGACTCTGCCACTAGAAATCGCCCGGCGGATTCGGCGTGGAAATGCAGCCGATGTTCAAGTCACATCAGAGTAGTTCGGTAAGCTGACGGGCAAGACATCAAGTGTGCTAAAAAGCCGGATTCGATCCTTCAGTGGTAAATCGATCCTTCCCCGTTCAAAGCGCCACAGAGATTATTCGTGGTCACGCTCTGCAACAAACTCCTGTCCCTCCAACGTGGCCGCCAAAATATTTACTCAGATCAATGCCCTCAGAGCATCTAGCATCTGAGTGTTGCTCTGAGTGTTGCTCACGCTATTGCTACCAAGTTCCATGCAGCTCCCTTGGCCAGTACATGTAATTCATCATTCACTCAGGTGGCTTTTTGGACCTGCTCAGACCTGCACCGGCTCACTGTGACGTCGCCATTAACAGAAGTTGTTGGATGAGTGGATGGTTTTTCGTGATATTTAGGATCTGACATAACGAGAGAGTTGGACCAAACTCTCCAAGCTCTGAGCACTTTGCTTTAACATTATTATTGTTTGTTGGATTAGAAGTGTGATGTGAAAGATCAATGGAAATGAGCCAATTATTTATCAAACAAAGCCCGAGTGGTGGAAGCAAAGCGATGTGGACAAGCACAGGGAGGTCGATGTGTCCTCGCTCGTCCCGGCAGTTACACAGGCCTGTCCCTCTCATCTCATCTGGAAAATGAAACGCCAAACTGACAGCTGCAAACAAACAACATTCTTGTCCACACAGCAGGTGTCGGCCAATTTCTGTGCAGATACCCCACCCCCCCCCCACCCCCCCCCCACCCCCTCCCCGCAACGGTGGCTTTTGCAATGTTGTCCACCATGAATGTTATCCAACCGCCGTAAAAGCCAGGGCTCCTCTCGATTCGCTCACACAAACATGCAAATGGAGGAAAGCATCAGGATCGCTGTGTCTGCATGACATATAGCATGTCCTGCAGCAACAGAACAGCAAACAGTCGGGCTTAACAGTTTGGGAAGCTCTGGGTTTATTGTGGTTATAAATTGCTCTCCTATTGACTTTGTCCTGTCAGGGGCGGGCAGAAAAAAATAGTTGAGCTCATTGATCTACGCAACCATCCACTTTAAGTGTACCTGGCTCCCCCCTGACAGTGCAGTCCCTCTCCGCAGCCTCCGCCGATAATGTGCAGCATGACACATTTAGAGAACATCACTGTCTCCCTCCATTGTCAGCATGAGCTAAACTGACGAGGGCCGATGGAGCAGATCGCGGCTTCTCTGAGCAGACGTATCGAGTGGCCGTGACGATGAGATTTTCGGTCTGTGTGTATACACCTCGCTCGTCTAAGGACGTCGACAAACGCTCAACGTTTCACAGCTCTGACGCAGATCTCCCTAAGAGCTGTCAGAGCCACGCTTCACGCCTGATATCCACTTAGAAACATTCGGGGCTTTTATGTTTCTATTTCAAGGACTACTTTTTTAACTACTTTTTTTTTTGGTTGCAAAAGAAGTGAGATTGCGGGGCTTCTTTGAAAAATTGAACTTTCCTCAATAAAAAGCTGTGTTATTTAGCACGTTAGATTATTCGCCGTTTGTCAGAATTATCTCTCCTCCTTCTCCTTATCCGCTGCGGCTTCTTTTCCAAGCTTTTAACATGTTAAAATCCCACTGATTCCTTCTACCTTTAAAGAGTCATAATTTTCATTAGCAGTAACACTGTGATAAACCCACCTTTCTTCTCTATCCAGTTCATATTAATCTAAAGTGTACAACAGTGCATGCGTTATGATGATTTACTGAAAAAATGCTCTGCTCTGTTTATTAATTTGCGCGCCGAGTGTTGTTGATATAACGCCTAATCAGGAAACATGCCTTCTAATAAGTAACGGCATGAATTGCATGCACCAATTCATTATGTGATGCTCAGTTTGATTTATATGCATATTAGATCGGAAGTGTTAGTTCCAGAAGGGATTTGCAAAGAAAACACAATATTGGGTCCACCTTATGCTACGCACCACAGTTTCATATTTATTTTATTGACACAGGCAAATGAGTCAGTGACTGGTACGGAGTGTCTCTGCGTCGCACGAGCCCAAACAAATCCAACCCCACACCACCCACCTGCACCGCAAACGCAATTAAAATGATGCTCGGTATTCCGCTGTATCATATTGGCAGAGCTGCTAGTAATAAATGGAGCGGCTGTTGTCAAATTATCAAAGTGGCGTCAGTCTGTGTTTCTGCTGTGAAGTTCAGGCATCGAGTGTCTGACTTAAGCAGCTTGCTTCTCTCGCTCTCGCTCTCTCTCTCTCTCTCTCTTTGGACTCAAGTCAAATGCTTTAGATTGAAGCGGGCCTTGGGGGCATAGATTGAGATGTATCCAGAATTTTAATGTTCCCTTTTCAATTGTTTAGTTTAGGGAGCGCTGCCAGGATCCCCAGTATCTGTCTTTCACTCACCCCCCCCCCCTCTCTCTCTCTCTCGCTACACTTTAGTTACCAGCTTTCTTTCCCTCTCTGTCTCGCTGTCTTATCTCCCCTCCTCTCTAACTCTCTCCCTTTCCACATTTGTTTTCCTCTCTCTGTCTGGCAAACACAGACATAGCCACACATACTCTAACCGCTGCTCTGTGTGTGCGTGTGTGTGTTGCAGGAATGTAAGCTCTGCAGGTGAGGAGGCGAGACGGAGGATGAGGGAGTGTGATGGCCTGACAGATGCTCTGCTCTACGTCATACAGACCTCTCTGGGCAGCAACGAGATCGACAGCAAGGTGCGTGCATGCAAAGCACGTGTGCGTCCGACTGAATGTGCTGGCCTGAGTTTATGTAATGCTGCGCCTGCATGAATTCACACGTTCTCATGTATCATGTTCCCTTAACCAGACATTCTACGTCATCAAAACCACCACAAGCAGAATTGCGTGTGTCTTATTCAGCCTTCCTTCCATAACCAGAGGAATATGGTAAAATGATAAATGCACAAACTGCAAGATGTAACTAATTAAAAAGAATGGGAGTGACACCTTGTCTGTCTCACTGTTGAGACTGAAAATGACTGATTTTATGAAAAGACTGGGGAACCTGATTAAGAGGGAGATGCAACACAAGCTCTAAGAGGTGCTACTTTCACAGCCTGAGTTTTTTTTGTTTGTTTTTGTAAGACTGCTCAGTTCATCATCATCTTCTTTAAGACAAGTTTAAAGGGCTGCAGCACAGCACAGAGGTCAGAGCTGAGTGGGTTAATGTTCTCCTTGTGTTTTCCTGCATGGGGGACGTGTTCATGTTCATGACACAGGGTCAGTCAATACTACATAAAAAAAAGCGCTGTGGATGACTGACTTCTCAAGGTCTCCCCGTGTCCCAGCCTCCGTAAATGGCCGTCCTTAATCACTGTTAAACTGCCCGCCACAGTCACCGGGGGGAGGCCCGCCGTGGCTGCAGGAAGGCAGACTGAGTGGCAGCTGAACCAAGTGGTCCCTGTGGAAGTGGCGTCACTCTACAGCCACATTTTAAACTACGGCTGCCTTTTCTGTCCTTCATTGTGCATGCCTGCTATGCACGGACCACTCCAGTCTGCAGCCCTCTAATCAGGCTGCTCGGCTGACTGATCTGTCATTAAAATAATCATTAGGTAAGAAAAAAAAAAAGATCCCAGGGAGTTATTGACAGATAAATCTTACCCAGGAGCTCCGCTCTGCTAATACTTTATCGGCATTATATTTATAGTCACAGTATTGAAGTTTCGGTCTCCCAAAGACAAGAAAAACTGAAACCTGAACTCTCTCCCGTTCTTCTTTTATGTGTACAGATCTAAACAGGACTTTACACAATCAGAGGGACATTAGCTGTGCGTGATGTGGCGATTATGTTTTTTTGTTCAATTGTCCCGCTAGACGCATTTCTACAGATTGCTGCTATTGTGCCGTAAGCATCTGTGAGGAAGTCTTACACATTTGAATAGGTTTCACTGTGTGTACCGGCACACAGAGGCAGTTAACTTAACTTACACTGTAATTCAAAATGATGCTGGGAGAGCTAATAGACTTAGCGCACCAGGCTACACACACATCTAATACTGCGTTGGCTTTCCGCGGATGATATGATGCTGATATACCAGCACAGACATTCAGCATTGTTTGTAGAGCAGCACTGCGAGTCGGTGAATGTCTGCAGCACCTAAAATGTGTGTTGCTACGAGGCCAAATCAAACTACATAGTGGGAAAAGAAACTCAAGGCCATGCAGATGAAGAGGCACAGCAACCTCAAAAGCTGCTTTCTTTCTTTGTGGCACGTTGTTTCATGTTGTTTCTTATTCAGTTTTAACAGCAGTTTCTCGTATAGAGCTGCTGCTGGCCCGTCTGTTGGAGACTATAACTCGCTTTAAGCTTAAGTTAAAACTCTTTATGACATCAGAGTGGCAGCAGGGAAGCACATGCCACTGACTCAGTCTGAAATAACAGATCGATATACGAAATGTCAAAGCAAATTGTACATAAAATGTAGCTTTAGCCGCTCCGCTCTATAATAGCATGTGAATGGGATTTCAGACATGGCTGCGGCTCGCTGGAGTGAGACATTGTTTTGTTTGTCGCGCCTCTTGAAGCTGTTCAATTACACTCCTTGGTTGTTTCTGCGTAAACCAGCGGTCAGACAGAGGGAAGATTGATGATTTGTCTCTGTTAATTTCCACTCTGTTGACTCGATTCCCATTTCTCTGTGACGCTAAGCACGCCCGTGCTAGCGCACACGCTACGTCAACATACACTACATACGCTGGATTAGTTTGCTCCCGTTCAGATGCGCGCGCATACACACACACACACACACACACACACACTCGTTCGCACACACACATATGCACAGCCTCGGCTGGTGGGTTTGCCTCCAAACTTGGTGTTTAATGGGGTGTGATACAATATATCTGGCTTGTCATTTTTCCTCATTTACCTGAGGTTCCTCTAATCTCATTTCAAAGTCAGAGCAAACAAAATACAGAAGCACATTACCTATGAGATTATCTTTCTTCTCTCTCTCTCTCTCTCTCTCTGTCTCTCTCTCTCTCTCTCTCTCTATCTCCCCCCCGTCTGACTCGTCAGTGGAGGTGGAGGGAGGGCGATGGAGTAAAAAGTGTGAGAGTGGGTGGTTTGTATTAGCATGCTTTGACTTTGAGTTTGCGCAGTGTTTCCAAGCGATATGTTCCATCAAGTGGCATCAAACACAAATCTCCCACCTCGGCTTCATTTATTTATTATTTACTTGACTCATTTATATCTGCTTTCTTCATCTCCTCTCCCACCTCGCGGCACTCGCCCCCCCCCCATCCAGACGGTAGAGAACTGCGTTTGCATCCTGAGGAACCTGTCGTACCGCCTGGCTGCCGAGACATCCCACGGCCAGCAGGGGGGGCTGGAGGAGCTGGACGGCCTGCTCTGCGACGCCAACGGCCGTGATGGGGAGAGCTCTGGCTGCTGGGGCAAGAAGAAGAAGAAAAAGAAGGGAGGTGATCAGGTGAGGGGAGTCTGAATTCCAAATGCAACTCTGGAAATAACTGGAATAAAAACAGTGTTGGAGAGCAGTGGGCACGAAAACATCCCAGAGGGTTGATATTGGGTAACATAATATGATTGTTTTTCTTTTTTTTGATTCTCACAGTATTCTGTGAGCTCTTTTTCTGTACCGCATGGAGGCTTCTGCATATATTATGCTTCTCTATCCAAGCTTTTGATTTCTCCTCTATACATACACTCATGGGTGCAGAAAGTGGCACAGCGCTGGTGATGAAGCGGGAACACAGCGAGCGGCTGAGGCGGCTGTGCCTTCAACAGGGACGCGCGTGGTAAATAATGGAAAACGGGGATGAAAATCACAGATCAGAGCGGTGTGCACGCTGAGTTTAAAAGCATGGGCTTATTTTATAATGCATCGCCTCGTAAGTCGCTACTCCGATGATTTTTGTCACATTTTACATATTTGAAACTTCTTAGCCCGTCCTTTTCTCATTAGAGCTGCATCTTGCTGAATACTTGGACTTACTCTTAATACTCGAACCATGGTGTCGGCCCCATGTCTGCAGTCGCTGCCTAAACTTTGTGTCACACTAGGGGACTGACAGTAAACTATGCGGTCAGGACCATTTTCTGGGGTTGCAGGGATGCAAGCAAATATCAGAGTGAGGGGTCAGGGGTCAGTAACACACAGACAGGTACAGAGACACTGAAAGAGGAGGGTGGAGGAAGGAAGAGGAATGATGCAGGGACTATAGGGCCAGAACAGGAGGAGGCAAGAGACACAGAGGAACTGTGTGTGTGTGTGAGAGAGAAGAAGAGAGGCAGCAAGAGGGTAAGGTAGCCTCCCAAGTCATTTATTAGAGGTTCAGACAGCAAGGCCACAAAACAGCAAGGGAGCCTGAACTAGACCTACAAACTCCTAATGGACTGCAGAAACACACACGCACACATAGGATTTTTGGTACATGCTTTTAAGACTGTTTTCCTGATGCTCAACTTTAGAGCCAACACAAGTAAAGTTGTAATAAAATAGCGATGCACAATGTGGCCGGGCATCTTTTGCATCTTGGTAGATGTCCAACAACGGTTGGCATCGGGCTCCAGTCTCCAAGCAGATACTAACCTGAACCTGAGTCTGTTTCCGGCTTCTGTGGCACTGTTTAACTGAACAGCTGCAACTTAATTTCAGATAGTGTAAACGAGTGTAACCTTGCAGATGGAAGAAAAGAAAAGTGGGTTTTGTGTTCGCCCTTGAAAGATGTAAAGGCTGCATATGGAACAGTTTCTTACACAGAAACAAACAAGCTCAAAAGTGTACATACACCTACTAAAAATTTGAGGTGCATGTATTAGCACGATATATTAATATTTAGCATGTAGGATGTCTCTAGGCAACAGGGAGAGTCAGTTCCTCTTGTTTGAGTGCCCCTACAGTACATGCTTCAAAATATAAGAAGCCTTTGATTTAATGATCAGAGAATCTATGTATAGATAAGAACATGCCGACACACACACATACACACATTCCATGGTTTGTCTCAAGACACACACTAGCCTAGTTTACCTTGAGACAAGGGGAGGAGGGGAAGCAGCCGAGCGAAGCCAAGAAGGTCGATAGGGAGAGGAAAGACTGGGAAGCCGAGAGAGAGGAGCATGGAAATAGAATAAGAAAGCAGGGAGCGAAATAAGAAAGAAAGAAATGAAGGAAGAAAGCAAGGGGGGGGGGGGCATGATATTAATGACAAGTGCTGTGAAAGGAGAGGGAAAAATAGAAATGGAGGAGGAGGAGGAAGAGTAAAGCGATAGCTGTGGGTACGTGACTGCGTAAAAGAGGTGTGGGCATGTCGCTCAGCACAGAGCCTCAAACATCAAGGGGCTCCGATGTGGCGGAGGAGAGGGGGGTGGGGAGGGGTAAACGGGATGAGCTGTGAGGTTTATTTGACAAAGCAAATGTGGGAGTGAAACACTCCGTTTTTTCTCCTTTCTCTCCATCTTGTGCCACGTTCCCCTCCTCCCCCTCAGTGTTCTCACCTTCTCAACGGAGGAGACGCGGGGGGGGCGCTTTGCACGACGTCTCGTCGACTTTCTAATATGTCACGATGCACCGGAGTTCGCTTTCAGACACCCCGATTAGAGAATATGAGAATACGCCTTGGTGGTGTGACAAGCAAGGCGGCCAGATGAAGTCCCATCTAAATGCACGCCTCGCTCTGTTCAACATTCACCAGATGTGTTTAGCTCAACTCAAACCTCCCTGAAAACCTTGCGTCGGCTCATCTCCGGTGTCTCCTCTCTGGCAGTGGGACGGCGTCGGCCCCTTCCCGGACACGGCGGAGCCGCCCAAGGGCGTCCAGATGCTGTGGCACCCAACAATCGTCAAGCCCTACCTCACCCTGCTGTCCGAGTGCTCCAACCCCGACACGCTGGAGGGGGCGGCTGGGGCTCTGCAGAACCTGGCTGCAGGCAGCTGGAAGGTAACCGCCACCTCTGACATGCTGATGTTGTTCTGGTTTCTTCTGATTTTCTCCCTACATAAGGGGCCAGACAGTCCAGAGAGACATGGTCTGGTCCAGAGACAGCAAATAAGGATGTCTGCACCTTCCAGAGAGGAGAGGAGGTATTCTGATGTTATTATGGCGTCTTGTTCAAGAGGAGTGTTTCATGAAGGCAGTAGCCAGACTTGGATCTTGTTGACCCTGTGGAAAAAAGTACTGAGCTGTGTGGCTACTCTTAAAGGTCCTGGTCCTTGGAAGACTATAACGGTAGAACAGAGGGGCAAGTACATGCTGGCTATTCCTTCAGTCATTCTTCTTGGCCAGGTATTAATGAACCTTTTCATCACAACCTCCTCGGCTGGAGTGCACAAAAGCGCTACCAGATTGAGAGTCTGGACACGCAGCATCCACCGCAGTTTTCACATTAAAAGTAAATTCACTGCATCAGACTGCGTGCATGAAAGTGTGTGTTTTGCGGCCCTGCTGCCGAGGTTAACGAGGATTTAATTAACATCAACAAGGTTTGATGTGCGCGAGCAGACTCTTTGTCGGGTTGTGCTCTGATCATTTGGTTAAAGTTCAGCTGCGTCTCCGTCGCAGTAAAATGCCACAGCACACAAACAAACGGCTCTAAAGTCACAGTTGGAATGGCGCTCTGTTTGCTGGCTGCACCAACCGTGTTTCCAGCACCGAGCCCGTTTTACAACCATTTTGCGTGTTGTGTTGTATATAATAGCGTTCAGTAGCAATAGGTGTAATGCTGCAAAGGCTCGGAGCGTGAACCCACCAGGGATGAGAGCCAGGGTTCAACAGCAGCCGACTGATGTAAGCAGCTCGATGGTAATAGTGTGAGTCATGCAGACTTATTGGAGAGTGCCTCTGAGGGCAGCTGCACCCTTGAGGGAGGTGTGCATATAAGGGTAAAAGGCAGAAAGTGTGAGGGCGCAACCTCCGAATGACACCGGAATCTGCAATAAAACTGTACGGGGTATTGTTGGCTGTAAATCTGGGGCTGCTGATGGAAAAGTTTATGGGGTCAGAAAACGCTCGGTCTAAAAGGTTCTGTTGCTTTCGCTTGCTTGTGCAAACTTGAACTCCGGAGGACGTGGCAGACGGGGAAGCACACGGAGGCTGAGAGGGATGTCTCTGCGGTCCTCGAATGTGCGTGGGAGGTGTGTGTGTCTGATTCTGTTTCTGTGAGTGTTGGATGGACAGAAACAGCAAGCTAGAGGGGGGGAGAGGGAGGGTGGGCGAGGAGGAGGAGGAGGCTACGGGAAAGCAAGGTAGAAGGAGGAAATGATGGGGGCAGGTGGTCTTGGCCAAATCACATTTTCTATTTTGGATCCTCGCTCTGTCTGTGTGTGTATGTGTGTGTGTCTGTGTGCGTGTGTGTGTGTGTGTGTGTGTGTGTGTGTGTATGACGCTGTGCCTCTCCTTAACAATCTCCCACTCTTGACTTTGAGAATAGCGCCACTCACAGTCTCCCCTCAAACTCTCCAGACAAGAGTGAATTATTTCCTAAAATGATGAAATGAACCATACCACCCCCTCGCCCAATTTTGATCTCCCAGAATAACGACGATGTGTTTTAACCTGAACATGTGAATTATCCCTCGACAGGGATGTGGCGCCCCAATTTCAGACAGCTGCTCTCGGGCGCTGCTCCCCACAGCTGCCGCCTTCCAGGGCTGACCTGCAAGGCGGCTCCACTCGAGCCGTTTAGGGTCGAGTGGTCGAATTAAGCGTACCTTGATAGTTATTGAGGGAGGATAGAGTGGTCTCCAGGCTCAAAACCCTTCTCTCCGGCTCGTATAATTCTCCCTCTTACAGTATATTACTTGTGAGCCGGTGTTATGCTGGAGCCGCTCTCATGTTGCCCCTGAATATAACATCTCCCACTCAACCTCGCCCATTGCGCTCTCTTTTTTTTCACTTTCTTTTTTCCCACCACCATCATCATTGGAAAACGAGATAGAGGCAAGACGTCAGTGGAGGAATGATTGAAAGTCATGCATTGGAAATAACCATATGAGGTGGAGAGGATCGTTGACGTGTTTCTTTTTTTCTCTCTCTCTCTCGCCGTGGCCTTTCCTCTTACCTTGCTGTGCAGGCTCAATTGTAATTGCTCTCAAGTGGACGCCTCACAGCGCTCAGTTCTCATTCAAGAACTAGATTGTTATCATAATGGAGAATAAAGCAAGGTCAAAATAAACCTTGAGACGATTGATACCTACAGTTTCTCATTATCGTCATATTCTTCCATTATTATCATTGTTATGATCACTATTGTTGTTTATTTCTTTCTGCTGATAGGACTCTAGGACCCGGGACTTGACTGTAAGCTTTCATCTCCGTCCCTGTGGCCAGTTTTCTCTAGCTCTTCTCTCCCGCTCTCTCCTTGTCAGTGGTCGGTGTACATCCGGGCCGCGGTGCGCAAGGAGAAGGGCCTTCCCATCCTGGTGGAGTTACTGAGGATAGACAACGACAAGGTGGTGTGCGCCGTGGCCACCGCTCTCAGAAACATGGCCCTGGACATCAGGAACAAGGAGCTCATCGGTGAGTGCGCTGCGCCTCGTGTTTTCATATCCTACTGTGTGCTACTGTATGGCGAGGAGCTACCTGAGACCCATTTCCATCCCTAATTACTGCTACTGGTGGCCGTCCCGCTGCGGCCTGAATTTATGTGAAATACTCGAGTCAAGAGCCGGCGCTCAAATGATGTAACAGGGGTAAAAAAAAAAAATTGGTGTGACTTGCCCGTAGCAAGTCACACCAATTAGTGGCAAAGTCTAATTGCCTTTTGACCCACTAAATGATGTTATTGATTAAGACCGTTAATTGGTGATTAGTATCAGGTTGGAGCAGGGCTTTTACATGTGCTCATGCGATCCGAAATCAAAGTGCTGCCATACATCACTACAGTGAAATAGTGGAGCGGATACAGTTGTCTTTTTTTCCTTTTCCTACCTTCAACACGCGATGAGGTCATTTTACGCGATAACTGACATGATTAAGGCCAGGGAGAAAATGAGGCCACGCGGGGGGTGAGCAGGGGAACCAACCTGATAGCTGGTATATGTCTGAGATGAAGGGCGCGGAGAGCGCTGGAGGGGGACGCTGCGGCACAAGACGATCAAATCAAAGACCTGGGAAGGGGCTTTGAGCAGCTCTCCGTGCTAATGAGTGAGCCCCGCTCACGGCCAGCGTCAGGCCGAACACGTTGACGCACTCCTACATCGGTGGAATCACTTATAGCTCACGCGACTGCATGTTTTTATCTGTGTGTGTGTGTGTGCGTGCCCGCCTGACGTCACCCCACTCTCTCCGATATCTGTCTGATTATCTCGGCTTCCTGGCGGGCTCAGCGGTTTCCATGGCAACGCAGCCGCCCTCGGTCTGAGGCGAGGGGGGGGGGCGGCGCGCGGAGCCTCTGCGGTTTTCCGCCGGAGTGTTGTTAGGAGCGCCGGCGGCGAAGCTCAGCGCCGCCCGTGTTGTGACGGTCTGGCTGCGGCGCGGCGGCAGATTACAGGATAATTAGAGCCTTCGCACAAAGACGCTCATCAGTCCGACTCCAATGCGCTCTGTTTGTTTGTTTTCCTCTGCCAGTGCACCAACAGGTGTGCGAGCAGGTCCTTTGGATGTGAAGTAATGGGTTGGAGAAATTTATCGGCCCCCTCTTACGGCTGAGATCACTAAACTAGCTTCATTTTTTTACACAATACACAATGCTGTTATTGGAATTTATATAGTATAGTATAAGTACGGTGGCTCAGGGGTTATTTCTCTTTTTTCCTTCTCAAATTGAGACGCCATTAAGGTACAAAAGGAGCTAAGATAATGGATGGATGGATGGAAACACTCAAAATGTCCCAGAAGAGGACCTGCTTTTTGTGTCGTGCATTTCCCCTCTCAACCTGACAATGGGAGCAGCGCCACCAGACCTCTCATGTCACATATTGGCATAATTGAGCTCGGTGAGAGCTCGTGCTCCAGATAAAGGAGATTAAAAATGTACCGTATGCCAGTAAAACCTGTGGGCTCAAGTCAACGCTTTAATACGTGGAGTAAGTGGATCAGCTTCCCACATCGGCTATAACTGGGACATAACATATAGCATGAAGAGATATTATAATAACATTCCAATGCTACAAGGTGAAAGTGAAGCCAATTTGTCCCACATCATTGAAATGTTTCATTTGAATAACATTCAAGGAAAAAATGCTCCAAGCAGAGTTTAATCAATTTCTCTATTTGACAATTTACAATGTGAATATTTTATGATTTGCTCTGGAAATAATTTAAATGTTCTGTAATTGATTAAAATGTTCAAGGCTTTTTAGTCATTTTCTACTCTCGGCCCTTCAAAGCCATTCGTTTTGAGGAAGGGAAGATGCAAATGAGTATGGCAAACAAGAGTTAGAAGCAGTAATGAAGGCTGAGCAAAACACACAGACTAATTAAATAATGTAATTACTGGAAAATTCACCGGGAAAATCCATTAAAATTTTTGATATTTTCATCCAAATATGCCATTTATTTATTCAGCTGCAAAGTAGCACGGTGTAATTCCTTGTAAGTGATTCGGTCTCGGTGTTCTTTCAGAGATTTCAGACTGACGTTGAGAAGCAGAGCGAGCCGCAGAGTCGTGCTCAGATCTATAATGATGAGAGAGAAAATTCGGGTCTGTAACGGACCGGCTCGTAGCTGGCAACATCAGGTCGGTGTTGGCAGGTCGGCTTAAAGCAGATACACCTGGGCAAGAAAACAGAGCGAGCGCTGCCTGTGATATAATGACTGCAGCAAATAACACTGATGGCTGGCTGGATCCTCTCATTCAGCCAACATGCATCACTTAAATCACCGGCATACCATTAATTAGTCTCCGCGGAGGAGACGATTCTTCATGCTCCACAAATCAACTTCTGTTCCAAGCTGTTGACACGGCCAAATGGCAAACCAGACAGCGAGTCGGCGCAAATGACACATGGTGACACGGAAAGTCTCAGATGTGGAGGAAACATGGAAGAAAGCGTGTGTGTGTGTATGTGTGGGGGGGTGGGAGGGGTCCTCTCAGGATTGAGAGTCTTTTGGCAAAGTGTGAGCTGATGTGTGTCGACAGCAAAGGGGTAGAGGCCAGGCACTCCGACGAGACGAGCTCCGTACGCCCGATCTTCAAAAGGCGCTATTCACCGCCGCGGCTCTCACCTCTGAGTCAAACGACTTTTTCTTCACGCCGCACGCTCAAACAACAGTTTAACCCGCAGCGACAAAGTGATTTCAAAAGGAGCGCTCCGCGGGTCTTTGTCAGATCAAAGTTCCACCTAATTATAATATCATTTAGCGTGGCTAATCTCGAATAAATCGCACCACCCCCTCACCCCCCCCACCCCACCCCACCCCGCCCCACCACACCCCACCCTCCCGTCTTAAAAGCGGAAACCGAATCTTTGTCACTCGAAAACTTGCGCGATGGCGTGTCAGAAGACGTTAGTGCCGCCAACTTCGGCAGCGGCACCTCAGGGGTAATGGAAGTTTGCGAGAGAGAGAGAGAGAGAGAGAGAGAGAGAGAGAGAGAGAGAGAGAGAGAGAGAGAGGAGAGAGAGAGAGAGTGCATCTTTTGGTGCACAATAGCCTCAGACTGTCATATCCCCTGGAAAGCATTGGATGGATTGGACTGGGGAAAGATGGAGGGGGAAAAGCGAAGAGCGGGCCGGGCAGAAACAGTAGCAGAGAGCAGCCGAGCTGCATATGTATGTTCACATTACATTCCAGCGATGTGATTTAGCGTCGTATCGACGTCGGCGAGCGTCGCTCCCCTCATCTGTCAGTCGCCTCTCCTGGTTTTTTTTTCCCTGGTTCTTGATTTGCATAATATACTGTAGGCCCGTGTCGCAATAAACGAGTGGCATTCTGCGCGCCGCCGTCTGTCATTGCAATTCTTCCCCGTTTACTTACAGATGGTAATTTGACACGCATGAATCGGGAGCGGAGCGGGAACGCCAAAAAAGACGCCCCTTTTTTTCCCATTCGTAAACACAGTGTGTTTACCAAGAGGTTTCGCATGGACGCAAACCGCGCACGTGAATCCAGACTGAAGTTGGCGATGAATGAAAAATTAGATCTCTGTTAACACTGATTTCTGTGCAAAGTTACTGGCTCCGTCTAATTGGCTCTCTGATTCTGCCGAATAGGCTTAATTTTAATCCTGAACAGGAATTCTTGATGCGAAATGTGGGCGTTGTGCTCATGCTTTATGAAAGCATATCGATCCAGGTTACGTAATAAGCGGTTCAACCCGTTAAATTCTGCATTGCATTTGGTTGCATATACAGAATCGATGAGCGGGTCATCCTGCGCGCACAGACTGAAGAGGAATCTAGGAAAAAAATGTAAGCCGACAGCATAGAAAATGTTAAAAAGATGTCAGGGAAGTCTCCCCTGGAAGACCGTCTGCTTCTCGGCTGTTGGGCCACAGCGGTTTGACCTCCAACATCAAGCAAAAAAACAAAAAACATACACAGTTTATTTGAAAGCAGCTCCAAACCAAAAACCCTCTTTCATGTGAATCAGGGGGAGGGTGGGGGGGCTTGTTTTGCCGCACACCCAAGTTTGATCAAGATGTGTGCGTGTGTGCGTGCGAGCACTCCTCGCGTCGGTTAGAATCACATCAAATGGAAAGACCTTGGAATTCTGATAACACACTTCTCTGATTGCTAACTGATTGCACGAGACACCCCATACTCCAGTCTTTTTTTTTTTTTTTTGAAGTAGCAACAAAATCGAAACCACCCTCTTTTTCTTGTTCAGAAATAACGACTCTTTTGGTGAAAAAGTCAAAGGC
>CM055208.1:14888052-15018052 GCA_029224185.1 Karalla daura
TGCAGCTTGTTTGTGTGTGTGTGTGCACAAGGCTTTCAGTCATGTTTCTGAGTGATTATCAGGAGGCAGCATCTTCCTCTGACTGTGCATTGTGGAGGGACTTGTAAATAGCACAGGCTCCTCTGATTCTTTAGCTGTCAACGCGTTTCACTTCGCATTCATCGCAGCATACGCCATCGTGCAAGTGGGCTAATTCTTCTCAGTCTTTCCCCGGCTTCCCTCTTCTTCCTGTTCCCCTTTCCTCTCTCTCTCTCTCTCTCTCTCTCTCTCTCTCTCTCTCTCTCTCTCTCTCTCTCTCTATCCTGCTCCGGCCTCCATTACTAGGCCTGGTCCTCGCTTTCGCTTCCATATCCTGATCCGTATCACATTCGTCCCCGGTGGGAAGAATGTGATGACGTTGCAGAGACGGATAGCGATACACACACGCGCGCACGCACGCACAGAGACACCGCTGTACAGCATATTTTAAGGATGTGCTGACAGAGGTGTATCACAGCATCTGTGTGTAAGCATAAAAATACTTAAGCAACAGTCTTAACGTCCCTGCATACACTCTTCACCTTCCCTTTGTTGTTGCTGCGGGCGGTCGGTCAGTTGATAAATTAGCCAGTCGGTCAATAAGTCCGCCAGGCGATCAATACGCTGTCAGTCACCGGCACAGTAAATTATCTGCCAGTCGGTCAGTAAATTAGACATGCGGGCGGCCGGTAAATAATTCACTCTCCCAGAAATGAGTCGCGCCGTTCAAAGATTTCAAGAAGAGTGCAAATTAATGAAGTTAGGCAGCAGCCAGGACCCCCCCTCCCCTCCTCCGACCCCCCCCGCCCGTCCCAAATTAGTGATTCAGGTCAGACGAGCGCTGAGGCTTCCTCTCAGGACGCGGCTTAACTTTGTCCTCGCAGCCCAAAGACAACGGCCGCTTAACCTCTGCCCGGGCTGCCGGCCCCAGATAGCACACGGCCAATTAACTCAACTCCTCGTCCTCGCGGATCAACTCTCACGCCCGTGGATGCGCGTGTCTCCGTATGTGATCCACGTCCACCTTAATGTGTACGTCAAGGCGCGGACGCGTGCTCCGGCTCCCCTCCGCCGTAAGGGAGGTCGATGGTGTCGTCAGATCCTCCTGCACAGTGCTCACTGCGCTGCTCCACTGTTCCCAGCCCTCCCCGCACATCACTTAGACCCATTAGAGGTGATAGGATGGAGGGATTTACTGCCGGCCTGTGAGGGCTCCTCGGATTTCACAGCCATGATTGGCCTGGGAAAAACATTGTGTTGTGAGGGAGGAGGAAGAGAGCAAGTGGAGATTTCGGCTCGGCCGAGATGTAGAAATAATGCCTCCCGATACGCAGTGACAGTGCGATGGCGATGGTAGTTTTGTAGAGGCGCGGCAAGTACTGTGGTTAAAAACACCATTTCGCAGTGGCGAAAAGTATTTTGCATTTGTTGCAAATTGGATATTTTCCGGCCTCGGTTTTCTCCGACACAAAGTACTTTCTCTTCTCTTTTTTTCAGCCTTTTCAGCCTCTGTCTGGTCCAGCACTCCAGCCCTTAAAATTTAGGAGGAAACAGTGACTCATGCTGAGCGCTCTCGAAACACGCACAATACTGGCCCGCGCCCCTTGTTTCTGAATGGCGCGCTCCATCACAGCCTGCGACGTGTCCCAGAGACAGAGAGAGAGAGAGAGAGAGCGGTGATTCACTCTGCTGGAGTTGCTCAGTTGATTGAAGCGTGCCTTTTAGTGCGTCATGGTGAGAGGCCTCATCCCGGCCCTCTGTCGAGTGGATTTTTGTTTAAAGTTTAACCACATTTCACCCGAGGTTCACCGTGCAGCCATCGCCTCTACATCCAGATTGATTCTCCTCTCAGACCGGCGACCCGCGGGTGTGGTCCCAGGAGCTCCGGATGATCCGAGAGTAATCGGCTGCTTTTCTGTCGCTCAGGTCGTTCCCTTTTCCCCCGTTCGCCGCTGCTCGCCTTTGATGAATCTCCACAATCGCCTCGCCTCTTCCTCCTGTCACCTGTTTGCTCTGATCTCTCCTTTTGCAGCCTCTCTCCTCAGTCGCCCTCATATCCCGATGTCCCCCTCTTCTGGGAAACTCAGCAGCGGGCTCGGAAAAGATAGCAGCACATAACCACTCATTTCCTAATTACAGCGTAGATTCCCTGACAAATTTGAATGTATGTAAAATGTGATTCGGTACAAAATGAACGTGGCGCACGCTGTTAGCGAGACGGTTCCTCTTTGAAATCTGCATCCCCGCTTTGCCGTCGCTCTCCAGCTGGGTGTACTGTGTGTGTTCGCTCTCTGACAGCATCTTCCTGCA
Organism: Karalla daura; assembly: GCA_029224185.1. Lineage (NCBI taxonomy): Eukaryota > Metazoa > Chordata > Actinopteri > Chaetodontiformes > Leiognathidae > Karalla > Karalla daura. Next base: position 14,890,381 of record CM055208.1, read on the forward strand.
CCTCTTAATTACTCCTTCCTCTCTGTAACTTCGATCCCTCCACCCAGCCATTCTCTGAATGTCATATTTTTCTTTCATTTTGTCGGTATGCCAGCCTTTTGACTGAAATACCACGGGTCGCTCCCTCTTTATTGGTTTCTCAGCGTGCCTGCATTAGTGTGCGGGCTCAGACGATTCGCAGAGTGCCCTCGCAAACTTCGGCTTTATAGAGTTAGCCTCGTTCCTCACCAGAAACATGTGGTATTTGTTCTAAAGAGACTGAGTAAACAAAGCAATATTTGTTTTGCGCGGTTGAGAACTATCTGTGTAGATTTCTATACGGCGCTGGCCATCCATACCCACGGTCAACATAAATGCATCCCTTCAGGTGAGTTTATGAACCGTCTGAGACAATAAAACCCTCTAACCTAATACATTTATCAAGAAATCAGAAATGCTCATGTTCCATCCAGTATCTATCTCCCCTGGTGTCCACAGAAATCCATCCAGAGGCAATTTTTAGAGTAACCTTACAGGACCTTTCCAGCAAAATTGGCTACATATTGCGGGACGTGCAGAGAATAAAGCCTGACCAATATGTTTTGTCCCTCTCCTTCATTTTCTCCACACACACACACACACACACACACACACACACACACACACACACACACACACACACACACACACACACCAGGTAAATATGCCATGAGAGATCTGATCCATCGGTTGCCGGGCAGCAGCAGCAGCAACAATAACGCCACCAGCAGTGGGACCTCCGGGACCACGGGCCCTCCCAGCAAGGCCATGTCAGACGACACCGTCACTGCCATCTGCTGCGCGCTGCACGAAGTCATCACCAAGAACATGGAGAACGCCAAAGCCCTGCGCGACGCCGGCGGCATCGAGAAGCTCATCGGCATCGCCCGCAGCAAAGGAGACAAGTGAGTAGGCCCCCGGTTTAACGAGCTGTGGCCCCGGTGTTGGTTAAGAGCTTGAGTAAAAGTCCAAATTTGGAGGCAACTCGCAGGTTTCTGAGTTTGACGCTAGCTCGTTAACCTGGATAAAGGCAGCTATTCTGTTCAGTTCATCATGGAGAACATCACGATTTCAAGTTTTGATCCTTTAAGTCTGTGAGTAAACATCGTTTTTAATCGGGTTCAGGAGAAAACCTGAGAAGGTATGGAGGATGTAAGTCATATCACACTGTACATGTCAAAGCGTGTGACGTGCTGCATTTCATAACCACAGGACAGATTTTACCTGCGCTGCTGTTTAAGTGGTTGTGAAAGCGTAATGATATGTGCTTAGCGTTTTAGTGAAAAGGAGAAACCGCTCTGTGTTGCCATCGCAACATAAGTACGAGTGTCTGACACTGTCCTACAGAAGCAGAAGACGCACTCAGTGATACATTGTGCGTCCACATTTGTTCCTCTGAGTCATTCGCATATGGCTCGCAGCGAGAGAGCGGCGCTCCGTCGCCAGAGCCGCCTTGGAAGGAGCGAGCGGACAAAATGACAAAATCTGACAGAGGCTCAGGGACAGCCGGAGCCCGGATAACCATGTGGAATCGTCCGCTGTTGACGGAGTGAAGGACAGGGGAAAATAAGAGCAACACAGATTCCCCGCTTCTTGTGTTCTGCTTTTTTAACCTGTCAAGGCTTTTCGTTTGCCGCACGCTCAGCTCTGTCAAGTAGTGACCACTGCCTCGCATCCATCACCCATAACTGCCCCCCCCCCCTCCTCCCCCCTCCCCTCCCGTGACCGTTCATCCAGCAGACAGCTGGAGCCCGACGAGGAGGATGCACTCCTGGCATGGCGCGTGGCTGCCATGGTAACGGGCGGGTCAGGGGTTGCCATGGCAGCGGGGCGTCGTCAGACGGGGGTCAAACGTTCACCGATTGTTGCGGGAGCAAGGCGCCGTCTATTTAGGGAACGGCGCTCGGGGGCACCATTGCAGTGAGAGATGAAGTGCCGGATGAAACCTTCATAAGTGCAAATTTCGCAGCGAGTGTAGTTTGCCGCTAATAGCCCACACGTCTTCATTTTCTCAGGATGGGAACACTGAGAATAAAAGCCTCATATCGACGGTGTCACGCCACGCTCGCATAATTACACACTGCGCGATTGGGAAAATGCCTGTTGCAGCGCCGCCGCCGATGTGCACTGTTTGCCAACTTCTTTGAAATGGTCGGCGCCGAAACAAATGATGAAATAACACAAAGAGCGGTGTAAATATTGGCGCATTGCTTTTAAATGGCAAAATATTGCATTAAGGCAGCACAGTTTGCACGTCCCCAAAAAAAATGTTTGTTTTCCACTCGTCGTGATGGCTGGGATTGATTCAGCCAAGCGTGTGTATCATAATCTGTATGTAAGTATATATTTTTCTCTTTTTTCAAATGAGACGTGTTTGCACCACAGATCATTGAGTTTCTTAATGCAACAGTCAAGATTAGTGGTTGTTCTTTTCACTTCCTTTTTTCACTGGGAAGGGGCAGGCGGTTTTGGCCAATTTTATGGGACAAATGTGAAATGAGCGTTTCCTCTGCCACCCCCCCTCCTCTTCAAAGGGCAGGGCTTATGAGCTGACTCCAACTGGATTCGTCTCTCAGTTGAGTGGCTGGGACGGCACCATTAGCATGGCAGAGGGGGTCATCTGTAAACTCATCTGGAAGCGCTCAGCTTTCGCGCCAGGGAACTCATCCTCCACGGAGGAGAGAAATGACCCTCTCGCTCCCAAAGCCGGCGCGAGCGCCACTGACCTGCGCACTTCTCGTTGCCGCTGGCGAAGACGGCGGACAGAATGACGCGGCGACATTATCCAGAGGAAGGGGATCAGATAAGAGACGAGATAATCCCTTAATAATCCCGCAGCAGGGAAATTGGCTGCGTTACAACAACGCGTGGGACCGTGAGTTTGTGGCGCGTGCGCGGCCTCAAGGCAGCGATATCTGTGCCTGTGCACAGCGGAGGTGAGGCAGGCTGTCATTCAAGGAGCTGCTCAGTCCTGTCAGAGCTTCATCACACGGGGTCAGAGGCTACATCCTCCTACGGGCATGTGTACACTTCTGTTGTACATCAACTCCAGAACGAAGGCTGTGTCTGCCTGGTGTTTTACACAATGCCGTTACATATTAAACTATTGGAGACACAGATTCATTTAGTTAATGAATAAGTTATAACATTCCGTAAGACGTCCAACACATTTTTTTAGCTTTTACAGCTTTACAGCTTTACATTTACATTTACATTTACGATAAGATTTGTAGCCGTAAGAATGTGACGGAGTAGGAAATGCACAGCTGATTGAACCATCGCTCTCTCATAACTCGTTTGAACCCATTTGTTTTTTTCTGTATACAACACATGTCAACATTTTCCATAAACGATGGAACATAGTGATCTGTATGTACTTTTACATCGTTGAGTGAAAACATACAGAATTTTCTTTAGCTGCTCTGTCATTATGTCCACGGCTAAACCAAAATGGCGGACTTGTTTTTTGTTCCCTTTGTCTCAATAACCCCACCCCTAGTCTCTGATGTCAGTGGTTCTTACTTCTGGCCCAACAAAAAATGCAAGAACCAGCAGAAGTAGGATTAACCAGGACTAACTACTTCATACAAACATCCAAACATAAAAACTTTATGAACTGTGTCCTTTTAAAAGTGACTCATCAGATAAAGTTATCATAGTGGAATGAAGAGGAAATGTACAAGATGGACATTCAGAATGACGAAAGGGGTTACCCATATGCAGGATGGAAGACATAAGAAGTTTTAAGGCCTTTGGCAGTCTCGCAAACATAGTTAAATTAAATGGGTGCATCAGCAAAAGCATTTCATAGTATTGTCTTTGTGACTAAATATATGGTATAAGCCATGTATACATGACCCAATTCTCAGAAAATACGAGGAGGTATATCATGGGAACAATGACTGTTTAACCTTAAGCACCCTCTAGTAAGATTCACTAGAGGGTGCTTAAGGTCTCCCCTGCTTTGAGCGGATGACCTGTTGGCGTGGCGGCCCGGGATCCTGGCATGCCGAGGTCGCCTGCTGAGTCAGTCGGCGAGGCGCTGGGCCGCAGTGCACCCAACCGAGTGGGGGCCAGGTGACATCTTCATCTCTGTAGTGAGAGCTTCACCAGGGGCTTGACATGAAGGAGGATCGACCACTTCAGAGTCTGCACCAGGTGCAACATTGTCAGTGCCGGGGGTACCTGGAGAAATAACTCCCTCTCTCTCTCTCTCTCTCTCTCTCTCTATCTATCTATCTCTTTTTGTTTCTCTCTCACCTTCTCTCCAGACACTCAGCAAAGGTGGTAAAGGCAGCCTCTCAGGTCCTCAGCAGTATGTGGCAGTACAGAGACCTACGCTCCCTTTACAAGAAGGTAGGAGTTCAACCTCACCCCCTTTTGTCACTCGTACACATACGCACACCCACGCAGTAGTTCAAAGTTAAATATTCATTTTATATCCATATTCAGTGTGTGTGTTTTTTTTGGGGCCAAGATGAGGTGGACCCATGATCACGATGTCCGTCTTATGAAATTGATCGCAAATTGATTCCTGATGGAATTAATTAATCTTCCACTTGCAGGCTGTGCTCTGAATATGAGATCAAAGTTTTAATGGTAATTTTGACACGAATCTTAAGCAGATAATTGAGAAATAGCAATTAACTCTCTCATCCAGTTGCACACAGTTTGCTTGAATCAAAATGTCCTCATAATAACTGCAAAACCCATCTGATAAACTGATAAAGATCAGTTGATGTGCAATTAGAATAGGTTTATTAAAACGTGTGAAACCAAATATCAGAGCCAAATTGACCAATCTCTGACAAATAAAGATTAGTATCCAAGTGGCTGGCAGTCACATTCGCATTAACTATATTGGGTTTTTGAGCGAACATTATGAAATGATGATATAAGAAGTCAACTCGGCCTTGAACCTTATAAAGATAAAGCGTGTTTGGATGAAAGCTTTTCACTTCCACACCTGACACTCGGTTAAACCTGTCCTCCGTTTGAACGATAAGCTGTCTCGTTGTGTTTGTGCAGCTGCAGGTTTTGGCTTGACCCCTGTGTTCTTTAGTTCCCGGCGGAAATCTCCCCGGCTGAGGTACGCCTTGTTTCCCGCTCAAGGCCAATCTCTGTCAGGATTTGCCGTCGCCTCCCAGACTGCGCACCGAGGCAGCAGCTCCCCCCTGTAATCGACGGCTTTGCCACCTTTAGTCTGCAATCATTATACAAATCTGAAAATTGGCAATCTGAAAACTGGCCTGATTATTTTTTTGGGCACCTGCAGGTTCTTTATTTCGGCACGGCTTTGGTTTCGTCGAGCGCTGTACGTACACACTTTTGTTGTGCGTATCCACTTTGGTCCTGAGGTCATAGCCACCCCCAGACCAAAGAATAATGGGGTTCTGCTGGGCACCATCACAAGCGTGCAACAGTGTTTACAGAGGCAGGGAGATCAATAACTTTGTGTTACTCACCAGCCTTTTGGGGGTTTTTCAGTCTGCACACACACACAGGCCTGCGTTCACACACCATCTAACATCAATGCAAGTGGTTATTTAGCCCCGGCTTGGGGAGACTCTGTGTTCTTAATGTTGCAGGCTTCCAGCGAACTGTGGCTCATTAATGCATGAGCTAACATATAGCTTGCGCAAAAACAGCACAAACAAGCAAAAAGTGGGGGACGCATAAGGGCTTTGGAGAGTGATGATTGGTGCTCCCATGCTCCTTTATCTTTGTCTCCCCCTCTCGTACGCACACACACGCACACACGCACGCGCGCACACAAAGTCTGCTGAAGGGCCACTTCCTCCTTAACCTCGTCCTCCTTAGCCGCTTCTTTGTTTCATCCCTAATGACAAACACCGGCGTCGCTCGCTCGCAACTTGATTAAAAGTAATCGCCGACGCTCTGCTCCTCTCACTCGTCACTAATGAGTGCTGTCGAGTGAATATCTGCCTCCAAGGTTATCTGCCATTCAGCGCGTGCAAACTTTCAGAAGCGTAATCAACAAGTTCCAGCGAGCGTTTGGAAACGTCGAGCGACACATTCCAGGGAGGCGTCCTTGGCTCCCAGACGAGCGCTTTTCATTTCTCCCATCACCGGGAGAAGGACGTGGCTGGGCTCATGTTCGACGTACATGTGCATCATTCAGAGCTGCACAATGCAGGCCCTGGTGCTTTGTGACGCATATAATGGTCGGTTACAGTCGAGGCGCTAATTTGCAGAGGTGTTGGATTATGCGCAGGGAGAAAAGTGTCCCTGTTGTTTATTCTATCTTGTGTGATTCAGAGCAACCCGACATTAACCCGCTGCATTCGAGTTTTAATGTGATAATCCCCGTCAGAAGACGCTCAGTGCAACATCAGGAGAGATTATTTGTGCACGGCAACTCGATTCACTTCAACAAGTCATTTCGTCTTGTTGTCTCCCTCAGATGATAAACCGGGTTTCCCCACTTGAATTTCAAGTACCCGCACTTGTCTTTTCAGAGATGTTGTCACACCTCAGACAACAAGCAAGCGCGCGCTGTTGTTCTTTAAAGCTCCAAAAGCACACATACATTTTTTTTTTTTATCCGTCAGCAGGAACTAAATCGCCCACCCGAATGACATTTGCCGCTCCCACCTGCTTTGAGGAAGGGAACAGAAGGCGCTGAGATCTAATCCATCTATCGACTCTAATCTCCGTACGCTGGTTCTGCATGGCGCCGGTCCGAGGCCGCCCCGTGGCGTCAGCGAGCGCTTGCCTCACCCTGGCGAGTGTGTCCCACTCCTCATTCGTCATTCTCTCATCCACGGCATTACACCGAATCGTATCCCCATGTGGCCCCCTCGGAGCCTCGCGTGCTTCACACTCCTCTAATCATTGCCACTGGAAAGCATTACACTTGACTGGATGGCACGGCACTCCAGTGATCAGACGTGAAGGATGCGGGCTGCACATGGCAGCCAGTCCCAACAACTGTTGCTTCTTCGCTCCCTTTTTTTCCCTTTTCAATCTCTTTTGGATTTGTTTGTCTTTTTACACCGCTAGTCTTTAAGGATTTAATAAAGACAAATGTCGGTGGAATGGGAGAAGTTGCACAAGATTGATAGGCGTGCGTTTTGAAATACATTTTTTTGAACCAGTACGAAACATGACTTCTCTGGGAAAAAAGAGACTTTTTCTGAATAGTTTTTCGCTCCTCACTAACAACAGAAAACCTCATCCATCATCTTTAAATTGAAACGAGATACCATCTTCAGCCTGCCCTGCCACCCTAACATCCCCCAGCCTTGGCCGGGCTCATCTGCCTGCACTTCATCATAATCCAGAAGATCCAGATCTCATAATGCTGTCCAAATGTGGCCATTATCCAGGACGGCTTTCAATAAACGCGGCACAAACAGTTTAAATGATCTTCCTCTCCCTTTTTTTTTGTTTTTTTTTGTCACTATTGAATCAGTTCATTTAGTTAAGCTGCTTTGTGCTAAGTAAATACTAAATACAGTCACTCTAAAAATTCCTTTGAAAGCCTCACGGAGACTGTACCTCGGTATCTGCTGCCTAAATTGCACGAATGCAGGCTGGTTAGTGACAGACCGGCCTAATTTTATAACTGTGGAAATCGTTGTGCTATGAAGAGCCACACTTTGACTTATCACCCAAGTCCAGAGCCTGGAATAAGGGACTTTTTCCTGCTACTATCCCTACGCTACATATTAGGTCATGGGTGTTAGGTGCAGCAAAAAATCCTGTTAGTCTCCAATCCAAACATGGATTAGGATACAATTTAGACGAGTCGGATGTCCCCGCAAAATATTTGCGAGCGAAAGCGGACGAACGAGAGGAGACAAAGAGAGAGAGGGGTGGGGGGGTTCAAATTCTTCCAGTTGGAACACGCCAGCGCTACATGCGTGTGCAGTTTTGGAGAGACGCTGAAACTTTTGGGTCAATAATGAGACATTTTCAAACGTGTTGGCAGACTTGTCTGCTTTGAAGTCTGGAAGTAATGAGATTTTCTTTTCATTTTCTTTTTTTTTTAAAGATGCTTTTTCCGAGTGTTTCGTTGGATGTATGTGCACGGTTGCGGCCGTGCTGTGCTTGTGCGTGCACGCCATAGAATATGTGTGCGTGTGTGTTGTTTTTATCAAAGACCGGTAAGAAGAGTTAATCACTTCCCACAGCAGTGCCACGGGAGCCGTGCGTGAGAGGGAGGGAGAGAGGAACGAGAATCGCGGCAGCACAGAGGCAGGCCGGGCAGACAGACGGGCCCGGACGTATCTGAACGCGCGAGAAACGGAAAGCGCAGGGCCCATAAATAAACAGTAACTCTCCATGAAAATAGCATCTGAGACAACTTGAAAGATCAGTGGTGCAGCAGTCATTAATAAACCAAAGCCAGAATGTGTTTGTAGCAACTCTGACTTTAGGATAAATCATGTATCATAATCTCCCGAGTGCGGTAAAAAAAAACTCTTACTTTTAACCAAGTTTATTTTGGATTATTTGACGGGACGTGTCCTCATTCAGCATGTGTGTGTGTGTGTGTGTGACTGAGTTTTTTGTGACTGCTGCTTCATCACAGCTCTGTGGAGGGAAGCCACAGGTCAGCTTTTCAAGTAAACAACAAACGTCCAGGAATGCTCAACAAAGCTGTCTGCAGGCGGGGTCTTGCAACATGGCCACTCCGGACATAAACCGACTCTTAATAGCGACCACAAGGACCCTCTCACTTGCACAAACATATGCACTTCCTCACTATCTCTCTCTCTCTCTCTCTCTCTCTCTCTCTCTCTCTCTCTCTCTCTCTCTCTCTCTCTCTCTCTCTCTCTCTCCACACAAGCAGAATTTAATGCTGTGTATTCACACCGTTACACTTTGTCATGTCTCTGTTCAGTGCATAATTTCAGCCGGGGGTTACTGTGCCTCATTTCTTGATAAATAATCCAGCCTGGGCGCTTATTCATACACACACACACACACACACACACATGCCAGAACACACATCACACTCATATCACATCATTACATCACGCACACGCACACACACACACACACCACACACACACGACACACGGACGCAGACCTGAGACAGATGGGGGTTTTGAGGTCAGTGAGATGCTGCGTTTGTCACACGGCTGGGTGACAGATTTACAATATGTTCCGAGGGACGTGTAATTCAGCGTGCAGGTGTGTCTGTGTGATATGAGCGCGGGGGAAAATGTGCACGTGGCGGATATGGGTGAGGTCGCTGATTGCTCATCCCGGTCCTTTGCAGGATCATCGCGCACATAATCCTCAAGATGTTCCCGTAGCTGAAATGAATGCATTTAAAAAGGAAAGCGGCGGGAAGTTTATGAGGCAAATGTAATACTTTTTTAACCGGCAAAGCGGATAAAACTGTTAAAGTGTGGCCGACTAATTGCGACGGGCCGTTGCTCAACACACGCACCAACTGAGCCATGACAAATAATTTTTGGGAGTTACAAGTGTGTGTGTGTGTGTGTGTGCGTGTTTTTTTTTTTTAAATAATTCATTTTACAATATTTGGTTTGCGCAGGTCCACATTAAAAAGCTACTGGACGGCCTGAGATTGTCCCGAGCTTGGGAGCTGCTCTCAGTTGATTTGCGAGAACAAAATGAGGCTCTCCTCTTCTGGAGGGAGCTAAAATTAACCTAGTCTCTTCCTCTGCCAGGCAGAATAAACAGGGGCAGGACAGGGAGAGGGAGATGAAAAACTTTCAAGAGACACAGAGCCAACCTCAAGCCTTAGAAGCTGCCTGGGCTCCTTTGCCTGGCTTCCCTCTGATGTTCACCTGTATGAGGCAGGCGGAGAGAGAGGAAGATGTGGGTGTGTTGTCTGAGTCCACGGAGGAAGAAATGCGGCCTCTCCCCTAACCGTATCCTGAGCCATTTACAATAAATGCTATAGTAGAATAAAGGTCAGTGTCTCAACCCACAGAACCCAAACCCAAAATAGAGGATGCAAAGGTCAGTGGCAGATCATTCCTGTGTGGACAGATCCTGAGCGGGTAAAGTGTCCACGACAGAATATCTGAGTGTGAAATGAGAGAGAGAGAGAGAGAGAGAAAGAGCAAGGGAGATTGAGGGGCTGGAAAAATGACAATGTTCAGTGGTCGCCGAGGCCCAGAGGGGACCCACCACTCATCATGTGTAACCTTTTACAATTTTTGCCATAATTGCTGTCTGGCATGAGTGCCGCCAGACACACACACACACACGCGTGCACACACACACACTAACTAACACACACCTACACCTAATTTGCTGGGGCAGTAATCGCTTTTTACCTCACAGTTCCATGACCTTCAACCAGGCCTCGGTGATGCTGAGAGCAACAGGCAGAATGGTTGCCTGGCAACCTGAAACTTTTTTTTTTTACAGTGGAGGCTGAAAGAGATTCAGACAGTGTGTGTGTGTGTATGAGCGAGAGAGAGAGAGCGAGGAGCAGAGTTGAAAGAGGGAAAAATAAGGTCCTAGTGCCAGATGTGTAGAATGTATGTGAAGTGCAGAGCTCTGCCAGCAGCCCTGGTGCTGCTGTCTGGTTTTGGTTCTACGCGAGATGTCGATGCTCATTTCACATTGAGCTGCTGTAGGCAGCCAGACGCAACACCCCAATGTCATCCAGCAAATCACTGAACTCTATAACGGAAAGTTTCCAAAGTTAACAACAGAAAATCATCTCCACCGAAGAGTTGCATCTAATTCTGTCAGTCAGTGTTAAATCGAGTGATTTATTCCAACTTTAAGCTGCAGGAGAGGGAATTACAGGGTAAGAAAGTGTATGTTAAGGCATAAAGTTCATTAACTGATGCGGAGAGATAAGGAATTTATGTCAACGACAGTCAAGTTAATGCATTTAATATATTCTAGTCTTAGCTCTCGTCTTTAATTACGATCTGTCTCGAAAATTCAATTATTAATTTTGCTTGGAAAGGTGGGGTGGGGGACTGCCTTAGGACCCCTGGACCCCATTTACAGACGGCAGACCACACACACACACACACATCACCCTGCAAAATACATTCATCATCCAATATTCAGCGACTGTGTTCGTTTGAGCAGCATGACAGTTATCCAAGTGCACAGCGGGTCCAGCACTCCAGAGGGAGGTTATGTGCCCTATAATGAGATGTGTTAAGGGGGTGAGGAAAAAGAAGACAGAGAGCAATATGAAATGTGGCGGACTGAGTGAGCAGCGGATGGAGTGGGAAGGAGGCAAGGAGCTAGGGAGTGGGCTACCTTTGAACTCAGAGGATCCAGTTTTCTATTAGTCCTCTGAGCTGCTGCGGCAGGAAATAGGAGCACACGGTAGCTGTCTGTGTCTCTCTCTTTCTACCCCCCCTTTGCTATCTTTACCCTCCTGTCATTACTCTCCCTCCGTCTCCCCGCTCCCTCCGTCGCTCTCATTACTTCCCATCCTCTCTTTGTCTCCCTCAGCTTGTGCTCTGTCCGTCCCTCCTTCGCTTCTTTCTGCCTCATCTCGTTCTCTTCCCTTCCTCCTCCTCCTCCTCCTCCTCCTTCCTAACCGCACCGGAGTGATTCACCACTCGCCGAGTACCCCCGGTCCCCGTGCTGAGAGCCCATGCTGGCCCACAGACACTAAAGCTGTGATGGCACATGCCGCCATTATCTTTTATCATCTGCATGTGTTTTGTTTTCAGAGGTACCCAATTATCTTAATGCTAAATTGAATTTGGTTCCAGCTCTGTGATTGTTGTTGACTCTCATAATCCATTTTTATGAAAAGGGCTTTGCTCCAATCACTGCTAAACTAATACAGATACAAAGTCATTGGCTTGCCAGTAATTATGGGGGTGCAGTTGTTAGTTGTATTAATTTTTAATTTTTTTTTTTCTTTCCTCACAAGGACATTCGCAGTGCACGCGTGTCGCTTTCTGCGCGCTCAGCGAGCACATGTGGGTGTTAAACAGAATACATTATGAACCTGGAGGTTGGTTCAACACTGGAAAGCGAGTTCTCAGTTTTCATGTTTGAGTAAAAAGCATGCACACGAGTTTACACAAAGCTGCTTTTTTGTGGCAGGCAACCAAGGACATCAAGGGCAAACTGTGAGTCCCCGTTGTGACAATTGCGCCCAAAACTGTGGCCTCAAACAATTATTTGATGCCTGTGCTGAAAAGAGGCGACAAAAGAGGCATGGCACAACCTCAAATGCAGATGCAGTTCTTGAACGCTGACTCAGTGTCAAGCTGTTGTTTGTGGTGTTTCTTCCTTTCTTTCCTTTTTAGCGAAAAAGAAGAAAAAAAGATGCCTTTGAACAAATTGCACTGTTTCGTGTCATGTATTTGTCTCATTGACAGGAGATTGAACATGTCAATAATGTGATTATGGGGGTGCATTTCTTGCCATACGTACTCCGTCTTATCTCTCAGGAGATGTCTGTGCCGCTGCCTGTGGAGCCCCCTTCGTTCATGTTCACTTCACAAGTCGAATAATGGGTTTTGTGTTTGCCGCAAACATTGACACGTTTTTTCTGTCTTTGTTTTTGTCTTGCAGGATGGTTACTCCCAGTATCACTTTGTGGGCTCAGCCTCAACGATAGAGAGAGACAGACAGAGGCCGTACTCCTCCTCCCGGACCCCCTCCGTCTCTCCCGTCAGGACATCCCCAAATAACCGCTCCGGTGAGGAACTGATGACTCGCAATGGAGAGCTTCTATACGCGTCTTAACCTTCTTGTTTTTTACACTTTGAATGACCAGTTTCAGAAGAGAGGACCCCTATGGAAAGAATTTAGATTTTCAGAAATTCCTAGTTGGAATTAAATCTGGTCCAGATTGAGGCTTGCTGTAATCTCTCATGGCCAGGCATCAGGCTCAACAAAATGACTGTGGTTTTGAGAAGTTCAGGTCCGTAATTTGGATAAAAAATGGGGGCACAGCCATAGTGAACTACAATCAGACCAAAAAATGGAGAGAAAACTGAGCCAGAGCTGTATTAATGGCAGTTTCTGTGGATTTTTACTGCACTCGCAATTTAAGATTTGAAGTTAGAGGAGGGAGAAGAGATAAAGAGGTGAATTGATTTGCTGAAGGCGCAATAGAAAGACTTTTTGATTTAGTTTCACTTCTTATTTCATATTTTGAGTGGATCTGGTCTGAATGGCATCGCTGGAATAGTTCCTTTTCGAAATATCTTTCCCGCTGAGAGTTCATGATCCCACACTGCTGTGTTTGTTAGATTAGAAGATCGGCTTGGTGTGGTATAAAAACTGGGAAAAGCGCCTGGTTCGATCCAGATTTGAAAAACATCTGCTTATCAATACTTGTCAAGCCACAACTTTACTTTTGATTCACTAAACGGTTAAAAAAGCAAGAAAGCGATGCAGAGTGCCATGAACTTTGGAGTGAACCAGGCTAGCGTTTTTCCTGCTTCCACCATTAATGCTGAGCAAAGCTGTCGGCTTAAGAGTGAGATCATTCACCTAATTCTCTTAGGGAGCTGCCAAACTGTCTCTCGGATGATTACCAGAGCTTTTGAGGTTAAAAGTTTACTACGAAGGTCATTACACTGTAGATTACTGTCTTCACTGGTGAGGGGATGGATGTGCCTCACCAGCCAAAGCCACAAGGCTGTAACTAACCAGAATGTACACACAGTCACTTATCTAAACACAGAGCGTTTAAAGGACAGACACATGGCTTCTAATGAGCTATAATTTAGACATCAGCCCGTCGCATCAACATTTACCAGTCCATCAGTCTTTACAGCAGGGATAAATGGCTCCCAGTGTCGCTGCTCGCCACCCACAGGCTTTCATGCCGCAAAGTATGATTATCGCTAGCCTTTAGCCGGGGCCCATTGGCCTTCATGCTTAGCGAAGGGCGCATTAGCATTAGCTGCTAGCATGGGTTGTGGAGGAGCCCTCGGCTGTGCTTTCTCCACACCGGGCTTAGCAAGCTGATGAGGCAGAAAAGTACTTTTCCTTTCTCCCGGCTTAGAGAGGTCTTCAAGGACCCGGCTAAGAGAGAGACAGAGGGGGTGAGAGTGGGAAGGAAAAGTGTGCATTTGTATGTGTGTGTGACTGAGTGTGTATATGTGTGCGTGTGTGTGTGTGTGTGAGAGAGAGAGAGAGAGAGAGAGAGAGAGAGAGAGAGAGAGAGAGAGAGGAGACAGTGAAGAGGGGCTGAGATAAACAGAGAGGGAGATAAAGAGAAAAAGCACGGAGGCAAGAAGAATTAGGGATTGAGGGATGGTTAATGCAGTGAGGAGGAAGTGAAGGATGGGGATTTGACTTTGGCCGGCGACATTGAAAACAAGGACTTTTGAGATGATTGTGCGCAGAGAATTTGTGAATGTCCACATGCAGAACAGTCGAGGAGGTGGAGTAGATGGAGGAGAATGGCTGGAAATGACTCCCATCCTCCCATCTTCCCATCCTCCCATCCTGCACCTTCCCTCTCTGAGCTCCTTCTCTCTGCTCTCATCTGTCCCATCTCATTCACCCATTTTATTCCTCGCCGCCTCCTCCTCCTCCTTTTCCTCTTCTTCTTCTTCTTCTTTGCAGTAATCCTACTTTCTTCTCACCTCTCACTCTGATCTCTCACTCTTTACAGACTGCCTCAGTGCACACACACACGCACACACACGCACGCACACTCACACACTCACATGCATCTGTATCTCCTCTGTGCATATGCTCCAGACTGCAATCCAGCCCCTTAGAGATGGATCAAAGCCGAAGGAGTAATGATGCCGTGCAGGCACACAAGGAGAGGGGGAGTGAAAGAGACAGAAAGAGAGAGGGGGGAGTGAGTGGCAAAACTGTGAAAGAGATAGAGAGAGGAGAGGAGTATAGGATGGCAGAGAGACAGTGGGAGATACAAAGGCAGAGAGAGACCTTTGCATCCATCACGGCCCCCACAGGGTCCTGCTGTGTTTTCCACTGATAGAGCCAGTCTCCTGTGCACTCGCCTCCAGCGGCGGCACATCTCATCCCCCGCGGTAACTCCGGGGACGTCCGTGGCACGGCTTGAGCCCCCCGCCCGCCCGCACACACATTAATGGAATCTGGCGCCGAGGTGTCACACATTGGAAATTGAATATCAAAAGTGTCAGAAACATTAGAAAAGGCCATAGGATTCACTCACATTGCCCAATGTTTGTAATTTCCATCACCGTGTCCGTATAGAGGCTAATCATGCGCACGTGCCTCGGCTTTTAATGTCAAATATTGAGGGGTTTGCTGACAAAAAGGAAAAGTCCTTTCTGTGTTCAAACACAGAAAGTGAGATGCCAAGGTACTCAAAAAATCACTTAAAAACCCTTTATTCTATTTGCCCAGTCATATTTGCAAGTGTTTTGCCCCACTGCTGTTATCAGGGTGTATTGCAGGAAAACAGCTAAGCACAACAAAGGATTCTGGAGTGCCTCACATCTCATTCTTTGTTGCAAATGTTTGTGTTTGCACAATGGAGAGGTGCTCTCCATTAACCGCTTCTGTGTGTGCGTGTGTGTGTGGGTGCGTGCGTGCGTGCAATTCAGGTGGACTAAAAGCCTGAACAGACTTTAGAGATTACCCACTTATACTCTATATGCAAAACGGCATATATACAAGTTTATATATGTACATGACTACACATCAGTCCTGTATATACATGTATATACACACATGTGTGTGTGGGTGTGTGTGAGTGTGTGCAGGAATGTTTAGCTAAGCAGACTGAAGAGGCTGATACACAGGTAGGCAGGATTCAGGAAATTCAATGTGTCGAGATAACAGGGACTGAGTAAGCACTTTAAGTATTCTATAAGGGGATTACATTGTCACATGCTGAGTGTGTGTGTGAGATAAAGAGTGGGGGAAAGAAAAAAAAACGCACTCTATGTACAGTTCTATGTGTGTTGCCTCTGTCCTTGACGGTGCATGTGTGTGTGTGTTTGTGTGTGTGTGAGTGTGTGTGTGTGTGTTAGCTGATGCAGTCACGGGTGAAAAACCGATCTGCTCTCGCAGCTCAAGAAAGCGACAGAAATAGAAAAACTGTGAGGTTCTGAGACGTAAAAAAGATTTGAATTTCTGATAAGATGGTGTTGGAGAGAGCTCGGCTATAGCGCTATAAAGTGGCAACACAATTTTTGGCAGACACTCATGCAGTGATAAGCTGCAGGCCTCCCGTCAGACATAACCAGGATGCTCAGTTTTCACTTTTTTTTTTTAAACACTTGTGGCTTGTCATGAGAGAGCAGACGTCTCGTCACCCTCTGACCTGTGAGCTTCCATTTCTCAGTAGAGTCTCAGCCCGTCCACTCACATGGTGGACTAATGAGAGTTTGGAGCAAAGTCAGCCTTTTCACTGCAAACCGACAATGGCTGCTCGCCTCATTTATTCTATGTGCTGGCAGACACTTTTTTTTATTCCTAACCTGCATTTGGCAGATGACAGATGATCATTTTGGACCCAGATCGTGACACCTTGATCATGTCACTTGCTGTCCAAATTGAGAAAACGTGCAGCAGATATGAAATCTGATATTCAGAGAATGCATCAAACAACCACTGTACTGTATGTGTGTGTGTGTGTGTGTGTGTGTGTGTGTGTGTGTGTGTGTGTGTGTGAGTGAGAGTGTGGGTGTGAATCCCCAGAAGTCCTTTAACATGCTGGAGGTGACCCTTTATGCCGACAAGCTAAATGATGAATAATGACTGTGCACCTTGAGAGTTCAAGACACTCACACACACTGTGAAGGCGCATTTTGTTGTTGTAGGTTTATTGCTCATTATATTGTGTGTGTGTGTGTGTGTGCACGCATGTGTGTGTGTGTAGCAAGCGCTCCAGCCTCCCCCAGAGAGATGATGAGTCTGAAGGAACGCAAGATGGACTACGATTCCACGGCAACCAACGCTGGTTTCCATAGCAACAAAGGAGAGCACACATCCCGGAAAGATGGCATGGCAGGTGTGTGTGTGTGTGTGTGTGTGTGTGTGTGTGTGTGTGTGTGTGTGTGTGTGTGTGTGTGTGTGTGCGCAAGTGTGCCCGCTCGATGGAGAGACAGAGAATAATTAAGGTTCTATTTTATCCCCCTCTTCATCTTTCTTCTGTTTTCATTTCCTGATTCTTCTCCTTACGCCCTCTCCTCTGTCTTTTCTTCGACATCTCTCCATTGTTCTACTCTTGCTCGCACACTTTGATTTTCCTCCGTCTCTGCTACTTTCTGCACTGTATCTTTCCATTTACTCTCTTTCTTACTTCTTTTGCTCTCTCTCTCTTCTCCATTGTCTTTGTTCCACCCATTTTTTTGCCCTCTTTCATTCCCCATTCTTTTTCCTCTTTCCTCCCACAATGTTCTCTCGAGGCCACGAGGGGCAGACTAATTGCTGAACTTTTTTTTTTTTTTTTGACAAACCGCAGGAAGATTTGGACTCTAATTAGCTCGTATATTTACCAAGCCAGTTGCAGAGTTTCCCACAGTCTTTGAATTGTTATTGTGAGCAGTGTCACTTGTGCGAGTCCTCTTCATTTATCATGCGCATTCAACGGCATGTTTCCGTTTCATTCCTCCCTCCGTGCAGTTCAAGTATCCTGTGGGACGTCTACGTTGTTCCGAAACTCCTACCTGACCGCCAGCGATGATATCAAGCAAAACCAGGTGAATACACACACGTGCACATAAATTGGCATGTGCCGTCATGACAGGGTGGTTATTAGCAGAGGTAGGCCAATGGAGGAGGCACACACACATATTTGCCCTCTTCTAAAAGGTGTCTCGCCGCGATAAGAGCTGCACCGGTTGAGTGCGCGATGGTGGCGCCCCCCCCCCCCCCCCTCCCCCGCCAAAAATCCAGCGCCACCCCTCAACCGCGCTCGACGGCCAATTAAAACCATTACCTCGGTTGATTGCACTAATCATTTGCTCCTGTTTAATGACTCCGCAACAGGCAGCATCGTAGCCTGTAAGCGTGGAAGATGAGACGCGGGCATCGGGTGTCTCGATCACCTGCGCTAAACAGATAATCAACGCGCAAACTCCTCCGGTCGCAGCTCCGGTTTAATGGCCGGCAGTCAAACTTCACAGGGAAAAAAATTAAATGTGTTTTTTTTGTTTTTTTGTACTCCTTCTTGACTTTTAACACACACACACACACCTATCTTGTGAGAGTTGCAGCATTACAGATGAATTGCCCCCTTCAATACCTGCATGTAATAGAGAATTCTCAGCATGAGACCCCTCCCAGCTGATTCCTATCTGAGCCTTGGACTGCCTGCCTCTCAACCCCTTCTTCTCCACTTTCCACCCATCTCTCCGCCTCCATCTCCCTCCTCTGTGCCCCCGCTGCCCACATCTTTGTGTCCATTCTTGCTTGCTGCACTTCAAACCCATCACTTTTCTCACTACCACCCCACCCCACCCCCCCACCCTCTTCACCCACCCACCCACCCACCCACCCCCACCAGGCCCCGGTGCAGCCCTGCGTCGTGCCCCCACAGCCCCAGCAGGACAGTCCATCAGCAGCCGTGCTAAAAGACTACGACCCCTACCCTCCCCCTCCTTCTTTCCCCCAGCCCCAACCGCCGCAGCCTCCGCCCCACAGCCAGAGCCGGAGCTTCGACGAGGTCTACTACGAGGACCAGGGACCCCCGCCCCCTCCGTCCCAGCCGCAGATGCAGGCACAGGCCCAGCCCCAGGCTCAGCCCCAGCAGCCCCCGAGCTCCAGCGGACCGCCACGAGACCCGCGGGAGGACCTGCGCATGCACCTGGGCCTCAAATCTACGGGAAACTACGTAGACTTCTACTCGGCCTCTCGGCCATACAGCGAACTGAACTACGAGACCAGCCACTATCCGGCCTCGCCCGACTCCTGGGTCTAGTTCCACTATGGTTTTGGGTGGGGGTGGGGGGCAAGACAGAGTCTGTGTGCGTGTGTGAAAGGGATTATTTTTGCAAGTGGTCAACAGCAGATCAACACAAAGGAAGGAAGTTAGTGTGCTCAACAATGAAAAGGGGGGAAAACCGGGCTAGATGGGGACGCGAAGCGATGCAAAGTCAGGTCGAGTGACAAAGAGAGACTGTGCATGTGCATGCCAACATTTCCCTTTTTATTTTAATTTTTCCCAGGCCACTTTATTTCAGTCAGCTCCATTGCACCGGTGTGCGGACAAGGTGGGAGTAGATACGAGGAGAGAGCATTTGTAAGGGTGAGAGGAGTGGATGGGAGGGCTGCGCAGGGAGAAAAGAGGAGAGAGAAAGGGTTAAGAGAGAGAGCAGAGGGGCCAGAGAGCAGGAGAGGGACGGGGTGGAGGAGTAATGCGGGATCGGACGAGGGCGAGCGCTTACTCTGTAGGTGCTGGCAGGGGCCTAACCTTTTGTTGGAGAAGGAGAGAGAGAGAAAGAGAGGAGACAACGATGGCGAGAGGGTCCTTGAGGAGGTCAGGAGGAGTAAAAGCACAGAGAAGATGAAAGCACATCAGACACAAGGCAAGAAGTGGATGTTTACCATTTCACCCAAGTGACAAACGTAGCACTGCTTTTATCCTCCCCTCTTCTTTTTTTTGTTGTAATGGCCTTGCCGCCTGCAGAGGCCTCTGAATTTGTGTTCAAGGAATGTCATCTTTAGTAGACTTTTTTTTGTCATCCTTCTTTTTAACCTTTATTAATTTGTACTTTTTCTAAAGTTTCGCTTAAAAAAAAAACAGCATTTTTATTTACAGCGTGTACAGCTCGGAGGTGATATAGTGTGTATATTACACATTTTTCGATGGGGCCACATGTGAAATTTCAATTCATTTTCTTTGATTTTTTTTTCCCGTGACTGACTACAACAAAAGCAACAAAAACAAGTAAAAC
The DNA here is from genome assembly GCA_029224185.1 of Karalla daura. Taxonomy (NCBI): domain Eukaryota; kingdom Metazoa; phylum Chordata; class Actinopteri; order Chaetodontiformes; family Leiognathidae; genus Karalla; species Karalla daura. The sequence goes on from CM055208.1 coordinate 14,910,198, forward strand.
TGCGAACGCGAGAAGTTGAAAAGACCGACATCGTCAGGATGGACGTCAGTGGACACCTTTGTTTTGACCTTTTCCCTCGACAGAGAGAGAGAGAGAGAGAGTGAGAGGGAGAACCCCGGCTGTTTTTGTGTTTTACCCCCCGCATCGAGTGAATTTCATCGAGAGCTGCGTCAGACTGGCAGAGCAGAGACTCCAGAGCTCCCCGTCAACAAGAGTGCTTTTTCACTGCCTAAAGAAAAACATGTGTATGTTAAAAGCACACACTCTGCCTCTGGAAGGGATCGTCTGTCTTTTCCGTTTTTGTTATTTCTTTTGGGGGGGGGGGGGTAGCGGCTGATAAGTTCGACCAATAAGTGTGGGCTTTCAGTGGTTTTTATCATCATCACTTGTGCATATGTTGTACAATCGAGACGGAGAGACAGCGAAACGTGACATTGTGCCAAACTCTGACACCTCGCGGGCCAGTCCGAGAGGACCTTAAAGGGGACGCCCTGTCGGCGTTTACCGACAGTGACCTGGATGACTCCCTCCTCTGTTTGTAACGTTTAATTTCTTGTGTTTTTAATCAGGTGATTATCGCTGGGGATCACGAGTAACAACTCCCTCCCATTGATGTACAGACCTGCCTCCCTGTGTCGGCTGAGCATGTGTGAGCGCGCGAGTGAGAGGGATTCGTGTGTGTGTGCGTGTGTGTGCGTGTGCGTGCACGTCTGAGTGTGCGTGTGTGTGTGTACGTACGTGTGCATGTACCGTGTGTGGCGGAGCGCGTGGCCCGTGTGTGTACACGTAAACATGAGCGAGCGTATCTATGCATGCATGTGTGTAGTAGTGTGCGTGCGTGCCTCTGTTGCGTGTATGTGCGTGTGCGTTCCTGTATAAATCAGTGTCCCAACAAGGCATTCCTACTGACAGTTTGTCCAGTTTTACAACATGAAAAACCAAGGTTACAAATCACTAGAATGAATTGTTGATATAGAATGACAAATCTATGAATATATGAATATAAATATAAATATATATATATAATTTTTATGTGCAGATGTCAGTGTCACTAAAATGCAACAACTGTTCGCAGAGTTAAAAAAAAATGATTATGTGGTGTACAACAGGACTTTTGTTCACTTGACCTAAACGTGGAAGCTGCTGATCTGCCCCGCCCCCCACCCACCTCCACCCGAATCCACCCCTGCCCCCCCCAGCCCCCGGCCTCCCCCGAACCCACCCCACCCACGCTCCCCAAATCGAGATAAAAGAGAAACCCCACCTGAAGACGCTCAGGCTCTGGTGCGAGTTGTGTGTTATTGTGTGTCCATGCTTCTTAGATGACCCTGCTGAGAGAGGACCGTACTTGAACACAAGGAAAAATAAAAAGACTCTTTGCAATCAAACGCCGTGGTCTCCCCTATTGTCGGTCCCCCGGGTTCACACAAGAGCACGACGTCCTAAATTAGCACCTCTGTCGCTCTCTTTTCGCCTTGCGAGGAAACGGCGATCCATGTGGCGAGTGTTTCTCCGGCACTCTTTGATTCACGTTTGTGCTCGTCTCCCAGCGTGTCTTCTGTTCAGACGGGGCCTCAGGTGGCTTTGAAGATCTAATCGGGCTAATGGCGTGATGTCAGAATATTTTCCTTCCCTTCAGACCCCCCTCAGCTTCACGAGCCAGACTTTAAACAACAGTTGCTGCTAAAAAGCTGCGAGCAGTCAAACTCGAAATAGTGCGAGCAGGTGTAATGAGGTTGTGCGTGCATCCAGTCGAGTAAACCCCAGAGACGCTCACTGAGAGGAGAGTAAATAGCAGCGTGAACACTTGTACCAAATAAAGCAATCTCATACACTAAGTTTACAGCGCAGTGGGGGCACTGTGGAAAGCTTTGGATGACCAGTTTTATAATTTCAAAGTGTTTTTTTTAACAGATTATGCCTGGCAGACAGAGTGTTTAACAGCCATCATGTAGGCTAGGGACTCCGTATTCACATATTTCATATTTTCACAGTTTGTCCTGGTCTGTATGTCGTCCTCAAAATATCCTTTTAAAAGCTGTTCAGTTGTGTCTCATTGAAAGTCATCTCAGCCAACTTTTTTCAGCAATTTCAAAAATTTCAAGTTTTAATGGTTAATTTTGCTAGAATGACAATGGTTAGATGAGATTTTTGGAATTTTTAACAGAGCGTATATTTCATCTGCTAGTCACAGCCAGTCACAGCTGTCTACAATAGATTTGCATGTACGTCCACTCAATCATATTGCTCTCCCATGTGTCACTCTGAGCCATGACTGTACGTGCCGACGTATCCCGAGTGGTCTGTAAACATCAGATAGGCGCCGCAACGCAAACAATGCCAGCGAATCCCAGCTGCTTTCACACAGACAGTTTACCACCGTTGCCCCTCCGCCCCCACCCCACCACTGGCTGACAGGCAACACTGTTAACATCTTGATACCGTCGTCTGTTCTCACGGACATATTCACCGGGGACGCGACTGACAGGCGTGTGGGAGCGTGTTGTATGATAACGTTCTGGCCCGGTGTGACACCAGTGGGATGTGGTGTTGACGATAATAATAATCATAATAATAATGATAACAATAATGATAATATAGATGTGTAAAGCCACTGTTAGGGAGCTCCTGCACCCACCAGTCCTACACTGTCATGCTGATTAGAGTGGAAAGACATCAAAGGTGCGCTAATGGAAAGTCATGTTTTGTATTTTTCCCATTGTTTTGTTCGGTCTTTGTGGCGCCCCGTACGGCTTTAATCCCATTCATCCGCACCTCCATTTGGAGATTGGGCTGAACGTTTTTTTGAAATCTTCCATAATTCCCAACCTCTCTCTCTCTCTCTCTCTCTATCTCTCTCTCTCTCTCTCTCCCTCTCTCTCTCACTCACTGTCTAGTGTCTTTTTTCCTCTTTGATGCTGTCCAGTTGAGCCCGGTGAAGTTGGGGTAATAACTCCATCACGTTTATCATTAGCCTTCACAATAGAGACGAGCCTCCTCCATCTGAACACAGTCCCGTAAAGTGGAAGAAGGCTGGAGTAACTTAATGTGGCATGAAAATAGCACCTCAATTTTCCCGTGCCGCGGCCTTTCCAGAAGATGCCCCATTCCACCCAGCAGACGCCCCCGGCCTTCACTGTCTCTCTTTCTCTCTCTCTCTTTGTATCTCTGATAGCCTGCCCGTCCTTCTAGCCATCTCACTCTCTCTTGCTCTCTCTCTCTCTCACACACACACACACACACACACAAACACAATTGAAGAGTTGCACACATGTCCATGTGTGCAGGTGCATGTCAGCAACAAGCAGGGGGGGAGGCAGGGACGGCCCAAAGTGAGACACGAGTGGGAAAAGGAGGAGACAAGAGACATAGAGATGGGGGAGAGCAGGTGGAAGGCTTGTGATTTATACTCTGAGGATTTGAGCGTGAAATCAATTTGCGTTTAAGGAGATGCGAGGCTCCACCGCGGGCCACAGATAGACCTTGAGAAATGAACGCTCTCATCTGGAAAGGACAGAGAGAGTGAAAGGTGGTGCATGAAGGAGAGGCAAGACGGAAGTGTGGGCCGGCTGGATGAGAAGGAGATGTAAACTTAGGGGAACAGGGCGAGAGAGGGAATGGGGTTGTTGGTAGCGAGGTCTTGGATAAACTGGAGAACTTTAGATTTATTTTTCTTTCCTTTTGAGTGATAAAAAAATAATGGAAAATGAGAAATGCCCCAGAAAACGTCTCCCTTAAACACCCTTCTATTTTTCATTAGCTAAGAGAAGCTTGTAAAGTGAGGCTGCAACTGCTGGCAGCTAGAAAATAGGGCCCTATTCAGGGACTGGTGACACTTCAAATCACAGGCTGCTGTGTCTAAACCTCTGAACACATCACAACTTTAGAATGTGCCTGCATTTGCATACACCCTGAGACGGCGCCTGTTTATAGCAGGTGCAAATGATCAAATAAAAATAAATCATGACTGACACACAGGAAGATGCAAGAGCAGTAAGTTTATGTATTATTCAAAGTTAAACAGTTGCTCTTGAGAAAAAAAGAGGCTTGTTTTGCTTTGAAACCCCTAAACCTGAAATAAGGTTTTTTTTGTTTGTTTTTTTTCCGCTGCATTGGCCGAAGGCAGAGAGCTGTAAATGCAGCGATGACATATTACCCACCTTGAGTTGATGGGGCCGACTTCTTTGCTTAACATTTTGCATTTCCATAAACATTAGTATTCATCTGGAGGCATGCATCTGGCTACCTGATGAATGTCTCCCGGATTCTCTCTGCTAGCTGCATCGCTCGTTGGTCTCCACCAGGTCCTGAGGGGAAAACGTGGCTCGTCGCTAACTACGCTACGCTGGATCTTTGTCACCGAAACCAGCTGGCTGCTAATGTGGCGAGAGCAAGGCAATAGGCTATACAGGAAACGAGAGAAATGAGTGGCTTGATTCGGCGATTTGAATAAAGACCACCTACCTCTCACTCCTTGTTCGCCCCGCCACGCTGCGTCTGCCTGCTCGGCAACAGAAGAAAGGAAAAAAACAATGGCAGGAAGCCTCCCTGCAGCGACGTGTTCACTACTGTTTGACATGGGTGTTATCATGGTTCGTTAACACCTGCAGGAAGTGGAAGGATGTTAAATTTGATCCCTGCCAAGAAACCCATCGCCGGGGCTCTAAAACTGAACAGTGGTGATTAATAAAGCTGAAGATTGCCACGGAATATGAGTAGTGATGAAAACCCGAGTGGAGCGCTCAGCGGGAATAAGAATTCAGGAGAAAACATCACAGCGGCGATGAAACAGTGGGTGAAGCATTAGCAGTTTCTTTATAAGGTGTTTTTCAAAAATTGTTTCCAAGTGTGGAAGGGATCACGTGTGCGGCAGTGTGGAGATCATGCTTCGTATCTTATTTTATTGACTGCTCTTTCCCATACCTCACATTTTTTCATCATATAGGAGCTGGCTTTGTGAATTTCAACCACATCTCAGGGATGTTTTATGAGAAAAAGGTCAAAGCAGCATGAGAGTGAAGTCACAGAGATGATCCGACCACGTGGGGTGTGCAGAGATAGGGACAATACCGCTTTTTACGGTGAGTAAGTATTGGACTAAGTGACCTTCTGACCTCACAGTGGTGCTTGGTGAAACAAGAGCCCCTCAAACATCTCCTATTCAGTCGTCCCCGATCGATCCTGATGGTCGCTCGATCCACGAGCTGTTGATGTGTAGTCGACACCGTCTCCGCACAAACCTGTGCTCGGGCTGGGACCGGAGGTGAAATATTTTTTGATTTGACTCTATTAACACGGCAGCCACACAATTCGATCCACTATGCAGAACAAAGCACAACCGGGGCAGCTTTCATCAGACTGAACTGAATCCATCAATAACAGCAAAAGCTCACAGAGCTGAGTGAGCACTCACACGTCTCCATGCTCTTATTAAAATGACGCACACCTCGGCTGGAACCAAACAGTCCTCTGTGTTCATTTCTGTCCTTTCTGCTAGCTTTTGAGCCGCTCTCCCCAAAAAAAGCTGCACGGTAGATGTACTATATCCCACCTGACACTGACCTCAGCTTGTGTGGGAGAAACAGAGCGATGGGAGTAAACCTATGGAGGATCGATGCAGCAGTGCATTATTGCTAATCAGTCTGCTCGTCGCTCTGCCTCTCCTCTCCATCCTGTCTCCACTTCATTGCGGCTCGACTGTGATTGACATGGACACATGCACCTCAGACACTTATGAGGATGGCTCTCTGTGGCACGCACATGTGCACAGAGCGGGGCGTGCACGCACACACACACACACACACACACACAGCATAAGGCCTCCTGTCAGGTATTGAATAGTCAGTGCTGCAGAGCAGAGAAGCAGCCTTGGTTATTCATGTGTGATGCTGCTGCTGCAGAGGACCCAGCTGGCTCCCACAGAGCTACGTCAGACTGTGAGTGTGTGTGTGTGTGTGTGTGTGTGTGTGTGTGTGTGTGTGTGTGTGTGTGTGTGTGTGTGTGTGTTTGGGTGTGTTTGGGTGTGTGTGTGTGTGTGTGTGTGTGTGTGTGTGTGTGTGTGTGTGTGCGCGCGAAGGAGAGAAAAAGAGAGAGCTTGGATGTGTCAGTGGCATGATTGCATGTGTGTGTGCGTGTGTGTGTGTGTACACCTGTCAGTTTGAGCAAATTCACTCACCTGTGACGTCCTCATTCTGTCTCTCTGTAAGCCGTCACCGAGAGTGCTCCTCTCAAAGGCCCAGGAAACACACATGCACACACGCACACACACATGCACGCACACGCACGCACTCTCACTCAGTCATATCAGCCGTGGGCAGGTGTTGAGATCACTGACTTCTGAAGAGGATTTCACCTGTGCCAGTTTGAATGCGTGCCATGTATTTTCACCCTGAGTAATGAATGTTGTGCATGTGTGCATATGTGTGTGTGCGTGCGTGCACATGTCAGAGAAAGAAAAAGGCGGGGAAGAAAAAAGAAAAGGGTGGTGGTGGTGGAGGTGGAGGTGGGGTGAGTGACACAGAAAAGAGAGTGCGAGGGGGAGGAGAAAATGAGCTGGATGTTGAGCTCTGTGTTTGTCTTTGGCTTCAGTCGCGCGCCTTCTATCAGTGACTCTTCAGTTTTTCTGGGACATCACAGGCCCGGCTTTGTTGGAGTGACAGCGACGATGAATCCTGCAGGACACAAACGCCCACATGCACAACTGGGGACGCTGCGCTCGCGTAGCAAAGCTGCATTCTTCCATCTAGTGGCCACATATGCACACACACACACACACACACACACACACAGACACACACGCTCTCACATGCATACTGTACGCCTGTGGATGGCATGCAAAGACAGGTTCAAGCAGACTGAGACACACTGGTGACTGGTATGCTCTTGAGGGCTGCTTTACAACCCTGAAATCAATAAAGTGCAATTAAAAGTAACGTTTTTTCCCATAACTAATTTTGCTCCACTAATCACCCAGTGACAACAGTCATATACTTTTAATGTCCAGTGTGACTCTTGAGGGAGAATTCCAAAGTGAAAGAGGATAAATCGGGTCACAACAGCCATAGTGATATCATCATTTTGGATCATTTCAGGGTTGGAGCTCACAGATTTACAACTCCCTGAGATGTGAGCATTTCCCAGTGGACATATAAAATATGCCACTGAGTTCTATTCAATTCTCTGTGGAGTTTGCATGTTCTCGTTGTCTCTGCATGGGTTTCTGCCAGGCTTTCTGCACGGACTGGTGAGCTGTCCAGGGTGTATTCCCTGCCTTCACCCTGCAGGTAAGATGATGGATGGACGAAGACTATAAGTCAGAATCTCTCCGGCCGCACTCATTTTGAACATCTTTCTCATCTGTCTCTGACTCAACTTTATGGAAGTATCCCTCTAAATGTGATGAGTGCCCCTTTCATGTCATCCGACCGCTGACCTTCCATTATGAATTGCCCCATGTAAAATGTGCTGCTAATGGGCAAGTAAAGCTGCAAATTAATGACATTTTGAAGTCATGTCCTACACATCTCAGGAGAGACAACGATGCCGTTTATAATTTAATGCCACGTGAGGACACTTAAATAGGAAGCTAACTTGAACAAAAAGTGCATATTAATAAATTCAGAGATTAAGCTTTAAATCAAATGCATTCTGTCCAAGAAGCCAGGATCTTAATTAGGCAGATCTGGTGATTTATATGCACAGTAGTGGTTTCTCAGCTTTAATGTCAATAAAAAAAAAAAGTTTTGACTCAGGGAACTGTGGGTGTGACTGTGTCAGCAGTACAGTAGAGGCAACTCATTTCATTTATGCAGGCACTCCACTTAATGTGAAATTTTCATTGATACTTCCATTTTATGTCAGCTAGACATTTAATTCTAATATATACAATGAATTTCATCATATCAAAATGGGCTGTAATAACCCAAGCTGTGTCATTTGAGATATGTGCTGACAGCATGTTGAATTGAAGCCAGCCGGGGTACCCGGAGAAAACCCACACAAGAAAAAAACAAAGCTGCACAGGAAGGCCCTCCATCCGACCGAGGAATCAAACCCATTTCCGTTGCTGTGAGTTGTGTGCGTGTTAAATAAGAATCAAAGTCAACATCTTAATTCAACATCACAGTTCATGTTTGTTTTGTTTTTTTTCCACAGGGTTCATCAAAACCCCTGGCCTTTTGATTGGCTGTCAACGCCTTCCTCTGATGACACTGGGCCACCTCGCCACTGCCAAAACCCATTGCTCATCAGCAATGTGTGTGTGTATATGTGTGTGCATGTGTCCACACGTGTGTGCACAGTAACACAACTTGTGGCCGTGTGGGTGGTTTTGGAGCCAGGGGCTCGGAAATGATCTGATTGCATTTGTAATTCTGAGTATTGGTCATGTGATGTGTTTCAATGCATTATTGAAATGTTCTCAATTAAAAGCAGCGTGTGTGTGTGTGTGTGTGCGTGCGTGTGTGTAGGTACCCTGAGAGCAGTGAACACCACTTATTGTGATGGTCTGAGTGAAGAATACAGCTGCCACTTCACACTGCAATTATGTCATCACGGAGTTGACGATTGGCCCGCACGCATCACTGTGACCAAACACGCACACACACACATTGTAATCACATGACCACACATGTACCAGAGGGTACACTCATCAGACTCGTCACTCTCCCTGACGTATCATTATGCACATATTTAACAGTTCACTTTCAGGATCGACTTGGAATTAACAGCTGCTCATCACACTCACATGCTCTTCTGCAATACAGATAGAAGCATAATGTGAGCCCCATTGTACTTAGTCACATTCCTTTTTTTTTAAATAATTTTTTGCCTCTAGGCTTTGCCTGCAATTCTCAGCAGTGCCCAAGGAGACGGCCATGTCAGCCAGTTAATGAACCACTGGGCTCCAGTATGAAAGTAGGTCCAGCACTGTTACTCACAGCAAGTGCACTCTCTCTTTTTCTCTGTCTGTCTCTTTTGCTTTCTGTCAGCTCACCCAGCTGTGGCTTTTGTCTCCATAGCATTGTGGACTTGGAGGTGAGAGCTGGAAACTCGCTGGTTCATTAGAACCCTCAATAAATGCTTCGGTTTTAGAAGCTGTGTAGGTGGACGATGAGCAGGTGCTTAGAACTGTGTTCTGTGGAGGGAATCATTTATCCCACAGTTGGTGTAATTACATAATGTTTAAGTCAGAGCAGAGCTCGTGGGATCAAGTCCCTGATCTTTGCTGAAAGCTCCTCAGTTATGCGTTGCCTACGTGTGCATTCACGATCTATTTCCTGGTTCAAAGAGACTGGTAAAAATATCAGAGGGGACACATGTGGAGAGCCAAGAGATAATACTGTTTTATTTCAGTTGTTCCCCATTAGGTGTCTCCATTGCAAAATTAGACAAGAGATTACTGTCTAAACAAAAGCACTCATCTATGATAACACATTTCAGTTGCTTTGTGTTTTTGTTTGAAATTTAAGTATACAAATAGGCTACAACAAACAGGCAGACCAACGTTTTAACATGTCTTAACAAAACTCACGCAATTAGAGTCAAAACCCTGATGAAATAACTTCATTAAACACCGCAGTGCAGGTTTTTATCAGCCATCTTGTCTCCATGGCTCCATGAACTTTATACTACAAGGCTTTTGTTCACCTTTGTTTTGGTGTAAAGAAATGATATCATTGAGATTTCTTGCAGGAAATCTATGAAATGTGGATGCATTTTTATTTATATGTGTGGAATTAAGCTTGCAAAATGAATAAATTAAATTCTGTGGGAAAAAGAAAATAACGTTGCTTTTTCGGAGGATTCAATTCAAGGCTGATCGAGCTATTGTACCTAAACACTAGAAGGAATAAAACAGGACGCAGACAGTACATAGAGGGTTCAAATTTTCATGGTATCAGAATGCGGCAGCGAGGTTACAGCAAAACGTTCAGAAGGAACATGAATTAGCACGGTTGTGCAATATTTAATATCGAGTGACAGTGGTGTGTGTGTTGTCAAGAGGTAGGTCTGGAGAGGTGTGTGTGTGACAGAGAGAAAGCTCACTCGCACGCTACATAACATGTTAATATAACTGCTGTTATTTTTTATGTTATCCCTGTCTATACCATGAAATAAAACTGCTGAAGAAACTGGTTCAGTGTGACGGACATCTCAGATGAATGCGTGCGTCGGACCACGCTGGTAGCGCCGTGACGTCATCGCGTACCAAGCGTCCCCGAGCCTCGACGGTGCCAGGCGACGTCATCACGCACCGTTTCCAAACAATACTCAGGAAAAAGCCACGTTGACGGTCCGGACCGTAGAGTAGAGCCCAGTTCGTGTTAGAATAAAGCGGAGAGCGGTGTGTCTGCCCGAGCCCGGAGCCCGGAGCCGCCATGTCATCCCCACCTAAGGAGAAGATAGAGACCAAAGGAGGACACCTTCCCGCAGGTAACGCTCCCTGGGCTGCTGCCTTGTTTTTCTGCCTTATAACCCAGCAGGCCTTTGTTTCTGCACTGCCTTCAATCACTAACCGCACGATGATGATTAATGCTTATGCAATCACTGCTATTACGGTGGCCAGAAACGCGTCTCTGCAGGCACTATTCATATCTGACACGTTTCACCCGTTCGCACATTTCTGTACTTCCTGATATGCGTGCGTGATCCACAGTCACATCCTCAAACCCCACGACCCGATCCAACAGCAATCAGTCCCGTCTCATAGAGATCGATGCCCGTAGTTACAGCGTTAGGCGCTGCTCGCTGCTGGATGGCGCTGACGTGGAGGTCACAGGGTGGCCGTGGGAAGGGGGAGCAGCAGATAAGGTGTACGTGGACATGGGAGCAAGGCCTCCGCAGCCGCAGGTCCGATAGCGAGGGGAGATAAGGAATGGCCCTCGAACCCGAGCCTGTCATTAGTGGAGGCCGTGCAGAACACGCAGGCTGCAGGTGGAGGTGTGCAGTCCGCGAGGGGCTGCCTGTGCAGGTCCGCAGATCCAGATGTGTTGCATTTGCAGGTCTGCGGGTCCAGATGTGCTGCATGGGCAGGGCCAGGTGCTCCACATGCATGTCTCCAGGTGAAGGTGTGCAGTGGTTTAGAGCTTGGCAAGGCAGCTGCGCTGTAGGAAGAGCTCTGCAGATCTAGATGTGCTGCATTTGCAGGTCTGCGGGTCCAGATGTATTACACGTGTATGTGTGCAGGTCCAGATGTGCATGTCTGTAGGTTTACAAGTCAGGGCCTAAATTGGAAGTCATGTGAAACATTATTACCAGCTCATTACAAGTTAATCTGACTTTGAGCCAAACTTTTCCTATCTCAGTATGGATTGTTTTGCCACATAGCAGTGTCTTTTTTCACAAGACTGTAATCAGGTGATTGCCTTTGAGTAATTGCTCTTCTTCTTAAGTTCTTCTAGATTAAAAAAAAGTTGTCTTTATTGAGTAACAACGATGTACCACAGGTCCAAAAGCATCATCATATCCTCAATGGTTTGTAAATATAATAATCTCCATATTTAAAAAAAGAAACACAACACATTTTCTGTGAGTGGCAGGCAAGACAATCAGTGTAATGTTATCAAGTGGTTGCCAGATAAGCATGAAACGGATCTGTGTGGATACAGATGCTAACATTCCCATGCCAAAAATAGGTTAGAGGCTGTAAAATGTTATCTATGTGGGACAGCTCTTGGTGAAACCAGTGTTCCATAGCTTCCATGTTAACCCCACAGAGGAAGGATGAACCCTCCTTTCAACCGTTCTAGGTCACCTTTCAGTGCTTTTGCTTCGTATCATCTCTATCTTATTATTGCGCTGTAATCAGTTGTTTATGCTCTTAAGTCATTGCCAGAGTTCTGGCCTGACCTGTGTGTGTGTGTCTGTGTGTGTGTGTGTGTGTGTGTGTGTGTGTGTGTGTGTGTGTGTGTGTGTGTGTGTGTGTGTGTTGCAGTGAAGGCAGGAGGGATGAGGATAGTGCAGAAGCACCAGGCCGCTGCCCCCGCAGAGCCGCCGCCGCCGAAAGGGGACGAGGAGGAAGAGGAATACGTCAGCAGCAGGTACCACACCCACACAGAGTCATGGAAGGATTACTCAGCAGCCCGCAGCCCTCTGGAAAATCACTCAGATGACCACAACGCCCTGGCACACTGCGAGACAGACTACAAAACTACAGAGAGCAGCCTCGGCGCCCATGATCAAGTCCTCTAAAGGCAGAGCGCAGAGACCTTAAAAAACCAAGGGGTCCGGGTTTACGAAATGTCCCGGAAACTACTCCTCTTATGTCTGGAGTAGCTGCAAGTGATCCTTGTAGGAATGGTTGGTGTGTGTGTGTGTGTGTGTGTGTGTGTGTGTGTGTGTGTGTGTGTGTGTGTGTGTGTGTGTGTGTGTGGAAGGGGGGTGCGCTCCTTTGTCTCTGTACAAACACACACACCTATGTAAAACCTAACCAGGGCTCCGTTCACTCAGCGTGGGAGACCGTGACTGTACTTACAGCAGTAGTGATTTGTGACCCGGTAATCACACACACACACACACACACACACACACACACAACTGTCGACTAAGCGTTCCGGCTTCCTCCACTGCTCCGCGAGGCCACATTGGAGGCAGTTTTTGTTGCGTGTCCTCGCCAGCCAATTTGGTAAACACCTTAATCACTGTATAATTACAGCGTTTCCTTGAATGGCCATTGTGCGCCGTAAGCGGCCCCTGCTCTCGCCCGCGTTGCATCACGCCGGCTCCATTTCCGCACAACGACGCCGATTATTTTCGCTCTTCATGTTTCGGAACGCGCGTTCCTCTCCGAGGTTACCGCGTTTTTTTTTGTGTATGTGTTTTTTTTACCGACTTTCCAGCGTTTGCCGTCTCCACACCCACATAGGCCTCCTCGACATTCATGAGGACCCGTCAGCCCCACACATATCAGCGCAGGTGGCATATTCACACCACGTATCAGCCTGTGTGTGCGTGTGTATGTGTGTATGTGTATGTGTGTGTCCGTGTGCTAATGAGAGGCGATGTATGAGAACTGACAAGCGTTGCACAGCAGTGAGCAGGGTTCAAGAACGCTGTCGACTGTCAAGAAATGTTTCGCGCGTGTACTTCGCACATGCGACCCCGCACACACACACACACGCACACGCGCGCGCGCACACGCGTGGGGTTAGAGACACGTCACATGATCTTTGAGTGTTTTTTCCCCCCCTTGTAATTCAGACCAGGAATTTCATTCCGTTTGGCCTTTGCGCCAGGACGAGTGGTTATAAAAAAAAAAAAAAAGCCTCAGCTGTATCGTAAAAAAAGTGAAGTCAAGTGGAGAGGCACGGGTGTCGAACTAAGGCGCAGGCCGAGGCGCAGGCCTTGCCCCTCAAGGGTAAAAGGCCTGCCCGAGAAAGTGAGAGCCCTCGACTCTGAGGGCCAAGCCAGCTTTGAGGCAGTGTGGACACCGGGCCGGGGCGTGACCGTCATTCCAGCCTGCTGAGTGTGCACTTCCGCATTTTTTTGGAGGCTGGTGCTGCAAACGGCCGCCTTTTCATATTATGAGCCGATTTCATGATTGTCCTCTTCGTCAGACACTAGTCTCCGGTCCACCCAAACACGCACGACTTTGGACGCAGAAAGGCCCTCAGAAAAGGGGACCGCTGTCCCTCTCGCTGTGAGGTAACAGTGCCAACCGCTCGCTGAGCTTTTTTCTTTCTCTCTCTGAAAAAACTGTCATCAGACAGGCATCAAATGGCAAAATTGTGCATAACAGTGTTGTAAAAAGCAGGTGCTTCGAGTATCCCAGGCTTTTACTGGTGTATTATTGCTTTTATCGCCGGCGTTGCGGTCTTACTCAGGGAGGAGATGAATGAGTCGCAGTGAGTCGCTCCGGCCAAACGTCCGCTTGCAGATTCAGCGGTAGGGTTTTCTACGGGTTGAAATACGTCCAGCCCGGCCCCTCCGTGTAAATTCTGGCTCGTCGGAGCCCCCCCCCCCCCCCCCCCCTCCGCCGGGTTTAGCGGTCGCTTCGGTATTTATGTTGCTTAGTTTCCCCCGCCCCAAAAAAACGCCCCGAGCAGATCTCCCAGTCAAAGGGGAGGAATCATGACTCGGGAGCGGGGAAAATAAATTAGACAAATTGTGCGCTTAAATCACCGGGAGGGGAACCATTTAAAGTCATCCTGGAGCTTGATAAACTCCTCCCGGGCCGGGCTTCGGAGGCGCAGCTCTACCGTCCTCCTGTGAAATGTTTATCTTTACACGGAAAAAAATGACCTGTCGCCGCGCTCCCCCCCTCCCGAAACAGAGGCTTAGTGGCATAGTCACCGCTCTCCATCAGCGAATGCACCGGCTGAGGCTCTCTTACTCACTCCGTCCGTCCCCTCCCCGTGTCACGCTGATGGACGTCTAGCAGGTGGCCACTGGGTATATTTCGCATTAGTAGCAGCCAGCGGAGCGTTGTAGTCAGGGGAACACCTGCCGCACCCAATCTAGCCGAGATGGACAGATGGGGCATAGGGAGAGGGAGAGGGAGACGGGAGAGAGACGGGCGGGCCGGGATCATGGGAAAGAGGAGAGGGTATGGAAAGCCGAGAGACGCCTCGTCCATCCATGAAACCGGTGTTCCATAGGTTCTATGTTGACGTCAGAGAGCGAGAGTGAAACCTCCGTTCAGCTTTGACTGTCAGGTGGGTGTCGAGGGAGGAGGGAGTGCTCGTTCCTGGGCGTTTTGAAAACATGGCGTTCACAGAGCCGAGGGCCGGCGGGGGCAGCGAGGCCAGCGGACGAACACACGGCTGTTTCATCTCACCGCTCGGCACGTCGGCCCTTCTCAGAGTGAATAAACAGCCTGCGAGCTGCTCCGAGCCGCTCACGCGTCCCCGGCTCCGGCTCGACGTGTAAACGCAGCGCGGCAGGTGATGGCAGCGGGGCGCGGTGTCAGCCGCAGCATCACCTCTCCTACGGGGTGCGGCGGGGAGGGAGGGTGTGATGCTGGGCCTCCGCGTGCCACGTGCAAGCTCCACTTAATCGCACACACAGACGGCGCAGGGTAGGTAAGAACCGCTGCGAAATGTGCAGTAAGCTGACAGCGCGCGGTGGAAAGTTGAGACGAGAGAGAGAGAGAGAGAGTGAGGGTGGAGGAAGGAGAGAGGAGGCGAAGCCAGGCAGGCAACAGGCATCAGTTTCTATGGCGACGGCCGCTTCGCCCACGGCAACAAACTTCCTGCTGCGCCCGAGCACGAGGAGGAGGAGGAGGAGGATGGAGGCAGGATGGAGGGAGGATGGGCGGGGTGGTGGTAAAAGGTGGTGCCGAGGCCCGGCTGCCCAGATAAAGACGCCTCGCAGACGTATTAATGCTCACCTCACTCTGGGAGATGTTAGGTCAGATTACCACTGGGCGCCTCCCCTCCTCTCGCTGCCCCCTCACCATCTCCTCTCCTCTCCTCTCCTCTCCAGGCACAAAGCGACTCCTCCTCAGGATTCCTCGCAGCTCTCTGCTGCCCCCTGCAGACTTTATTCCTCCGCTCCCTCCTCACTCACACAGATTTTTATTTCTCTCAAAGGGCTCCTCAACTAGCCTTTTCCCACTCCTCTTTCCTTCCTCCTCCAGTGCTTAAATCCTGCTCTTGCGCCAATGCTTACACTGCCGCAGTCTAATTCTTTGTTGGAGCTATATTTATACCTACACCTATTCAAACCTACCCTGTGGTTTCTGCTGCGGTATAGCTTGAATGAATTTCCCCGCACCAAATGATAACGTAGAGCGCGAGTCGGCTGCATTCGCGAAGGCTGGAACCTCTGGGTTTCGGGGCTCTGTTTTGCAGATCATCAGGCGAAGTTTGACACGAGCGTGCCTCAGATGGACATTCATCCCTCCTCCCTCCCTCTGAGGTGTGTGTTCTGGGGACACGTGACAAAGCAGCGTGAAGTGCGCCCCCGCCCACGCCGGCTCACGGCGTGAACGCACACATCCGACGGAGCGCGCCTCCTCGCCTCGGACCCCAGCTGTGTCGCACCTCGGCCTCAGTCTGCACATATGTGAAAAACCGCCGTCTCTGTAGCCCTGAATTATACAAGTAAACATCAACATTCAGCCAGAGGCATGCGCTCCCCCACATGGAGACAAATTTTTCCACTTTTCTGGCACGTCTAGACGAGCTGAAGCCGAGGCGCGAACCCGAACAAGGGAGGCTCGGCCCGCTAATTCGCCATATTTGACACGCTAATGGGAGGCTTTTCGACCTCCTGCTCTGACAAGTGGTTGGTGTGGGATAATAAGGTGAAACGCGACGCATGCCGCCGTTGATTTCGTGGCGTGAGCGGGCGTAAACATCCTCATTGGGGTGAGTGGCGCGGGGGTTGTTCGGATCGCAGAGGTGTGTGTGTGTGTGTGTGTGTGTGTGTGTGTGGGGGGGGGGGGGGGGGGTTAGGCCAGATGTGCGGAGACTGATTGAAATTGAAAAAGAAGAAGAAAGTTGCGAAGCGCAGATGTTTCCCGGAGTTCAGATCCCGAGCGCCGAGGCTGCGGCTGCGAGGGTAGCCGGCGTGAGGCGGAAGTGGGGGGGGGGGGGGGGGGGGGGGGGGAGAAAAAACAAGCCCAAACTTTCCATCTCCCCTCTGCATGTTTACGGCGGCAATGAGCTGCGCCCTGAGCCGGACCTGAGCCGCGTCTTTGAGTGGAGTTTTTGAAGGTGGCTAGCACAACTGCGCTTCAGCCCGGAGGGTGACGACGCCGTAAAATTAGACGGCACTCGTTTGTCACGTCAAGGTCGATCCGTACCTCAGGTTCTGCATTCTTCCTCCTCCCCTTCCTCCCCCTCCTCCTCCTCCTCCTCCATCTGAGTAAACGCCGCCCCCCCCTCTTCTCCTCTCTCCTCTATTATTACATCGGTATTTCGCTCCCATGCCCTCTTGCCGCACCCGCCTCGTCTCCCTCCTTGCCCGTACCCTTCCTCCTCCTCTTCCTCCTTCACTTTCTCTCCTCCTACTCCTCCTGAAATCCCTCATCATCGTCATCCTCCTCCTCAGCTCTCTCTTCCTTCTCCCTCCCTTCTCGCCCTCTCTTGCTTTCCGTCTCCGAGCTGTGAGCCCCACTGTTTGGCTAGGATGAATGGGAGCTATTTAGGCCGCTGGCAGGTCCATCCGGTGTGTGTGTGTGTGTGTGTGTGTGTGTGTGTGTGTGAGTGTGTGTGTGTTGCAACAGAAAGTAAAACTAAAGGTGTGTGCTTGGACAGCTTTGCATGCTCACATTTTTGTACGTAGTTTGGAGTAGCCAGCAAGGGAGTCTTTTGTAAATGTGGCCATAATGTGTAAAACTGCACTCTGAACGCGCACACAGTGTAATTTGATTACACATAATAAGCACCGGGCACAAACACACACACACACACACACACGCACACACACTGCTTTCTAAATTGTGTTATTCACTTCAGATAATTTTCTATTTTTTGTCCTGTCTCCTCTCCCCTTGTTTTCCTCCTAGTCCACCAAAGGCCCCCATGATTGTGTCTGGAGTGGTTACCAAGGTGAGACACACACACACACACACACATACTGTACAGAGCCAGGCACACAGACCACCGGCAGTGATGAAATACGTATTATAAGGTGGTTTATATCTGGGACATAGGGCTCTACAGGGAGACGTGGAAGCTTAGAGCGGAGATGGAACAAGAAAGCAGAGGGCTAATAAGGCAGAGCAGGGGGAGGAGAGGAAAACGGAGAGAACGCAGGAGAGAATGGAAGAAAAACCAAGCCGCGGGGTTGCGGTTAACGTCAGGACGAGCTACGGTGCTGTGAGCGGTAAAACAACATTTTTTTTCTCAGATTTAGATCGATATTATGGTCCGACCTGAAACCAGAGTCCTCATGTTATATGTTGTCATTAAGTGTCGTATCCGGATAGGAATCGGCACCATTTCCAGACAGACGCACAGAGAAGCGGAGGAGATTGGATTACACAGCTTGCAACTGCATCGACGTATTTGCTATGCGCCCGCCTGTGTTTGTTTAGGTTTGGGCAGCCCTGACCCGCCACTTCCAAAACGAAGGGTCAAAGTCTGTGATAGCCCTGTTTGTTTAATTCTCTTCCACTGTATGTCTTGGATTCGGAGTGAGAGCGTGTCTGTGTGTGTGTGTGTGTGTGTGAGAAGTGTCCTTGAATGTGTGCGTTCCCTGCCTGTCAGAGCAGGTAGATTGTTTGCAGAAGATTGCGGGGGATATCAGCGAGGTGGCAGGCATCCCATTTACTCCCCCCACCCCCCACCCTGATCCACCCACAGCCTTCCCACCGCCACCCCTCCCCTATCACTGCCATCAAACCCACAGGCTAGCTCTGCACAAACGCTCCGAAAAGCCTTTTAGAGGCTAAGTGAAACACTTGTGTGTGTGACTTGTGTGTGCGTGCATGTGTGTGTGTGTGTGTGTGTGTGTGTGTGTGTGTGTGTGTGTGTGTGTGTGTGTGTGTGTGTTTGTGGTCTGCTGGGATTTTCTTTTCTGGCACAAAAAGCAGGATATTTCCTAGAACTGCGCTCTCCATCTTTCTCCGCGAATGGCAGGAGAGCGCTCTCACATGATGGCTGGTGGAAATGACTCGGGGTGGACAGCCAGAGTCGGGTTAGTTGTCCCAGGGAAATGAGTGTCTTCCATCCTCGTGTCCAGAGGTCCTGCGGCTCAGGTCACATGACCCCCTGCCCCAGGCAGTCCCACCTCCTCCTCCTCCTCCTCAGGCGAGGAGGCCTGAATGGCGCCAATTGAAGGGGGAAAGAGGAGAAGAGGATCGTTTTAATGGCGTACGCTCACGCGCGCTGCGGTCCTGGAATGGGAAATGGAAAAAGAAATGACATGAAATGAAAAGGGATTCGAGATAAATACCGAAAAGTGACAGAGTTAGAAAAAAACAAATCGGACAAAATTTATTGGCGCAAACATTCGTAGACGATCGAAGTAAAAGCAGTCGTTAGGAGTTGGGAAAGAATCAGCCGTGCGAAACTACAAACACTGAGGATTGAATTCGTCAAAAATCCCGCATGATAGTAGATTCGCCAATGTAAAAAAAAAAAACCCACCTTTTTCCAAATGAAAGAGGAGAAAAATATTGGATTTCCGATTCGAAATGGCCAGGAAAGGATGAATGTTTCAAAGACTTTGTTGAACATTTTTCTGGCCTCACACACGTGAAAAATGCTCGTTTGTAATGTTTTACTTCCTCAGAAAGTTATCGATCAGAAAAAGCCTGTGCCTGTTAGTTAAGCAGAGCGGAGGAGGTTGTGTGTTTGAGCACAGCGACAACCAACTTCCTGCAAAGACCGTCGCTCAAACCCATTCCCAAGTCAACGCTCCTAAGATGAATTAAAGATGAATGATAATTGGGACAAAAAGCAGCAAATATCACATCAGCCCCCCCCCTCCGTGTTTAATTTGTGGACTAATACAGTAAAGAGGAGGTAAGGAGACATAGCGCCGTAGGCCAATCAACATGATTTCTGTTGACAGCGAGGAGCAGGAATGGAGCTAATTTGCAGCACATACACACACACACACAAACCACACACACACTCCCCCTCCTGTACCTCTGCCTCGGTGGGATGGAGAACAGCTTTGAGCTTCAGAGGAGAGAGAGGGAGGGCGACTGGAGGTCACTTCCATCCGCATCGCATCCCATGCAGCTGGCTGTGGCTTTAAGTGAAAGGAACTCAAGCACACACAAGCTGTAAATATGCTGTATCCACACACACACACACACACGCACACAGAGGAATAGTAGCAAGCAGCACACACATAATGATAAGGGATTAGGGTCAGGAGAGGATGGAGATGGAGTGGACGAGTAAAGTTCATACACTGTTCGAGTGTGTGTGTTGATATCGATCATACTATGAATGTAAATCCAAATGTGCAAACATCTGTACAAATGGTAATATAAAGCGACAGCTTAAAACAGCACAATCTTCACTAATGAAACCCACTGGGTGATGCAGGAGGTGTGAGATGGACGCTCCAAGTGTCGTTCTGTAAATGTTGTCTCTAAGCAACTACAGCGCGCTCGCACCGTGTGCGGAGCCTGCCTTTCCCAGCCCAAGAGGCACAGGTTGCGCAGCTCTCGGTTTCATCCGTCCACTCGGAACCAGTGAATGGGATCGGAGCAGGAACGGCGAAGGGAATAGGGTTCAGTCGAGGCATGTGACACACACCAGAGAGGGAAGACGAGGAGGATCAAAGTTGCCCGAGTGAAAGGGAGAGAAACATCGACGATCCAGCTCCCGCTTTGATCCGATTTGGACGCCGGGCTGTTTATGGCCGTTTTTCTTGGAACAAGAGATTGAGGTTGCACAGCAGATGAGCGGGGACAGATCAGCCTTTCACACTTTAACCCCCCCCCCCCCCCCCCCCCGGCGCACTTTCGGGATTTCCTCATTGTCGTTCTGACTATTGAAAGGATTTCTTAAAAAGAAAAAACTGGAACACAGCAGCGTTGTATTCATCGTCCGGGCTGGGCACCTTTGCACCGATCTCTGCAGAAAGCGTCTCAGACGAATGTTAATGGCATTATGTGCTTCGTGCTTCGTGCGCTGCTGGAGGGAGCGCCAGCTGCTCCGTCTCGGGACGACGGAGGCAGGACGCACTCGCGCCAGCCAATTGTTCTCAGCTTTTCTTTTCTTTTTTTTGTTTTGTCTCCTTGCAGGGCGACAAGGACTTCACCCCCGCCGCCGCCCAGGTGGCGCACCAGAAGCCCCAGCCCTGTGTGCCCAAGCTGCCTCAGGCCCAGCACCTCAACCAGCACATCCACCAGCCCCGCAAGTGAGCCCGGGCGGCGGGCAGACTCCACCAGCCGGCCCCCTCCCCCCCTCCTCCCCCTCCCCCCACCACCATGGAACACAACAGGATGACCGCGCCAGCTCCCGTCGCCGCCCCCAGACACAGATCTGCCTCGTAATCGCAGCAGATTTCGCTCGCTCGCCAAATCACGCCCGCCGGGCATTCATCAGCGTCTCGCAGCCGTTTTAGAAGTCCTGAGTGATAGTGCCGCCGCACTATTAGGTGTGGTCTACAGTCTTAAGGTGGGAGAGGCAGCTGCAGGGCCTTCTGAAATGGCTAAACAATGAAAGTGATTCTCAGATCTGGGTCTGCAGGCGAGGTGGGGAAGGCGAGGTGCTGATCGATACCGAGGCACCACAGCAGCTAACCAATCACAGCAGCCTGTCCGTCAGGGCCACGAGCCACCCGGTCACGCCACAGCGATGAGCCTTCTGCCCACGTCCTCAGTCCGACCAATCGACACAGCATCACAGCGGAGTCCAGTTTGATCTAATTGCCACAAGCAGCACCTCAGACAAACAGCATTAACCAGCTTTTTGTAGATGTTTTATCATGCGTATTTCCAGCAGTAGAGACACTCAACGATGTAAACTGTCCGTATCATGATGCCTTTGCCCCAGTTCTCTCCGCTCTCGCCTTCCTTGCAGACGAGGAGAGTGTCCATCCTGGCCCGCTCACGTCAGCTAGTTTCAATGCACAGTCAAAGTGTCCCAGCAGTGCCTCACCGGCTGGATTTGAAGATCTTTTTGATCTTTTTTTTTTTTTCCTTCTTCCTTCGTCTCGCACGGATTTACATTTTTAACGCGGACGTATGGAAAGCAGCTCCCCCCCCCAAAAAAAGTGTCAAGAAATCCAAAGCAGGTGCAGGGCGTTTTGTGTTTTTGTAAGCGTTAGTCTGACTATGGTGAGGGGAGCAAAGCGTTGCAGAGAAAGTTCAGAAAAAGGGCAAGGCTTTTTTACTGTCACATGAAGGCAAAAAGGTACATTCCGTAGAAGAAAAAAAAGGTGTTTTTTTTTCTCTCCACCGCAGGATGGCTGAGGGAAAAAATGCAAGATGTTTGTTTCTGCCTTCCAAAATGCCTCCAGATGCGGCTTGTTGCATATCAGAAATCTGCACCACCACCCCCTCAAAAATCCAGATCGTCATTTCCTCAGAAGTGATGCATATCAGCACAGACACACACACACACACACACACACACCACCCTTCTCCTTAATCGCCCATCCCCTTAAGCTCGAGTGTCACTTGTTGCAACACTACCAGTTCAGGTTTTAACGGAAAGAAAGAATTTATCTTGCCAAGAAGGAGCAATTTCCTATGTAAATTTAATTAAGTTTCAAAGAGTTTTATTTTTGTCTTGCTCAGTCTGTTTCTTGAGTGAATTGTTCAAATTGTACAAATCGTTCGTCGTGGAGTGGACTTCGGTATTAGGTGTGGTTGTCGTAGTAAATAAAGATATAGACAATCTTTAAAAAAAAAAACGTATCTCGTCTGTGCGTGAAATGAGGGACCAAGGGCTGAAAATGTTGTCATTTTGAAACTTATCGCGGTGATTTCCCACAGCGGTGTGGGAGAAGAGACTCTGTGTTACGCTGTGTTACTGTGTGTGACTGGATGGATTATGACCCGAACTTCACCTGGAATATCTGAGCATCCCTGAGTGAATTAACGTCCCGCACTGAGGGATTAGGGCTCAGGTGCTGTTTTGAAATGAAACAGAAGTATTTCCAGGAGCTATCGCCTGTTTTCTTTTTTTTTCTCCGTATCAGCGCACACACACACACACACACACACACACACACACAGCATCAGCACGCTGTGCACCAGGTGTTAGTGCATGTAATCCATCTTTACACAAGCATCTGCAACCAGGTGTCCTGTCAGTTTTTGTTAGCCCAATAAACCAGCCGGCACGGGCTTAGTTGGTGCGAGCCTCCGTCAGCGGGCTGAAACACCCCCATTAAAGCAGACGCTATCTCCTCAAATCCCCGGCGGCTGTGTGAAGTTCTCCAGGCACACCGCAGCTCTGATCCCCTGCCAGCCTCTGTTAGGGTGACTGGAGGAACTGGAACGCGCCCAAATAAGTGGAGGGATCCGGCAAAGAGAGACCGTTTGGTTGTTTCCCTCTAAAAATGCCAGAATTTTAGTCTTGAAAATTCCATTGACGTCAGTGGTCATTAGGTCTCTGAAATATTATTCAACTCTGATTGAATTTCCTGGAATTCTGCGTGCAGTTCTCCCCGTGTCAAAGCTGATTTGTATAGCACTTTTCATACCACAAGATATGCTTTATGAAAGGATGAGAAAGAAGCACGAACACGCTCTCTCTCAAAGTCAAAGCAAATGCAAAAAGAAGGGAATGCTTCGCAGGTTAGGGGGTGTGTAAAAATGAATGAAAGTAAGTTAATGCAAGTAAATAATAGAAAACTGCCGTCACCTCAACATGAAGTCAACATGCACGTTTAGGTCGTTAGAAGGCTTAAACTTGCCCAAGGGGCGAGTCTGAGAGCGAATGGTGTGTGTGCCCTGAGATGGTCTGGTGACCTGTCCAGGGTGTATTTCCTGCCTTCATCCCACTGGGTACGAAACAGGTAAGACAGTGTATGAGCTAATGTATGGACAATTAAATTTAAAGTTTCTCAAAGTGTGCCATATGCCCGGCGAGCCGCTAGCGTTGTTTGTTCATAAACAAAACAAAATCCGCATAATGCGCAATTTGTCCCGCGAGGTGTGTTCAGGTACCATCGGAAAATGGATAATCTGGAGTCACCGAGATGACGTCACTAACCATTGCATTATACGTGCCAAATTGGCAGAAAATGCAAAAACTTTAGAACTTTGGTTAACAATACATTAGTAATTGACTTGCATTCATTGTATTAATATAACCATTCACATTTCACAAATTCATTAAAGGGCAATTTACTTCTATCTGTACAGCAGCTGCTGTGCCGAGTCTGCTGTTGTCTCGCTCTCTTCTGTGGACGTATTATACAACCTGGATACCGGACTAAATACCGGCCCATTCATTCCTACCCATGCTCCCTTCCCGCTCTCCGACCGCAGAGCATGATGGGATATAGGGCTCCAGCTAGTGACCATCCGATGTACACTTGGAATCAAGGTGCATTGTGGGATACATTAAGTCCCCTTAATCTCGTTCACTAGACATTCGGACACTACTTAAAATGGCGTCCACCCGATTAAGGGCCCTATATAGGGGTCAGGGAGTGGTTTCGGACACAGCCAAATAGTTATTTTGTCTCAGTATAGTGTTAGTGCTAGCGCTACCAGCACCATGCTTAGCTAGTTTCGACCCTGAAATTTGTTCAAGAAATGGTTCGTCCTGTCGAGAGCTGTTTTATTTGAAGCTTTTATAATCGACTCTTACTCATGACTGCATCAGCGGGTCGGAGGGGTCAGCTCGGCACGGTCAGCCTGACTCAGAAACGTTTTGTCCACAACACAGAAGCAGCCAAGGTCACAGTTCACCCCCCAGCACCCAGTCCCTCTCAAATACAGCCCTAATGACATTAGCCTTGAGTATACAGCAGCAGCTGTCGGCCACATGCCCATCGGGAACATTAATAAAACTGGCCTCAGCGAGTTAGGACTGGTCATTCCTCTCACGCAGACGCCCGAAAACCTGCCACCAATGCTGCCGTTTGTTCAGTCAACGGCAACAGGGCCAGGAAAAGGTATTCAGACGTTTCAGTCGGGACATATTTGCATGTGCTGGCGGTTGTTTTGATAAGGTAGCAGCTTGAAAGGAGTTACAGTGACATAATATAAAACTTTCCAGTAGATGGATGGATGGATGGATGGATGGATGGATGGATGGATGGATGGATGGATGGATGGATGGATGGATAGATAGATAGATAGATAGATAGATAGATAGATAGATAGATAGATAGATAGATAGATAGATAGATAGATAGATAGGCATCCAAACAATTGATTTGATGTACAGTACAGTTATTTTTTCATAATCAAATCCAGTTTAATCCAGGTTTTTTTAAGATTCTTGGAGATGATATTTTTCATGTGAGAGCTGAGCTCATTCAACTTTTCCACACTGTTTTTTATCAGCGAGGCCATGGCCACTGGAGGTTCATTTTCAGTTCACATGTCATAGATAATTCCAATGCTGATTTAATTGAGAGACGTTTTCATTTATTCATACTTTCAGAAATGGAATTCATTAAGATAGACATATATTATCCTTGATTGCATCACAGTATAATTTCAAAGCATAGTAAAAGGAGAAATTCAGACTGCACAGCTCCCCTACCCTGAGCAGTGCGATGGATTACATTTAATTCTTGTGAAACTGGAGGAAATATGGGGAGATTAATTGTGACCATCAGTATCACAATTTTTTGGGTCAGTATTGTTCATAAATAAAACCTCAAAATCTGCGCTGCTAATTTGCCAGAGAGAAAGGAAACATCAGTTATAATAAGCTTTTTTTTAACCTGAGATTGCTTCATCTCACCCACTTATTACATGGCAGGACTGTACATTAAATCAAAATCAAATCCAATATTTAAGATATAATCTTTGTGTGCACAGTAATTGGTGCCATAATTTGTCTTAACATTGAGCTGCGACTTACAGTACTTAACCAAAAGCAGAGGCAACAATAAAGCAATACCGAACTTCTTAATTTACTGTTCTCACAGATCATTTCGTTATTGCTCATTGCTGACCTGAGTAGAAATATGGCAACGATGACACCACAGTGATTGCTCAGCAATACGTAATTTAAACCCAGTCTGGGATTGTCTTATTTATGATGTATCAGGCAGCCCCACCAGTGACAGGCGGCCTCACCTTCACGGTGTGTGAAGGAGAGATACTGCAGGTCTTTCCCTCCTGCAGCTGTCAGACTATGGCATCAGCACTGCTCCCAGTGGACCACACACACACACACACACTCGCACACACTCCAGACACATGCCAAATCTTCACTAAAGTATCAATATTTCATTTGTCCAATGATGTGCACAGAAAGTCCATCATATATATATATATATATATATATATGTACATATACATATATATGTATGTATGTGTGTGTGTATGTATGTATGTATGTATGTACACTCATACCTGAAATCTACTCATGTGCAATAACAGCACATACTACAATGTGATGCTCATAGATAATTTCCATTATAATATTGTTTATATACTCTGTGCTTGTATATATGTACACATACACACACTAAAAAATCACTTGTGTTAAATACCAGTACATTACTAAGTATCTAAGTCATCGGGAATATGTATATAGTAATAAATATGTACAGACATACATACACAATATGTATTTTTTTCTTTCCGTACCACTACTGCACTCTACCCTTGGCTTGGCTCTTTCATACCGTGTAGAAATATTTAGGTGTAATGACTAAAGTGACCAGCAGAGGGCCCCAGTAAAGGGTTCCCCCTCAAGTTCACAGGTTTGACACAAGCTCAGTGAGTGCTACTCTGGAATCAGGTCAGCCTGCCTAAGTCCCAGCCCGCAGCATCACAGCATGACATAATAGCTGTCACGCTGTCAGTGGGTGGCGTCCCGTTTATTCGGCCACTTCTGAATTTCTAGGAGGGATTTGGGTCGTGGTGGTGTCGGGGGAGGAGGAGGGGGGCGATTGGAGGGTGGGAATCGCTGACCAAGCCTGCGGAGCTTCATAATCTCAGGTTACAATCTAAGCCAACAGCTGTTTGAGCTACAACGATGACCTAAATATGATCTGATGCATGCAGGGCTAATAGGGTTTGTCCTTCGCCCATGCACACAGAGCATCTCCCAGCCTGCTCTGCTGGTGAACTGTAAACAACAGCCTGTCATAAATGTAAGTATGTGATGCATCTAAAGGCATTTCATCCATCCATCCACAATCTTACCCGCTTTGTGGCCAAAGGCAGCTAGCGCACATTTCCAATGCACGTGGGCCGAAGGCAGGGAATACACCCTGGAGCCTCCAATTCACATAAACGCATATGATTTAGGACTACGGGAGGAAACCTGAGTGGCCTTCTTGCTGTGAGATAACAGCACCAACCACTGTGTGACCAAGGTATGGTTTCATAAAGAAATATACACATATATTCACCGCAGGATGGAAAAAACATCATCGCAAGTGGCTTGCAGATGAACACGGTCAACGCACCCCAGGATGTCAAACTGCACGGTCGACGCAGTCGGCCACGAGGCTGAATTACGAGCCAAAAAGCCATTTTCATAAGAGACGTTTCCCTATGTTAATGCTAAATATGCTAATCCGGGAGCCACTTAGAGTTTGCCGAGTGCAGAGTTCGCCCGATGCGCTCGTCCTTTGTCACGTTCAAATGACTTCCCTCCGGGCGGCGTCTAAGCAGAGCCGCCGCTCTGAATTCCACTGAAGTTTATTTGAAGAAGAAATGATTTGACTGAGCAGTACCCTTGTAACCCCCCGTAGCCAGTCATCACCATGTATATTAGACACACGCTCGTGGATGGCACTTAAGCTGCAATCGCCACGAGGAGTTGGGACCGTGAAATTGTGCTCCGGAAATTCCTGACAGTGTTATATCACTGCCCTCGCTGCGGCTCTGCGCGTTCAAACTCACGGCTGTGTTTTTTTTTTTGTTGTTTTTTTTTCCCTCCCCTCCAACACCATTATTGTTCACCGCTCTAATGTAAAAACAGGAGGGGGGTGGGGGTGGGGGGTGGGGGGGGCGACCCCTTGCCCCATAATAGCTTGAAAGCTTTCATCGGAGGGGTTCATGTGCCAGGGATTATCACTTCAGTTCGGCTTGTGCCGTGGCATTGATCGAGGCTCACCCCGGCTCAGCCCCAGCGTTGAGTTGATTTATGAAAATCGGGAAGAAAAAAAAATCCCATCATTTTCTCATTATCTTCCCGACGCGACAAGGCTGAAGCATTGGAAATCACAAGAGCGACAAAACAGGAACGTTTCGGTCAATCACAGGCACACACCCATGGTCGTCGTTAGCAGAAGAAGTGTTTATTTAATCTTCCACACTGTGTGTCCAGACTCTTTGCATGTGAGTTGATCACAATTACGACTGGAGTTCATGTGGTTTCACGCTGTAAACGTTCGGGAGGGACGGGTTGGGTACCCCCCCCCCCCGTATGGTAAAAGGTAAGTGTTACATCACAGTACTGCTCTACGTCTCAGTCTTAGCTCTCGGATGTTAAGACTAGGAAACATTATTGTTTTACGTGAAAAAGTCTGTATTGCATAAAAAAATTAAAGGTTTGCCATCAAAAAGCATTAAAATCTCTAATATAAAATATATTCATATGCGAAATACATTCATGGGTTGTCTTTTACAAAGCGAAACAAAAAAGCATTTACAAACCGCTGAAAAGCCATTAGGTTCTACGAGAGTTTCTCAGTTAAAATGACAAAAAACCATTAGCATCCACCATCCCGTGAATTATCGTCAGACATTATTCCATAACATCTTCAATAAATCACTAAAGTTTGTTTAGGCAGAGAGATGAACACGTTTTCTGCTGTGCTCGGCGAGCATGTGCTCTCCATGTGTTAAGAAGTGTCTTCTGCTCCAGAAACAGGCACAACGTAGTAGAGAAACACAGCCTGGGCCGAGCACCCGAAGCTTCGCACGCTATACAGTAGACTTGGCCATCCATACAAAAAAAAAAAAGAGAAATAAATATGAAAAATAAGTTAGCTACAAACATTTCAAGTATCAAATCCCCTGGGTGTGCACCGTGTGTGACATCATGAAGGACACTGAGCGTCGTGCAGCCTCAATCCATTCCATTCTGGCCAAAAAAACTCAGGTTCCAGGTACCGTCTCCGCTGGGGCTGCTTCCTCCGAGGCATTGATATCATTTCTTTTTGGTGGCAGCGAGGTGTCTCTTGGTTATGGCTTCCAGCCTCCTCCTCTCGGCCTCCTCGGCTTTCCTCCGCTCCTCTTTCAGCTCCTTGTAGCGCCACTTGGGGATCTGCAGCAGGTTCTTGCCTCCGTCCTTGGCGCTGCTCTTCCTGCGGATCTTCTCCGGCTCGTAGGTGGGCGGCGGGGCCTTGGACACCCTCACTTTGGGGATGCTGAAGCCCGGCCGGACGCTGCTGCGCCGCAGCACCATGTGCATGGGCAGCAGGCTGGTCCTCCGCAGCTCCATGGCCTCGTTGTAGGCCACCAGGCCCAGGCTGGAGCTGCGGGGCCGCGGCACCAGGCTCTGGACCTGGAGGCTGGCGCGGCGCTCTGCCGTGTTCTTAGCCACCAGCATGACGCGGCTGTTCTGGAAGAGCTTGAGGTGCGTGTCCACCCTGTCGGGGTTGACGCTGCGGAGCTCTTTGGCCCGCTGCTGCCGGATGATCTCGGGGACCGCGTGGCGGCGTTTGCCCACCGATGGAGGGCTGTCGGGACACACCTGAAACAATAGGGTCAATCGTTTGATTTCATTAAGACTGTGCTAGGAAGACTGTGCTAGAAGTAAAACCTCCGATTCCACCAAAGTTTAGACTCTGAAGAGGTAAATATCGATAAAATATTAGTAAACCATACCCCTAACCCTGTATTGGGAGGTACAGGGTTAGGTACGGGTGAGACACTGGATGAAGGGGTATGTCATTGTGTTGTATGTACATTTTTCTCCTCGTCTTACACATTGGGTTAGCTATTGGAATTGCGGATGCCGTCATGTACAAAGAGCAGCGCTCGCTGCTGCGCCCCACTGTAGTACTGCTAATCTTGCATGAATAACCTGCTTATCAGATAAGGCTCACGTTAATTACATCCTTTCATTGTGCTGAACAAATCCGGCAAAAAAAACCCCAAAACAAACCAGAGAATTTGCCGATAAAATAAAAGGTAAATTAGTGCCAGATTGATCCTTTAATGACATTATTACGGCAGCATTATCACCCGCTTTGGTCTATTTGCGCGCTGAGACGGCGCAAAACACTGACGCAAGAGCGCAGAAACGCTCGGTCGTATCGCAAGGCTGTGATTCGCACATTGTACAGTACGAGAATGTTTGGCTACGTCTGAAGATAAGGAAATACGCGCCGCTCTCTCCGGTCAAATAGCTGGGCTGTGCGCAGACACCATCAGGAATAATGCAGGAGAGCGACGTTCTAAGACCCGAAAGCATCCTCCCCTCCTCACAGCCAGCAGTCAGTCACCCGTGTACTAATTGCATCACCCAGTTCAGCCCCCCCTCAGTAGACAGCTCCCTGCTGAGTTTGGAACACGCGGATTCGAGTAGTCTCGGATCTCCGGGGCTTTGTTTAATGCTCTTTAACGCTGATCGGGGCGGATAGTGACCGTCAACCAGATCCAGTGCGCAATTACTCACTGTGTGGCATGCCACGGCGATGAACGGGCTCCTCATGGCGGTGGTGACAGACACCATGTGGTCGATGACGCCCTCGTCCTCGGGGTTGGTGACGTTGGCGATGTTGAAGACGTGGCGCACCGTGTCCGACAGGCGCTTCAGACAGCCGCGCGGCTCCTGGGCTTTGGCCACCAGGGCTGCCAGTGGGGGCCACTCCAGACTGGAGAGGGGGGGGGGGTGGTACAAGCATATTCTGTTATTCTGGCATTTAAATCCCATTTCTGAACTGGACCTTGCTTGTTGTCAGTGTGTCGTCAATGCGTGGGATGCACTCCTATATCCTAGTCCTGTTTGCCTTTTGCACCTGCTCCCTGTCCCCAATTGCAGTGCACCCGAAACATTTGTCGGGCAAGATCCGCTGAGCAGTGCTGATGAGGTGAGGACTTAAACATAACTGCACCGACAGAGTACTGATTACAATGAGTCGTGGATTAGCTCGAGTGGGGCTCAGCAACGACAGGTGGCACCTCTCGAACCTGCCCGATCCGCGCTCCCGTGTTGCGAAACCTCCCCGGCGGAGCTGCAAGGAGGAGCGAGGAGGAGCGAAGAGGAGCGAGGAGCCAGTGCCGATGGTGGCGAGGTCAGCGACAGCCGGCGAGTCTCACCTGTACGTATCGCAGAACTGGCGGGGACAAGGCCGCTCCATGAGGCGGGTCATCAGCCAGGCGGCCTCGTAGCGGCCGGTGAATATGGCCCACTCGCGCGCCGTGAAGTTGCGGCCGCAGTCCCTGGCGTCCAGGGAGGCCCCTGGTGGCGACAGCGCAGGGGGGGGTTAGACGTGGAGGGAAGGCGCGAAGAGGAGGATCGGGATTAAGAGATGAGATGGAGGAGGAGGAGGCAAGGAGCCGGGAAGAAGCGACTGAGCTTTCGCGTCCGCTTGATCGGAGAGGAGCACTCGACAGATGCGCTCGTGAGCGCATCGGCGGCAAATCTCGGTGGCTACGGCCGGGATGAAAATCCCGCTGTCGATGATTTGGTTTCAACTCCGTCCACCAGTTTGGTCGTTGGGGCTAAAAATAGAGTAATCTTCTAATAACACTCATCTGAATCACAGCTCAAACTTCTTCAAATTGTCCATCTGGCCACCAATTTTCACAAAACCTGTTTGGGTTTCTTTTTTTTTCTCCTCTGAGCAGCGCCGATGCTATAGTAAGATAAACAACATCCTGTCGGCTGTGATCGCTGAAATCTGCCAGAATGTGCATGAAATATTCATCCACACTTTTCCACCTCCTCCAAACTGCATCCCTTAAGAGATCTCCGGTCTACCTTTCGCTACATGCATGTCATTTCCTATTTGTCACGGCCATGTCACATTGCTGCCCAGCACCTCCTCTCCTCATTGGCTCCACTTGCGTTTAAGTCCACGTATCATACTGTATCTGTCCACAAAGCTTATTTTTAGTCCGGTGTGATCTGATCTCATTTTGAGTGTCAGGTTTGACTCGACAGTCTCCGTTTGATAAACTCACTGAATTACCCCCCCCCCCCCCCCCCCCCCCCCCTCAGCATCATTCTACCCTGTCTACCTTTGGTGGCTTGAGTTGATGTTTGGATCAGATCAGCACAGTTCTGCTTTAAATAGCACTGAAAAGTTTGAAAAAATAGCCTTTCATTCTTCACAGACACCTGAGATCAAAGCTTGGCCCGTGCCTCGAAACACAGTCTGCTTTACACCCTTGGCGATTTAAGATACTCTGGAGGCCCCCAAACGCTTCCCTGTCGCCGTTCAACACGGGAGATGCGGCGCCATTGTCCTCACCGGCCATCATTAGCGAGCGCACACACTCCACCCGGCCCTGCATGGCGGCCTTCATCAGAGCGGTGAAGCCGTGGCAGTTCCTCCTCTCGATGTCCAGCCCGGAGTAGTAGTTGAGCAGGTAGTTGGTGATGGTGATGTGGCCTGGACCGACAGAAGGGAAAAGGGGGAAAAGTCATTACGCTCGCAAAGCTGGCACGGACAGGAGGACGGGAGCTGCTTTAAGCCCTGGGTGACACTTGTCATGTGCCGGACAAGCCAAATCCCCTCCATAAGGCTGTCGTCTATTTGCTTTCACACACTCTTCATCACCCCTATCTCACAAAGCGCGGACACGGCGGGCGCAGACTTGTGTTTTTTATCTCGTCCCTGTGTGTTCATCTGTGTCAGCATTGCTGCCAAACGGCCCGTGTGTGTGTTTGAGCCTGTGCGTGCATGTGTTCAGCAGCCTGCCAGTATGTGTGTCCCTCCGTGTGTGTGTGTGTGTGTGTGTGTGTGTTACCTGCTTGCGCGGCGGTGATGAGAGCCGTGTTCCCCTCGCTGTCCTGCCAGTTGACGTCCAGATAGGGACACTGAGACAGCGCTATGACCACGTCCACGTAGCCTTGGTAACATGCCACCAGCAGCCCTATCTGAGGGTGGAAGGAGCGACAGGGAGAGGAGGCAGAGACGACGGCGGAGTTAAAGCGGGAAGGAAGGAAGGAAGCTCCAGGCTGGAATCAGCAGAAATGTTTAGAGAGGAGCAGAAACTTGCCAAAGGAGATCACGTAAAAAAGGAAAGAAAAAAAACTGCAGTAAAGTGCTGACACTGGGGAAGTGGTGTGAAGTAAAATGCAATCATGGCAGCGAGGTAGGAATTCAGGGGACCAGAGGAGGAGGAGGAGGAGGAGGAGGGGGTCCATGTGCATCTTTCAAAACTAACAGCCTTGGATAAATTCACCCGCTGTTGTCTTTTCTCTGAGAGCTGAACCATCCTGAACTCAGTGGAAAAATAAGCAGTCTCCCCATCTGATGTCTTTGTGTACTTTTGTGCGGACTACATTTGTGCCTCTGTGTGTGTGTGCGTGTGTGTGTGTGTGTGTGTGTGTGTGTGTGCATCCCAGAACAGGAACCCTTTTATGTGCCCGGGCGTAAATGTTAGTCTGTGAGTCCTGGAAAACTTCTGTAAAAAGTTGGGTGCTTTCCGGAAGGTGCACAACTTCATCAGCCAAGACAAACAAGTTTACCAGCATGGAGAGAGAGACAGAGAGAGAGAGAGAGAGAGAGAGAGAGGGGAGAGAGATGGAGGTGGGCGAAGCTGCGAGACACAGGAATACCAAGTTCTCGGCTGACATATAAGACACCTACACTATTTATTTATACATTTATACGTGAACTATTTCTGATGGAACAAGAAAGTATTTTACTGAGGGTGGAGCCAGATGAGAAAAATGTGTTCAAGATGGGATTTTCATCAAAGATAGCTAGATAGATAGATAGTTTTAATAGACAACTGTGGCACAGTTACTTTGTCTTTATTTTATTTTGTCTTTATTTGTTGTCAAATCTTTTGTTCTACAAGCACTCAGTCCTCTGAGAAACAACACCAAGTTTGTTTGTTTTTTTTTGTTTTCTCGCATCACAACGCGCTGAAACTTCAGGGACCTGTTTTTCCGGCTTTGAAGCGAACTCTAAAATAGCCTGCGTGTCCTCGTGCTCAAAATCTGCTCTGTCGTCTAGGGAACTGCCTGTGGAAGTGTATTTTAACTTGGTATTTTAATCAAAGAGAGCAATGCTTGATTTGTGGAGCTCTAAAAAAAAAGAGAGAGAGAGAGAGTTTGCAAAGTCAAACAACAATGTGCTGTTCACAGCAAATCTGTTAATTGGTAAGTGCTGGAAAAAAGCTGCAGGGATTCTTCATTAGCGCTTCATTGAAGCCACATGCGCAGCGGAGGACAAGCTGTCAACGCCGCTCCCTCTCAGAGCGCACGCAGCCCGATGATTTATCGATGTTTGCCGGTACAGGTGAAGAGCCTCTCCCTCTTCTCCCTCATGTTATTTTCATTGGAAGCCGGACAGCAGTGCTCCGGTTCAAGCCAAGACGTTAAACTATTCAATTTTAAAGGAGGTGATTTGTACCATCCCGAGTTACAACCACGCTCCAGAGAAACCGTTTCAGACCTTTTTTTTGAATGAAAGTGGGTAAAATTGCAACAATCTGCTCTAAACGTGAATCCCGGAGCGCACTCGATTCGCGGGAGCCGCCGCCGTGACGCCGCGTTCTCTTCGCGGGTGGCGCTCGGGAAGCCTCCTTGATGCGTCGCACCTCGATTTGCTTTTCAAGTCTCGGTTCTCGAGGACGCCGTGTTACCCCGAGAAAGCGGCTGTTTCGAAACCCCCAACGCGGATGCGATCAAGAGTTCAGCTTCCTTGGAATGAATGAGAAGAATGGAATAATGAGTGACGAGCGGTGAAGAGAGAGAGAGAGAGAGAGAGAGAGCCCGGAGGTTTACAGCAAAGTTTGTAGCAGCTCTCTGCACACTACCCACCCACCCACACACACACACACACACACACACACACACACACACACACACACACACACACACACACACACACACACACACACACACACACACACACGCACTCACAGTCCTGACTGTGTGTCTGAAGGGACTGGAGTTGCACGACTGAGTTATCGCCACTCGTGTCAGGGTTAAGTATGAATAAGCACGTGAACATAAATCTTCCACAGATGCCTCGAGCTGCAGGATGCTTGAATTATCTTTCATTTAGCCCGCGTCACGCATGTGCCGGTGTCACGTTTTCCCAACGTGCGACAAATCCCCACCAAAAGAAGAGTCGAGAGCGGTTTCGGTCCGGGCCCAAAAAACGACGCCCGGCGGCACCAGCGGCAGATGCACAACGGGTGTGTTTCTTTTTGTCTTTTTTCCCACGGGCAGACTTTTTTTCTGGGCTGAGAGGAGCCAGGCCGTCAGACAGCTGGAGCCGCGGTCACATTCGGTGCGTTCAGCCCCCCCGAGGGTTTCAAGGTGCAAAGGTGCGGAGCGGTCGTGTGGAGTAAGTGCTGGCCTGCGTGGAAGAGGTTTGCTCACGCTGGCGCGGCTCCAGACGGCTCCAGATCTGGTTAGACACATGCGTCTACAGCTTGTCTTTGTCTCTCTCTCTCTCTCTCTCTCTCTCTCTCTCTCTCTCTCTCTCTCTCTCTCTCTCTCTCTCTCTCTCTCTCACACACACACACACACACACACACACACACACACACGGTGTTGGCAACCCTCCAGCCTTGCTGTGATATGCTTTCGCAGCGTGCCCTGCAGCATGTCTGGAGCGATCTCAGCCGTCTGACAACGTCCTATTTTCACTGTGTTCAACCATTTAACTTCTCATTTGTTCTTCTCAGCCCATCCGTGACACACACACGCACGCACACGCACGCACGCGCACACAAAGAATGTTTGTAACGTCATGTCGGGTTCCGATGTACTTCGCCTGTGGCTGGCGGTTGCGGCCGCGTCGTGGAGACTGTAGAATCAAAGAGAGGCGCACACGACTGCTGAGATAAACACGAGAGGAGCAATCATGTGCCAAACGATATTATCCACTCAGTGGCAAACTGATGAGGAGCAGAGCAGCACTTCCAGGTAGCTCAACAACAGCGGCACTACCAGCAGAGCCACCTCCAGGGATGCATGTGTGTGTATGGGTGAGCAATAGCGAGAGAGAGAGAGAGAGAGAGAGAGAGAGAGAGAGAGAGATGAAGATTCATGGATTATGTATAATGTAAACAGGCTGAATGAAGATGGAGGCCGCGGCCGTTTTTTTAAAGCTTGACCTCACTTGATGGAGATGGATGTGGACATATGTCCTCCTCTATTTCTAATCTGCTCTGTTCTGGATCACAGCTGCCCCCGGAACATGTGTGTTCAGGCACAAAGGTTAATGCACACCTTCGGCTGGGAAACAACACAGCGCTGTGCGTTGGAACGAGACACGCTGCGGCCTTGTTCCACGCCGAAATTTCAGTATTTGCTGCGACATTAAACCTGCTCTTCTGATTTGACTGTTCGCCTAAAGAGTATTTCCGATCCCTTTATAGTTGTCATATACATGGCCATCTGTCTCTTTAAAACAGTCAAAACGTGTGCTAACAAAGTGAGCCAAAGTGGGCCTCGCCTGTTTACGGTATCCTCCCCCTCACCCCGGTTCCCACTGAAATGACTGTACACAACTTCTCTATGATTTCAAATGTCACTAGGCAACCCCCCCCTCCACACACACACAATGGGACGCCAGCCAGTTTTAATCTTCCCAGCAGCTGCAACGTATTAATATTCTGCACTCTCGCACCAGTATCTGTCACCGGCGCTTCGCAGACAAAAACAAAACAATATTTCTGGTGAGGTGCAATTTGGACCGAATCATCGGCGGTCTGCAAACGTCACAACAAACACCATGTGCCATAGAAAGAGACTCCCTGCCATGAATTGTAGTTGCACTTAAGACTTTGGAGCCAAATGCAATTAAAGTGAGTGGGTTCTGACACACGCACACACATACACACATCTGATCAGTTTATGATTAGCCCATGTAGGTGTTCACGCACAAACTCGAAGACAAAGACACACACACACACACACACACACACACACACACACACACACAAAGTAATCTGAGGAATATCCAGAGCTAGGAATAGAAAGGCTTAGCCGTATCAGTCAGTGACACACAGAGCGAGTGGGGGAAGGAGGCAGGCTGTGTATCCACAGTCAGCGTAAGAATGCTGTAATCATTGGCTCCGGCCCGGGATGACACGACACCCCTGCCAAACACATCAAATTCCTCATCGACGTACAGTGGACATACAGTAGCTTCATCCAAACCCAGAGGCCCAAAGCGCACAAGTGGCCTAGTGTTCAGAAACAACACGGAGGATGCATTGACGGGAGCTGGTGTTGAATAATTAACCTGCCCTGGATACTGGAGTCAGTCAGCAGCCCATATCAATCGAGGTTATGAGATGGATTAAACCAGGGGTGTCAAACTCATTCCACAAAGGGCCGTGTGGCTGCAGGTTTTTGTTCCAAACAATCAAGAGTTCACAGTCTGACCAATCAGCTGTCTGAAGGTTGAGATCAGTTCACGGAAAGACTCAAGTCAGGTGTGTTGCTGACACCCCTGGATTAAACTAACATCAGCATATTCTGTACATGAGCAAACGTGAGACATGGTCCAAATGTCTGCAGCTCTTTATCCCTGTGGTTTCCATGCAGCCCGACTTCTCATCGTCGCATATATTTTTTTTATCATAATCACGATATGAAGTCTCAAGTCAAGTCAAAAATGTGTTCGTACAGTGAGACCCCATCAGCCTAAATCGAATCACTCCGGGCCCACCGCGTGTTTGTTTGTGCCAACTTCTGCGGAGATTCACTCGAGACATTCCCAAGGTTTCACGAGACCCGGGCATGGACGACAAGGCCTCCTCAGTGTCCCCAATCAAACGCTTCCTCTTCCCTTGGCCTTCCACATCATCCAATACAGATAACTCCCACACTCAGCAGCTTTGCTTTAATACTATTTTCAATACTATTTCCGTTTTTTTGTGTCATTTCTGCGTGCGTCGGGCTGCGCGCCTCTCGATGTCAATGGCCTCCCTGTTCAGCCGCCCCTCGCCCCCGCGGCCGAGCGTTCACATGGCCGCATCAAATCAGATGTGTATGACTGTCGCTTTGATTTTTCCACTCGTCCATACTCCCTGGCCTGCCATCTGCGGCGCCCTGCTCTCCGGCCGGCTCTGGACAGTCTCCCGTGCTCTGTCTGCTCTGGTGCCTGCGGCCTACTGTACATGTCCCCGGCAGTCACCTGATCTCACCCAGCTCAGAACATTTGATTGTCTTCTAGAGCCGTGTCTGTTTGTGTGTGTGTGTGTGTGTGTGTGTGTGTGTGTGTGTGTGCGTGTGTGTGTGTGTGCGTGCGTGCGTGTGTGTGCGTGTGGCAGGCAGAGAGGTAACAGCCAGCCGGGGTGGCCTAATTTAAGCTGATTGGATTCTGCGCGTGTGTGTTTGGTGCGTCTGTGTGTGTGTGTTTTTTCATGGGAGCATGACAACTTATCCAATTCTCCGCGAGAGGAACAAACACTGTCCTAAAGAGGGTCAGAGGTGCCCGAGGACATTTGATACATGACTGGACGACACTAACACACACACACACACACGCATCTCGCACTAGTCAACATTCAGAGCAGACCCCCCCTGCTGATTATTGAATTGGATAAATCTTTTCTCCGTTTACAGCACAGTGACAATACGGTGGCATCAGTTTTCTGTCACGGCGACGCACAGGGCCGCCGCACCGTAATTATACCGTACGTACGCAGTGTTTGATTGCGCACGCCGGCGCGTGTAACCTTGTCATTGAGGTCCCGCTCCAAATTTAGCCTTCAGACGGTTCTTGTTTTTCGGCGGAGCATGCGCCGTCTCTGCGGGCCTCCTGCTTTGTGTTCGTCTGGCTTGTTTTGCTGCGATCGGGGCTGCAGTTAATCGAGTTTCAACATGTGCACTTGGCAAGAGCGGCCTCGGCGCAAACTGAGCTTGAGAGGAGGACGGGTGAGCGGCGGGGGCCCTCCGGAAGAAACACGCGGGTCCGCGTAGATTCCGTCCATCAGATCTGATTTGTTTGTTTGTGCTCGCGTGGCGGCAAATGTTGCTTTGGGGGCGATCGGGCTTGTTTTTTTATAACCTGCTTTGGAAATCTCATGTCAAAACGGTGCATTCTTTTTAAAGGGAAATGTTGATGCTTGTTCAGGTTCTTTTTTGCAAGTCGTATTAATGAGATGTAAATGCGAGTCGGCTGCAAACCGGACACCATCCTACTGCCCCTGCCCGAGCACTTCGGAGTGCACAGATCCCATTGTAACTCATGCGGCTTGAAATCGCTTAAAAATCGCACAGTTCTTCTGGGAAACAATTGCGCAATAGACAATCCTGATTTTTCACAGTGACCTGGTATAACATCATGGGCACCATCGATTCCGTCCCTTTAATCAGCTTAATCTGGCAGGGCAATCGTGACTGTACCATTCTCTGCTTATTGATAAGCGATGCCATCGAGCGTCGCTGGTTCAACATACCCTCTAGACCCTAAATATCCCGAGTCCCGCTTTGTTCTGCACATCGCATTGTCAAACCGTCTGCTACTTCGGGACGTTGACCTCAGGGTTGTGACGCCGAACGCACACACACACACACACACAAACATACACTAACGAGCTTCCCAGATTCCTTCAAACCTATTTCCAGATGATGAATTTCCGAAACCATATTGTGTGTTGGGTCGGTGCGTATCCGTGAGGTCACAGGCCACGGCGCAGTGCTCCGCTGAACTTCCTGGTTATATGCACAAGAAGAACGCAGCCATTTGTCTTATGGCGAAACGCACACACCCATGCATACACATGATAAAGTGTGCGTTTCGGGGTCCCCCTCTTTGTTAGGTGTGACAGAGGAGACAAATGTTGACATTCCAGTGGTATCACTTCTACCCTTCCTATGCATGACCTCATAGTCATTCCACACCGGGACAATAAAGGAGGGAGAGGTGGGCCGATACAGCATGAAGTACAGTGAAACAGGAGAAGAGAGGCAGAGAAACGTGGGGCATAGCCCGGAGGTTTGAGGTGCAAACTTGTGAGGTCAGCAGCATGAAAAACTCAGAGCAGCTGGGTGGAGAACGTAAAAGAATAGAGGACACGCGATCAGAATGTGCAGGTCAGGCCGAGCGCTCCAAATGCCTCTCCTGGAAGACATGGATTTCATATGTGAATGATGCTATGGTTAAGAGAAGAAAAGCTTCTAAAAGTCTAACCTGAGCCACAAGGAATATGGGATAAAAGGTGTGTGACTTCCAGCTAATTTGATGAGTGTGGCAAAGCAACTAGATGAATAAAACGTAGTCCAACTTTTTTTTTTTTCCATCTTTATGGATTTGTCTCTTTGCTCTGGGCTACAGTTCTTTGGCAGGAGTGGAGAGGTATCCCAAAGGCGTGCAGGGACACATACACACACACTTTGATTGCCCCTGCAAAGAAAATTTCCAATAAGCTGCAATGCTTTTCATAAATTGCTTTTATCTATAATTCGTGCATGTTAAGAAGTCAGAAGACTCCAGTTATAAACGGTCACACACAGGCCTGGCATTGGTGAAAAAGTCAACAGATGGGGCCCCGCTGCTTCCCTATTGTGGAATTTACAGTTTTAAAATGCATCTCGGGTCATTAACAAGATTGGTTTGAGACACGCTAATACGGTCATCTCATTGGCAGGGGTAATGTATTTACCCTGCCGGCCTCCCACAAAGTGAATCCAAGTCCGGGAGAGAAGAGAGAAGTGCACTCAGGTGCACATACGCATTACAACGTGCACATATGGCCGCACACATACACACACACACACACTGTCCCTCAAACGCGGGACTGTGTGTTGGGCAAAAACGTCTGAGAAACGTCAGTGTTTCTACAGACTTTCGAGGCTGCTCGCTCTTGCAAAACGGAGGTCTGTCAGAAAACGCTGCAGCACCGTGCGAAAAATGTTTCGACGCGAAGCCGGGAGGGTTTCAAATGTGGCAACTGTCAAGCAAACTGGCAACTTTGCTTTTAAGGAACAAAATAATACCGATCTTATTATGCACTGAGCCCACTGAGTGCTCGGCGACCAGATTACTAATTAGAAACTGCAGTTAAAGTGGATCTAGGTTGTCACCGATGGAGGAATACTGCAGTCACTTTCTGCACAGATCTGTTTCATGCTTATCTGGCAACCATATATACGGTAGGCTCTACCAAGGTGTACTAGCAAGGGATAACTGCAGCCATACAGCCACAGGTATGGAACACGTTTACATGCAGACTTGCATGTTTGACCTAAATTCAGAGGAGGAATCAGGTGTTGAGGAAGAAGCTGACATTTCATGAGGAAATTTCACATTCATTGCCTCACAAATGTGTCTTTATTCATATGCAGACTGAACTTAATAACACAATGTGAACTCTGCTCAGATTCCCCTGTCTGTTAACTTCCATTTCAGAGTTGGAAATGTGTACATGAATGAGGACGCGGTGACATTTTTAGAGTACTTGTACATCCCTGGCCTGCATGTAATAAACGTTTGATATTTTATATAACTTTTGTTTTCATTATAAAATTCCCCATTAAGTTTCAGTGTGTTGGTTCTGAATTTGATCTCTCTCCACTGAACTTGTTGCACTTGTTGTTTCTGCAGAGGCTTCAGAATGGTTTGCTCTTTAAACTACAAACGACAAGGCCACTCTTGCTCCACATTGTAACTTAATGTCTGGACTCAACAGGGCCAAGGCAAAGGTTGATTTACATACTAGGTCCCCTCAGTTTCGGTGCTTTCAGTTCCAGCTGAATGCGGGGTTTCTCGTTGCACAATGAACATGATGGGGGCTTTCCACAGAGTGTACTACTACCAAAAAAAAAGGTTTGCCTGTTTTGCTTTTGCTCTGTAGCTGTCATTACTCAACAAAGCCAAGTAAAGCCAAAGCAGTTCACCTTTACTGACTTTAAAGTGTTGGAGGCTTTGTCGGTTTGGCAGGTCACAAAACTACTATTTTTGCTCTGTAACGTTGCTCTATAAAATGATGCCATCCAACAAGCCCGATGGTAAAAGTGTTTCATCATTCTAGAACGAGAATGAGTCCTTTTTTTAAGATCTCGTTCAAGATTACGTTTTGCTGCCAGAATCCAAATCTGAGCCTCCCCCACTGAACTTGTTGCACAGAAAAGTGATGAGAGGCTTTTATTGGGTTTTAATGTAAACATTTGTCAGTGTAATTCCCCCCCGACAGATGAATGCAGTCTATATCTAGGCTATCTATACTTCCACTCATCCGTCTACTACCTCTTAGGCCACCCGGGGGGCTGTTTCGCTGTACAGCTAACTTTCCCTACAGTTTGTGAGGTTCCGTGAAGTTGCGCAACACGCAGCGCCCTGGACGTTGGGGGACCACCTGCCGGTCAGAAGTTGCCCGGGCTGCTCCCGGGGTGTGCTCCTCACCCTGTTGTTCCTGTCCTTCTCCCGGACGTCCTCCTCCTTGACTCCGTGTCGGATCATGAGCCGGACGATGGAGGCGTTGTTGGAGCAGCACGCCTGGAAGAAGGACAGCGGCTGCGGGCTCTCCGGGGACGGGGTGCGCTCCGAGTCCGCGAACGCGTCATCCGGAGGGTAGAAGGAGTCGTCGGAGGCGATGCTCCGGCAGTCGTCCTCCAGGTCCTCAAAGTCCACCTCCTCGAACTCATCCTCGTCCTCCTCCCCCTCGTCTTCCTCCTCGCCCTCACCGTAGGAGCTCAGGCAGTCCTCGTCGGAGTTGGGCTCCTCGGTTATGGTGGGGTGGACCTTCTGCTGCTGCTGCTGCTGGAGCTGCCTGACCCGGACAGACGAAGAGCCTCCTCCATCCCTGTCGTCCGTGATAAGCACCATCTAAGCCCCGGAGCCAAAGCCGGCTGTCCCCGAGTAGCACTACTTTCAGCCCGTGTCTGTCATCTCCGGGGAGTTGTCGACATGGCGTCCGAGGGGTCCGTGAACGTCCCACCAGGTGGAGGTGGAGGGCTACGCTGGTCCAGCTGGGGGCTGCATCAACGAGGGACCAAGTGGAGCTGGAGTACAGAGTCACAGTGCTGCTGCTGCTGGAGCTGGAGCTGCTCTGGCTGCACTAGACCGTCCCATGTAGGGCGGAGAGACACAGCAGACTGTTAACATATAGTCCCCTAATCCGATTACATGGGACTGGGACCTCTCTCTCTCTCCCTCCCTCCCTCTCTCTCTCTCCCCCTCTCTCTCTCCCCCTCTCTCTCTCTCTATCCTCCGGACAAACTGACAACAGATTAACTCTACTCTCTGCTGGCAGTGAAACATAAACGCAGGGTTGGGAGGGTTACTTAAAAAAAAAAGAAAAAGAAAAAAAACAATTCCACTACATATCACAGATTACAATAATACATGCCAGGAAATGGTCGGCTCCCATTATGTTAGATTGGTCAGTGCAATGTTCTAAATACTTTGGATGACCCCAGGATTGCCTCACAGATACAAGACAGTAACCCAGAAGGTCAGGTCAAGTCAATGTATTTGTAGAGCACGCTTCGAAACAACAGGGGTTGATCCACGGCGCTTTATGTTGGTTGTAAAAATGGATTAAATGAAAATGTCATAAACTGATTTGACAATAGATCAAATATATCATTAAATGGGGAAAAGGTGAAACTGCCGAATGACGGGGCGGGTTTAGGAACAGCTAAAAGCAAGCTCGTAAAAATAAGATCTGAAATCATGTATGTTTTTAATACATACGTGAAACTGATGAAGCCCTTCGCCGAATTCATCACTTTCATTTACAATGCACGCTGGAAGTAGACTGATTCTGACAGAATCATGATCCCACTGATGTCTCATAGCCTAAGCTGCGGCAATGC
Source organism: Karalla daura (assembly GCA_029224185.1). NCBI lineage: Eukaryota > Metazoa > Chordata > Actinopteri > Chaetodontiformes > Leiognathidae > Karalla > Karalla daura. Next base: position 14,953,619 of record CM055208.1, read on the forward strand.
TAAAAACTTTTGAATGCATTTAACATAACATAACGCCGAACTTCCCACCCTCTCGTTCACGGCCAATCGCTCTCGCCCTGAGCCACAGTTGCTGAGCGTAAAATACAAATAACTATACTATATCCGTTTGGACTGTTAATCGCGATTTCAACTGCTCACATTGTGTGCTGTAAACGTGTAACATGCAGCATTAGATCAGTTCGTGTTTTGTATTTGTGTGCCGGCCTAATGAATTAGCATTACATTAACACTAGCATTATACAACAAAATGAAAAATGTCACATTCTCTGTGTTTTGCTGTATATAAAACAAACACTTGTGTGCGCACATTGCGACACTATGGGATGGTACCGGCTTGGTTCCTGCTGCTTTTTTGTGGCAACCGTGTGCGTTTCTCGCACGCGCCGCTGAAAACAAAAGACAAAGAAAGATGAAACCCACTTCCTGCGTCGTACTTTCGTACTTTACATCTGACTCATGAAACCCCATGGCACAGAAACAAACCGGCACAGACCGCCGCGATGAGTCACCGGGGGGCCGGGGCTGCGCCGCCGGCCCAAAATTAAGCAGATTAGGTCCAAGTGAGGTGATGAGCATCGCAACGGGGCGATGGCCGCACGTGCGCCGCGTCTTTCGGCGTCCCGTCGAGCGCGGTCCCGGGATCGTCCGTCCCACGCGCGTCCTCGGCCCGCCCCGCTGACCCACCTCCGTCACCCTCCGTCGCTCCCGCGGCGTCCGGCCACCGGCAGGAGGAGCTGATGGGAACGTGACCGGGCCCTTTCGACCGCTGAATGCCATGTGAGCGGGGCCCGTGTTTGTGCCGCTTGCGTGTCGGGTCTCATGGAGACTCAGACTCCTGGCTACTAATTTGTAGGACAAGACAAAGTTCCATCCAGCGTGCCTCGGGCTCAAACCACAGCTAATGAACAGCGAATAACCAAACCGCATGAACAGGAGACTTAGATGGTAACAGGTCAGCGGCCAGTTGCGCTCTGGGAAATGAGGATTCCATGTTCGGATCGATCCCACCAACACCTTCGGGTTCTTCACAGTGAATGAGGGGCGCCTTACTACAGTAGGTTTCCCGCATGCTCCGTCGCAGCTTTTCAGTCTCACGGCAGAAGTGTCTGCTCTGCATCCTGTTGCCTAAAATATCTCATGCTTCGATCACGTGCCCGGGGCTGCCACATCAGATAATAGACGACCACAATGAGCAGTCGTTGCATGTCCGTCCGCGTAGAGAACGTGTGCCTAAACACTGTTATGCTACCCCGACAGGCCACAGCCACAGATTCGCGACGGTCTGTTTTTTTTTTCTTCTTCTTCTTCTCCTCCTCTCTCCGTAATTAATAACATCACCGCGCCGGCGTCGCCTGCTGTGGAAAGGAAAAAAAAAAAAAAAGCCAGCGCATGACGGTCCCAGTGCGCGCCCATTATTGTCATACCCTCATCTACCCCCAGCTGAGAGCGCCGCTCTCCTGTGGCTCCGCCGTCGCCATGGTTTCAGCCTGCCGCTGCGCCCGCGGCGCTCAGCGAGAGCGCGTGGAAAAGTTTTTCAGTGCGAGGGACCTCGTGTGTCTGGGAGTCTGAGAGTCCGGACGACCTCATGATTGGAGTTTTAGGTGAAAAGAAAGCCGGAGACATAGCAGGGGTTGCGGATGTAGAGCCCATAAGGGTGAAACCGAAGACGAAAAAAAAAAAGGAAAAGCAACTAGGTGATGAAAATATCGTCAAACGTTCAGCTGTTCGGCTTCAGCGCTTCGGCGTCATCACATCGAACGAAGCGGAAAATGGTCTGTGGCTGTGAGCCGTTTTCTCCCTTTTCACCCGTTTCGCCTCAGTTACTCTCATCGCTCCTTTGTTTACCCTCACTGGTGGGTTAACGGGGTTAGACGCAATAACGGATAAGGCTTGCCTGTCCTGACACGAGGGAAACCACAAAAATGTGAGCGGGTCGAGGGAATATTTCACAGAGCTTTCCGGGTCCAGGAGGACTCCAGGAGAGGAGATCGGGTCACGTGGTCCGTCGCCATAGCCGCGTCGTGTTCCGCCCCGTCTCGCACCCCGAGCCGCCCGGCCTCCGCCTCCAGAGCGGCCCGCCAAAACGTCAGGAGGGATGAAGGTGTCGTAGAGGCGGCACTCTGCTGCCGGGGAGGAGGAAATTGGCCGATATCGCCTCGGCGTTCCAGGGGATACCTGACTGCGTGAGTGGAGTCATTTAAATTGTAAGGGGCGCGCTCCTTGCCAGCGGTAATAGAAAACACTGAGTGTTAGATAGCCCACATAGTTAATAGATTGCCAAGCTTACTGAATTGTTCTATTTAGTAGTAGATTGTTCGGTAAGTTTCCATAGGACCTATGCTCCTGAACGCACCATAGCAGTTCCGACGTTACTGAATGCACCACACTCGTGTGCAAAGGCCGTGAATGTTTTGCCGATACAGCAGTTGGAGAGAGTGATTTCCCTTTCTTTTTACCTTCACTTTCCCGATTTGTTGCTGTGTGTAGATGCTAGAAGGTGAGTCTGGTGACTTGTCCTCTGAGAATTTAGTATTATTATTGAACTAATATGTGCTGATGTGCGCGAGTTACCTTATACTGATATGTTGCTAAGCTAACAAGCTAGTTAGAGTTAGTTAAACATTGAATGTGTCTCATGTAAGGAAACTGTTTTCATTATTATCTTGATTGTATTTGAGTACTGAATAGTATCTATGTTTGTCATATTGATGGTCATTTTGTTATTGCTACAGACCACAGCCAATAAATCGATCCTGTCTGAGACATCGGTATCCGTGTTCTTTAACGGGAACACCCACCACATACCTTGCTACTCTTGCCAGCTAATTTCCTGGAGACAACCAACTCTCCTTTTTACTGAGAGTAGCTTGGAAAGGCATGCGCGCTTTTTCTAGTACTCCCTCTCTCCCTCTCTCTCTCTGCCGCGCAGGTTTTTAGGTGGCAGCAGAACGAACAGGAAGCTGGATCACGGCTCCTCCGCCCACGCGGCCTCGGCCGTAATGGGGTGAAGAGGCGCCGCCTGACCGTTTGGGTTCGGGCTCGAAGTCAGACCTGTGGCGTCCACTCCTCGATGCGCCGTCCCCATCACAGCCAATTGCATTAGCTCAACCTGGGCTCAGAAGGAGAGGAAAAAAAACGTAATCCCCCGGGACAGATAATCGCAATGAGCTCTTCTGCGAATGTGTGTGTGTGTGACATGAAAACAGTGGGATTAATGCCAAGTCCCCGATCCCCCTCCACGTTCGAGGTTCCCAGTCAGATTTCAAACTGTGTGTCTTCACTCAGGTTTTGGGATTTGGTTTAGTCGATTACTGTTTCTTTTTTTTTTGTCTTATGTCGGATGTTATTTCCCTCGCGTTGCTCTCTTTCCCTCTCAGCCCGAGCCCCTCTCCCGCCATTGTGACTGTTGATGAGCTTCACCTGTCGCCGATCAGCCTCCTCCTCTCCTCCCCCTCTGGAGCGTTCGGGTCTGCGTTGAACCCTGGCCTGCTCCCACCCCGTCTTGCGTGTCGTTGTGTGACCGGGTGTCACCTTGGTCCGGCAGCGCCATCATTCCCGTGGGCCTGGTCGACTGCGACTTTCATTCGTTAAAACTATCGAGCTATGGAACGCGGCCCCCGCCTCCGAAGTCCGCACCGGGTCACAACCCTCGTTTTTTGCCCGTACCCTGCCGCACGCAGGCACTGGGGACCGGTGAGTCTGTGACCGTGACATGCTCCCTCCGAGCTCGAGTCGACCGCTGGCCATCACGAAAGCTGGGTGTCACGAGAGTAATCCTGCTATGTTGCATTAGTTAATCACTCCTGCGGCCTGCATGAGCAGAGTGCTGCATGTAAACAAGGGAACGTTTGCGAAAGGCAACGAGCACTGCGATACAGCGCGGAGGTGACATGAAAAGTTGATTTTCTATTTCTTCTGCTTTTTTTTCTACTGACTTTTTCAACATCGTACTCTTCGGTAAAGCTCACACAGGCCACGCAGGTACTCCTTTGCTGCCGCAGTCCCTCATTCATTCACTTATTACCCGTGAAAACCACAAACAGCAAAGCAGCCCAACACACCGCCGCCTTTTTCTATGAAATACCTGAAGCCGGGAGTGGAGGGGAGGGGAGGGGAGGGGAGGGGAGGGGGCGCACAAAGATCTCCTATGAGTCTCCTCTCTTCACACAATCGCTGAACTGTTTAGTCAAATAGGTGCGCGGCCAAATGCTGGAGTTTTAACGGAGCGCCTGTGCCTGAGAAGATACGCCCGGGCATGTTGTTTTTTCCCCACTTCACAGCCAAGTCCTCACGTCCCGATTATTAATGGCTTGATTAGAGGCCCTTCACATTATTGTTCAATCAGTTAATGAGCCCGGGGGGGACGGACAATGCGGTCCGCTCGGAGGCCAAGGAGCGCCCTTCAATCTCGGGACAGGCGGCGTTAACGGTCGGTTGAATAGGGGAAACTCAACAGTCCACAACTGGTGATTAGCACGTTTTTTATTCAGCCCGGCAAGAGGTCCTTAATTATGTTTTTGCGACATGTCTTTAACCTCCGAGCGGAGTCGAGGCAAATCGACTTTGCGCGGTGCTAAAATAATCAGCAAATTCTGTTCCTATTAATCTCTGTTAATAATGAATACACAGCACATTGGACAGAAGGGAACAAGCCATGCCGCGACGTGCAGCCGCCACAAGATAAGTCCGGTTCTTCTCGCTGCGAAGCTAATGGCGTTCTTTCATCACACACACACACACACGCCTAACTTTGCTGTAATGGTGGATGCGGCCAACACGGAGGGGTCCTTAAATGCCGTTCCTCTGACGGCTCCAGGACGCTGGCACCGGCAAGTCCCAGAGTGCACCGAAGTCAGCACAGCAACTTCCCCTCTTGCGATACAAAGGGCCTATTTATTTATGGCCGGGTCGTGTGGAGTTCTCGGGAAACTTCACCTTGGATGCGGGTGTCGCAGCGGGGACCGTGACACCCAGGCTCCGTCGGGAACATGTCGAGGCTCGGGCGAGGAGGAGGGTTTGGGGGGGTGGCGGTGGGGGGCTGCTGGTTTGACGGACAGGTGCCTTTGATGCTTCCCGCACGTTTGGTTACATCAGAAGCACTGCAGTGGTTAAGTGTTTCCAGCTGCCTCTCTCTCCTTTGGTCTCTCACACACACACGCACGCACACACACACCACACCCTGCTCCCGATGTTCAACACAGACCTATAATTTCACACTTCCGCCTTTCACTGTTCCTTCTCGGCGCCCGAGGTCGTGTCGTCGTGGCGGTCTGATGCGTCGGGAGGCGTCGAGGGCGCGTTGTCCCGACACATGAAGTCCGCGGGCTTTATCATCCCGTCCTGGAGCTCCCTGAAACACACACGCGTGCCATTAGCCATCTACTGCGTGACGCCCACGTGTCGTTTGTGACTTACACGCGACTCACACACCCGTACGGGCGGCACACTCGCGCTGAAACGGAGGCTTCCCCTACAGGACAGAGCGGGTGAATCATCTTCTCCCCCGTCCTTGCTCGGCAACGCGCGTTGCGCAACGGCCGCGGAGAGAGGCCGCTGAAGTGGAGCCTTTGTGTCCGCCCTCCCCGCCCCGCTCGCCTTCGCACTTCCCCGCCACATTCACCGAGTCCCCGGAGACGCGACGTGATGCTGTGCTCGAGAGCCTGAGGAGGCCTGGCTGGGGTTGCGCAACGGCGTCCACCCCGGAGCTGCGGATTCCTAGAGCGCTGACATCTTCGCGGTGACCTCATGTCCGTCCCGGGCTCCAGCGTACTGAAACAATGGAGCGCACACAGCTCCGAGGCCGCACTGCACTGTGTGAGCGTTGTGGTTGGAGAGTGTGTGACGGCAAACATGTTCTACTTTGTGCGGCTATGTGAGGCCCGTGTTGTTGCTTCACGCCGTACGGTGTACGGGGTCCCGCCGTAGCAAGCATATTACCGTGTTTTGACTTCTTTTTGGCCTCTGAGTCATTCGATTTCTGAGTATCTGCCGATGCCGTTTCCAGTTCCGGTACACAACCAGGAAGTCAGTTTTCACACCACTTGCTCAACGTTTGCCCCAAATCCTCTCTTTTTTCGTTGAATTTAGAAAGAGAGAGAGAGAGAGAGAGAGACGGGCCCGATGACAAATGAGGTGTGTTCAGGTACCATTGGATATTTGAGAATTAGACCATTACTTAGGTCAGGGACAAATCAACGATCCCGATCTTTTCCATCTGATTCCAGCCCTTGGAAAATTCCGTGATCACATCCCTAGTTTTAACCTCATCTCCAAATGGAAAGATCTCATCTTCAGCAGCCGTAGTAATAGATTTGTGGCATCGAGGTCAGAAGTGACTTGTCTTAGGGAATTAAATGTAAATGTCAGATAAGATTGATGTGAACTGACAAGACGAATATTCGGTGGAACAATTCTAAAATCACACACGCTCACGGGAGTTTTAGTGTTGTCAGTTTTTCTCCAAAGCAGTTTTTCTTCAGTCAACAGAGTCTGAGGAGTTGTAAAGCTGCTGATTGGTGGTCGATCCTGGGAAGATCTTTCACCTCACGCCCGAGAGGCTTCTCCAGTTTAGCCTCCGTTTAGAACCATCTTACAATTGCTTTCATACTCACACTGCTCTCACCTGTTGCCAGTAACCTTGTTGAACTGTGAAACGGTTGTTAGTTTCTCAAGAATGTTACTGACATTACATTCTGATTGAACGTATTTAAAGTGCTGGGCCTTGTCTGATTATACCCCCAAAGTGATTAGCTACTTGTCACTCTCCGTTTCATCCATTTTACACGGCTTCCTCGTACTGTGGGGGCTAGAGGAGAGAGGCACGTCCACTGATACTGTCCACGGTCTTCTTTCCCACTCCGCAAGTCAGTTTACTCACACCAAATAGCCCCTGCGTCTCTGGGAAGTACCAGTTTAGACGCGGGGACTTTCTGGGGAAATAATAACTAATGGTCCCGGAACAAACACATGTGGAGAAGTCCACATGTAAAAAACATCTCAAAAAAGAAAATTTCTATCTATCTATCTATCACGATCTGCATTTTCAGAAGAACGTTTCCTCGGCAGATTAGGATCAACGGTTGGTTGCTTCCAGCACACAGTTTAGCTGGGTTCCTGTGTGTGAAAGCTGCGTTTTGAAGATTTCTGTCGAGTGACACGAGTACGGTGCCGGTAAATGTCAGTCTATCGGGCTCTCTATCTGTCCTCCAATCCCCTTTGACTCGGCCTCAGCCGCCACGGGTGAGCAGGTGTGTCTGCGCGTGTGTGTGTGCGTGAGGGAGAGAGAGAGAAAGGAAAAGACAGACGAGAAAGAGTGAGGAGCCAGACACAAATGAAAACAGCGTCTTTTACAAAAGCGTGTGTCATTGTGACAAAACGAAACCCAATTTCCCCTCCCGGATCAATAAAGCATTTCCAGTCTTGAACCACTGGCTCGAGGCTTCCAGGGAGAGGCGGGATTTCTGCATACATGTGAGATTCCCTGGGCCTGCCTGCCTGCCTGCCTGCCTGCCTGCCATTTTCTGTGCATTCCGAGCCTGATCCTGCCCGATGCTGGGTCTCGTATCGGCCCCTTTCCCGTTTTCCTTGCATGTGCCGAGCGAAACGAAGAGAGGCCGAACGAGGCGAGGACTGCAAGCCCGAGAGGTTGTGCGTGTGCGCGCGTGTGTTTGTGTGTGTGATAAATGAACTGTGGCTCACCCAGACATAAGGAAGGGTGGACAGTCACGAGCCTGCACGCACTTGCACCCTCCACCCGACTGTGTCGGGCGTCGGGCGTCTCTGTGCGGGGATTTTTCGCCGTCTCTCGACCTCATAGGAAGCCGGGGGACCCGGCTCAGCTCGGAAACTGTCCGCGCCTCTCAGCCTTGCCCCGCTTTGACGTGTCGGGGCCCCGGCAGAGCAGCGCTCAGCACAGGGAAACGAATGAAATGGTTCAAAGATTTTTTAAAAAGTTGCCTTTCTTTTTGAAAGGATTCGCCACCTTGAGCAAAACAGCGTCAGGAGAAACGGAACAAATCCGTCCATTGTCTTAGCTGGTCTGTGCCGGCGTCGTTGAGGAACTTCCATCTCCAGTTCACATATAAGGAGATTTGGAAAGTCCCTCGATCCGACCGGGATTCAAACCGGGGCACAGGCAACAGCGCTGACCACCAAGTCTCTGCGTCGCCCCCGGAATGGAACAAAAGAAATCGAGCGCATGAAAGGTAAAGCGATCGCGCGCTTTATCGAGGCCTTGGTGACTAACAATATCCGTAAACAAGAGTGAGAGGAAGGACTTTTCGGGGGAGATTTGACCGGAGCTGAATCTGAAGAGAACTTATTCTAATGAGGGGAAATAATTAGGACTGGATAGCATCTCTCTTTGCGATGCAAAGCAGCCCCAGCCTCCACCGCCTGCTCACGCCCACTCTGCTTATTGCAAGCGAAGGTCCTGGGGTGTGCGAGTGTGCTTCTCAAGTCGATGCACACACATATAAATAATAACAATAATACATGAGGAGGCTCACGCTTGTGCCCGCAGCTTGCTGAGGAAGCTGTCTATGTGGTCCTGCGATATGTCCCCGTCCAGGTCAGCCAGGTAGGTGTAGAGCTGGACGAAGGTGTCGAACGGGATCGCCGCGTCCCGGCCCTCGCCGTCCGCCAGTATCTCGCAGGCGAACTGCAGGGACTTCAAGAGAGTCTGGGCGAGAGACATACAGAGAACATGCATTCAGTGTTCAAGGGCAGGGACACCTCGAGCGCCCTACGAAAATGCACTCAACGTGCACTCAACGTGTGGAACCAGCGCCAGAGCGTGATCGCCCCCATGTGGTCACAGTGTTGAACAGCCGCACGCTCACTGCAGGAAGCTGGCACCTCACGGTGGGCTGCATTTGCGGACGCAGTCTGAACTCCATCGTTTTTTTCTGTACTTAAATAAATTCTCTTACATCCGCCTCTACCGCCCATATCAGCCACTTTGAAGCAAAACGACTTGCTTTACAGCATTAGAGCGACCCGCCAAATCAGTGAAGGATTTGCCCCGTCGTTCACTCTCGAACCCCGGGGACCCGGATGAGGAAGTCAAGGGATCAAAGTATTCCGGATCGAGTGGAAACGCATGACTGTGGCACGGACAAAAAAAACAGTTGCTGCTGTAGGGGGAGGGAGGCATGGGAGGGGGGTCTGCGGCTGTCCTTTGCCTCGCAGTAGGTGTCGACGCTCAAAGGGAAGCGGTCTGTCTGTGACCTCATGTAACTGCTAACCCCTGCGAGGGCACTGCAGCCCAGGGCGAAGAACTCCATCCAATGGATTTGCGAGGAGAAGTGGCCCAGCGACAGCAGGGTCTCGAGCTGCTCCGTGGGGAGGCACAGATCCGACCACTTGCTCTGCAGCTCCTCCTTGCTGCACGCACCCTCCGAGGACAGCTGCGACGAAGTTAAGAGAGAGAGAGAGAGAGAGAGATGAGATGGGAATGAGATTTTGTAGTTTGCCGGGTAACTTTTGTAGGAAAGAAAAGAGACTAATTATTCAGTATGACTTGTTGAAATAAACAGCAGTATTGGATCTGGGGAATAAGGCATCTGTGCATACTAATTATGTGTTTATCAACAGGATTTTCACAACTTGTGGTAGACCATTATGTCTGTGGGAAGTTATGCCAAGCAAGGATCGAGACAGAAATAATTAGCTTCATTGTGTTGATGCTGCAACACTGTTTTCTGCAATTCTGCTATATTTGTAGTCACAAGACTACCAGAATTCCCCTTCATTTGTCCAAGTTTCTAAAGTAAAAACTGTTGTTGAGAAACTAATATTTACAGAGAGAAGGCAGCATTCCCATAGGGTTAACGCAAGCATTGGCCTTTAAGGAAATATTAATTTTTTAGCTCTTTTAATGAATCCTCCTCACTATGGTGCCCCAGGTGAGATACAATAGGTTCACAATATTAAAGTTTAATGAGCCACCAGGTAGGAGAACACTGCTGCAGTGCGCGCACACAATAAAAATACCAACAGTATCGGCAGATGTAGATCTTGAAGTCAATGAGAGAAGAAATTAGACCCACAGAACGTAAAGTCAGGCACGTTTCCACGTGATCAGACCTGCGAGGATGTGCAGAGCAAGTACCTGTTCGTGCAGGACCCTGAGCAGAGCTGGAGTCAGCCCATTGTCGACTGCAGCCTCTGTGGCAGTGCTCATGTCCTTGACAGGCAGACGCTCCCCTTTGGACAGTGCAGTGAAGTATCTGGGAGAGGACACACACTCATTATTAACGCACATGTTTTATTTAACACTTAACTTGTCACTCTTCCCTGGTCGTCCCAAAACACGCCAATCACAAAAATGGGATAAAAAAAAAGAGTGGCTGTAAATCAGACAAAAAGCTGACATTAGTCCAATTTAATGAGTTCTCATGAGTATCGTCACTTGAATAAATCATCATGTGTTGTCTGAAGTTTGGAAATATTCTCATTCCGCTGACGGGCACACTGTGGCTGATCATCCTTCATAGTTCATATAATATTGTACAGTGAATTTAGAGGCGACACAGCCTGTTGTCACTTTAACTGCACATAAACATCTTGTAAGCCGGGAGACGTTCGGGATTGTTTTTGTTTCACCATATGGCTCCCATTATTGTCTTATGCTGTAAACACTGCAAAACCACATCAGCCAACGCTATAACAAACGATGATGGTGATGATGATGATGATGATGGTGATGATGGCAGCCGTCCTGAGGGGGGGGACAACAAAAACAAAATCTTGAGAGATGCAAATTTCGGCTCGTACTTTCAAAGTGCTTGTGCCTTCTCAGAGAAAAGTCAGATAGTTTTAGACCGCTGCAGTACCACAGAGCCGCCCCCCCCAGGGTCCAATTACAGCAAGTCAGAGCAAAGGCACAGGTGAGAAGGCCTATGCGTCTCCACGCACTGATGCTGCCTGGAGATGCTGCTTATAGTATGTCATTGTTTGAGACCGCAATTAGAGAAAAAAAAAAAAAGGCAGTCACATGTGTCTCTAGTCAGACCCCTACCCCAGCCACCTCTGACGGAGATTAAAACTCACGCGAAGGACCACAGCAGGGAATCTTGGGGCTGGGTTCGGATGGCCGCCTTGGTGGCATTTTTGAGGATGTCTGGGAGCTGGGGAGGCATCTTGATTTGCTGAGCACAGTACACTGTGTCTGGAAGAGGCATGGCTGCAGTCTGCAACGCTGTAATTCAATCCTGTTAATGGATGAGGTCGAGCAAAAGAAAACAGGGCCACTGAGTTGTCAAACATAGCAAGTCTATAGAAAAAAAGAAAGCACATTGTGTGCTCCCACTAACGTTCCTTATCTGCTCATTGATTATAAATGCCTTTATGCATTGACCCTCCCGGGTAGTTTAGCTATACATGAGCCTCATTTAGGCTGATACACAGTGCTAACTAACTAAATGAAGGTAGGAGCTACTTTTTTTATTATTCTTTCAGTGACCAGCAGCTGACATGTTATCTTGGAAGCGCTACATTACCTTGTTTGTTGACAGAGGGTGTATAAACGCAGACAGTCAACGTTAGCGCTACGTCTGCCTGACTCCTGCTGTGCACCAGGGCCGTTTGTGTGTACCGCAGTACCGTCGCCTAGCAACGGCGTTCGCTCGTTGCTAGGGGAACGGCTGTGGCGTGGCGCGGAAAGTGTTTACCGCCCCCTTCAGGATTGGAGAAGACACGTTAGACACCCGTCTCCTGGGGATTCTTTGAAGGTGTTGCTGTGTAACTTCCCGGGCAGACAGGCAAGCAGGGAGACAGGCAGGGAGACAGGCAGGCGGACAGGCTGTCAGGCAGGCAGAAAGGCAGGCAAACAGGCAGGCAAGCAGGTAGACAGACAGGGAGGCAGGAAGGCAGATGGACAGGCAGGCAAGCAGGCAGACAGGCTGGCAGGCAGGCAGGCAAGCAGGCAGACAGACAGACAGGGAGGCAGGAAGGCAGGTGGACAGGCAGGCAAGCAGGCAGACAGACAGGGAGGTAGGCAGGCAAGCAGACAGGCAGGCAAGCAGATAGATTTCCTTAAACTTGCTGTATCAGTAAGGTCAATTTCGACAATGGAAAATACACTTTTTTTCAACAAGATGATAAATATATGATAAACATATAAAATAATGAACATAAATAAAAGTAAATGATAAAGATAAGAATTACATGTAAATAAATATTATTAGAATTATAAGTAAATAAACAATACCAATACTACTAAAAAGGGGCGAGTCAGAGGCTCGTCATTTAAATTGTGTCGCCGCTCAGCTTTTTGGAGCACATTGTATGAAAGAGCACAAATGTATTTATTTTATTTATGAATTCTTTTTCATAATTCTTTTTATGATTTTGAATCTTTAATTGTATTTCATTTATCATGATCTTTTAATTATTTTGATTTCTCTTTTTCAATTTCTCTTTTTATTCCTGTTATTTTGTAGATATCTTTTAATATTGGTTAATTATGATAAAGACAATAATGATTTTTATCCAGAGTGGCCAAACACTTGTAGGATGACAATCAAACCACACGTTATATCATTTTTCTGGGTGCTTTAAGAGGAGATATGAACAGAAATTTGATATGAAAGAGGAAAAATAAGAAGAAATGCGCAGAATGACAAGAGTGCCTTGTATCGAGCTCAAGGGCACTAATGAATGGTCCAAGGCAGCATCTCATCTCAAATTTCCAGTGAAACAAGATTAAAAAAAAAAAGAAATCTCAACTGACTCCACTGCACAAACCCCTGTAAAGTGGATATACCAACAAAAACTATGTAAAACTATGTATGAGGTGGTACAGATTTTTGAAAACTGGCCCCATTGAACATCTGAATATCATTTGCCCCAAATCGCTCACTAACAAGTACACTGAAGAAAGCATACAACACACCAAACCTATTCTGTGTTAACAGATTTATTGAAGAGATGCCAGGCATAGGCAAAACATCTTTAAGATTTTATTATTAAACAGCTTCTTGAAAATACAGGTTTAACACAGACTGTGATTAGAAAATAATAGTACAACTACCAGTATTTGGTAACCAAACTGACAAAAATAGACAAAAACCGACAAAAGCAAAAATATTCCCTCAACCACACCCAACGTTTAGAGGAAGACAAATTCAGACTTGTGCGATAGGCACACATGCACATTCACACAATCACTGGCAAGTGCAAATTTTATCTAGCACATGTAGAAATTGAATGGGGAAGGAAGAATCTGTTTGTCAAATCCCTTTCAGATTCAACTAACTACACTGAATGGAAACTATGGAATATAAACAGCACGGGTTCCTCATACATGTTTACACTGGGGGGAAGGGGGCGAACAAAATGTGGCTAAAAAGTAAATCATAGACATTGTTAAGGATGGACTCTAGCAAAAGCAACACAGGTTATGTGGACTACACATTTGACTATCCCCCAGGTGCTTATCCCCTATCTTTCTCCACTGGATAGAAAAATAAAACTGTGCTTCCCCCAAAAACCCACCCTGGACACTCTGTAGTGCCTATAAAAACTCATCTAGGATCAGGTAATATCCACTCCGCCGCCACTGAAACCTTCGGTCGACTTTGACCCCGTGAACTCCTTTCCCTTTAACCTTAACCCACCCCTCCCTGGACGTGACTTGGGCCGAGCCATTATCTAAGAGGCATTAAAGTGTCAGTTTGTGTTGCATGACAACAGCACTGTCCTCCTCAATACATTGATCTTTTACAATATTGAGACATAGGATATTCCCCAAGGAGAAGTGATCTGAATTGCAGTCCACCCACCTCTCAACGCTACACTTGAAAGCATGCAGGCAACAGGTTTGAGTTGGCAATTCGTGTAAAATGGTACGCAAACATTATTCTGATACTTTCCATACACACACAACGCCGTCTGCTACAATCATATCAATGTAGAAAAGTGGACAACACAGACCAATGCATATGGACCATGAAAGAAAATGCTTGTTGGCTATTGGAATCCTTTCCAAATGATTGTAAAAGGAAGACCCCTATGTTGTCGAGTTAAGGTGGTTTTCAACCCCATCCCTGATGATTTCCTCGAATGAACGTCTTTGTTCTGCAGCTGGAGAATAATTACATAGAGCACTTGGATGCTTTTCGGAAGCCACAATAAAAAAAACCCTAAAGCTGGTCGGGTGGCGGTGGTTCTTGTCTTTTTCTCGGTTCTATCTCTTGCCCCTTTTGTTCCCGGCGGGCGGCTTCTTGAGCTGGAGGAGGGGCCCTCCTGTCCCGAAGCCCGCGGCGGGTTGGTTGGACACACCAAAGGTCAGGCCGGCTGAGGGGTTGAGGCCGGGATTGCTGAAGTTGAAGCCGGTACTGCTGCTGCTTCCGAAGCCTAAGAAGGCAAGAGGTAAAACGGAAAAAGGACAAGAAAATCAGAGACAAGTAAAGCAAGTCTAGGGTGCCATACAAAAACACTGTTTTCGTCCACCATCCTAAAATATGTCGTGGCCAAACTGAGAATATACATTCATAAAAAGCTGATGAGACAAGGATGTTGCTTGACAGTCCACTCCAATGGACCATTTTTTGCAGTGTCGTGGGTGTTTAATATGACCTCAGTGGAGGTGGTGAAATTTGTTTGTGAGCAAAAGCTAAAACAATCATTGATAAAAAACAAACAAAAAAATAACATTATTCCTTAAAGTGACGCAACCCTCAGCTACCATGGATTTACTGAAACCACAGTGAATTAATGAGAAGTTAAAGAATCAAACCTGATCTGAACTCTGAACAGTTCCTTCCTTCCAAGGCAACGCTAGCCTCAACTATGCTAGCCCGGCACCTATTACGAGCCATGAGAACTGCCAAGAACCATCTGGAAGGTTCCGTGAGACAGGTGACAACTGAGCATTTTGGATGTCCTCAGACTGGCTTACAGTTTGTGCACTTATGACATTTTTTAGACAAATCTAACAATTCATAGAGCTGCATGCGAGCCTGCTCCGGCCCCCTACTGTCTCGTAGTTGTCATAGTCCTCGGGTCGAGTGTGAAGAGGTTATACACAGGATGTATGTACCTGCACTCAGACTGCCTCCTGCGGGCTTACTGGCAGAGGAGAAGGCAAAAGAAGACCCCCCAGTCCCCACCCCACCAAATCCTGGCCCACCACCAAAACCTGTGGGAGAGAGCGACATTGGATGTCAGTTTTGGACTAAGCACACCAGGAGTGCATGAAAGGGGCGGCGCCTCAGGGGAGGGGGTCACACAGGTAAGACTGGAGGCGTTGAGGATACAATACTGGAATCACAGCACAGTGCATGGCAAAGCAAAACCCAGAGCCAGAATTTAAAAAAAGAAAAAAAATCTTATCACCCCCATGTGCGTTCAGACCATCTGCCCTCCCACTTGTTTTAAGTGGGTGTCACAACCCAAAAAAATCATCTCAATACAGAGGACTTTCTCTGCCCCCGAACTTGTCGCGTTCAAAAGTGCTGTGACCAGTGGCAAGTGGTCGTTTCCTTGTGGTGTGAACGCACTTGACCCCCCCATCCCTGAAAAAGGAGGAATGGGAGGTGGGGGTTGGGGAAGGGGCTGGGGGGACACACTGCCAAGCTCTGACTGCACACCACTACAGAAACAACAAAAGCTGCTTGGTAACAAAAAAAAAAGAAGAAAAAAGCTAGGAAGTATGAGGGAAATGATGACTACATTAGGGGAAAGAGGGGAGGGGAAACAACTGAACAAAAGGCAAGAGGTTATACCTCCAATCGTAGAGGTGCCCAAGCTAGTGCCCACTGTCGAGGCAAAGGGGTTTCCGAACCCTGCCCCCAAGGGTGCCTGGGTCCCTACGACAGAGAGAGAGCATGTGCTTTACTCCTCTGAATGAGCTGTGTAATAGTAGTAGTAGTAGTAGTAGAAGACACTTTGGGCATCTGGTGACTAATGCCTTCCTTTTCAATATGGAAAAAAAAAAAAATGGACGGATGGTTTTGAAGGATTTGTCATAAGTAAGCGAGTGAGTCATCTTCAACGGTTTTGCTTTTTTTTCTTTTTAGACTTTTCACAATGATGTACGAGGCTTCGGATAAAAACTGCAGGATCAGGAAATGCCCACATGCCTCTGCCACTGCAGTCTGTGCTTTTGCAAACACTGTTCAGCTGCAACAGTCCAGCAAATGAGCAGTGGAAACAGCGCTGCTAGTTCTTTCACTCAGAAACTTGTCTTTTGTTTTTGTTTCTTTCTTTTTTTTTTCCTTTCTCAAAATTTCGCAACTCTGCGTGGCTTAAACAGGTCAGTGAAAAAGAAACAAGGACAAAGCGTTTCTTTGTTTAAAAACGGATTTATTGTCAATTTAATATGCAATTCCACTTACATAAAACACAAACAAAACAGCTTTTTGAACAGAATTGATTGTTAATTGCTAACTGCTACTGCATTTGACAAGTTTCCAAATTTTTCAAGATTTCTGAGAGTGAATGAACTAGCATACGCCGAGAACAAAAACAAAACAAAACAGAAGCATCACACAATTATTGTATATAGCTTAAAAAGGCACACCATATTATATATTAAATATACTGTATCAACAGGCATTGGTTATAAGTTCTGAACACATTCATCTACAAGTAAAAGCACTCGAGATTTTCAATAAGAAGTGTGAATTTGGCATCTACGGCTGCCTCTCAGTGTAAACTGGTCAAAATGAACGGAACCTCAGTGATATGTTGCAGTCTGCCTGTGAACGTCAAGGTGATCAAGTTTTTCCACCAGTGTATGTTTAAGCAGCAGCCATATTCTTGGTGGTTAATGCTTGGATTTTTTTTTTTTTTTGGGGGGGGGGGTGCTTCTTTTAACTAAATTGCCCCCAGGTTCCCTGCTCCTCACAAAGGGGAAATCTATGTGTGATGTAGCCGGTCATTGAAAAACACTTTCCAACACGGTCGCCAAACTAGTGTCAGCTACTGTGATTTTAAAGAAACGCATCCAAAGCTCATTTTAAGATCAAGGCTGAATATTCTCCTCTTTGGCTTTTATTCAATAAAATATGAGACTTTTCATTTATTTCAGCCACTGCACCGACTTATATTTCAGCATTTTATCAATCTGAGAAGTTTTTGAAATTCTCTAAACCATTCTGGATTGTAAGATATGTGGTCGGAGTCACAGAACATTCGATTATATTATTCATGTTAGTGCCACAGCTTTGACTCATCATCTACTTAAATAATTCATATTAAAGAACTAACTTCAAGCTACTTTACTTCTCCTGGCCTTATGACGCATTTTCCCACTATTTTGCTGCCTAGCCACAACGCACAAACGTGTGTACTGCTTCGTTTAGAGTTGTGCGCCTCTTCTCAAAATGCACTGTGGGGTACTCGCGGGTGCTATATAAAACTGTGTACTTACTATACCGTGCCCTGTGTAGGGAGCAGGGGGTGAAGTGACCGCTTGATATATTGTCAGCGCATGCGTGTCTCAGAGAGCGAAGGGTCTCTCGAAAAAACACCATTTGCGATAGTAGTACCTCTACGCCACCTATGGAAAAGCTACCGCAAAAAAAGAAGAAGAAAAAAAAAGGCAGAATGGAAGCATGCGATGAATGGCCAAAACATTCAGGGCCGTCCTTAACAGCCAGCTGCTCAAAAAGACTACACACTCGCACAAAAAGGGACATGTACACGATTTGTAACCTTAATGTCGTTTGAGGATAACTCAAGTTGAGTGCGGTTTAAAACAAAAAAAAAAAGAAGAAGAAAAAAAACTGTGGTACGAGTAATACGCCAAGTGCAGCCCCCAAAACAAAACCCTATGCGTTTGTGTATCCTTCAGTTGATTGGAAAAAAAGAGGTAAGTGTTATTGTTTTTGTTGAAATAGCATTAGGAAAAAAAAATTACAACATAGAGGGATAAGTTGGCCACATGTGCACTACCACCTCCAGGTTCATAATCATTAGTACTTCATTTAATTACTGAGCCAAGTACGACTGTAGAGATGAGGAGGATAATATGGAAGTGTATGCCAAGATACACACGTGAAGAACATTCTGGACAACATGGGGAACTAGCACTAAGATAGATATATGTATATATATATAGAGCAGTATATATACATATATATATCATTGAAAGTCACTCTGGCTCCTCTTAGTGCAGTAAGTCTGATCTAACACTGTTTTCCCATCTTACAATGGAGATAGAAATGTGACCGCGCTGATTGGTCGTTTCTCGTTTGGCACAGATGTATCTCGCTGGTACTGAAGCACCAGCATGAGCAGCAATAATATCACTCTCTCCCTCTGACACTACTACACATATTGGACTTGATCCTTTCAGCCAAACCAATGAGGAAGTCGAGTTTCTCTGGGAAAAAGAAATCATTCAAAAAAAAAAACAAATCAGAGAAACCCGAAGTACCTTCGATAAAATACCTGAAATGACAACTTTTGAACAGCACTTTTTGCCCTAACTGAATGAACAGTGATGTGAACGATCCAGCCCTGTTTCGCCAACAGTAGCCCTTAGGTGAAATAGCTTCAAATCAAGTAACAGTGGTATGGCCTCTGGAAACCAAACCAAATGCATCTTAGCATTGAACAGGAGCAAACTGCGGACCATTTTTTGTTTTTACAACTTGTACTTCGAGACCGGCTGAGTCAAGTAATGGAAAAACACGTCCGAGTTTAAAATGGCGCAGCTGAATCGAAGTCGTTTTTCAGTCCTGAGTCTTTTGGCACCTTTTGCCTTTCTGAGGCACCAATCTGAACCAGCTTTTTTTCTACCTGCACTACTGCATCGTCGAATCATCAAACAAGAGCATGGCTGAAGCAAGTGAGTAAGTAAGTAAGCGCCTTCTCAGGTGCATGGTTAGTGTGCTGCCATACCGGCCGCCCTTCCACTGTGCTGCTCCAATTAGAGACAAACAAAAAAATAAAATAGAAATAAATAGGCAAATAAATACTGACAAGACCACCTGTGCTTAGACTTAAGTCTAGGAAATGAGTCAAATACTTGCAAGTAATCACTATTTGGCAAGAGGGCTGGGGGATTTTGATAAATAGCAATGTAAAAAAAAAAAAAAAAAAAAAAAAAAAAAATCATAGACCTGCTAAAGCTTTGCGTTAGAATAAGAATACAGCCCAATGCTTGCACTTTATGGGAATGGAAGAAAAAAAAAAGTCCGCGGAAATAAAGAGCTGAGGCAGGCACAAAGGTAATGCACAGCGCCAGTGGATTTTAACTACTGTGGCAACAAGGCTCTTTTTCCAGCAGTGCATGGGTTAAGACCTTCCCATTACTACTCTGTACATCGGTGAAATAGTGTGAGGCTTTATTGACAATCGGCTGGTTATTATAACTGACTAGGGCAGTCTGAGCAGATACTATGTTTTTAGGGAAAGGGAAGCAGCAGCAACGACAACAAAAAAAAACTCTTATAGAGGTTGATGGTTTTAAAACAGTGCTGCCTTTTCAACCCTATCCAATTTTAAATATTGCTTTCAAACTCGTTACTATTGAAATGTACAAGATAGAAAGAAGGAAAGGGGGGATAGCGGAAACATGCCTGCACTGTGTACATAGCTGAGTTTGTTCTTCGTCAGTGGGTGCCCTGATATGCCAGTAAAACGGCCTACAAAATGAAGCCTACAAAAAAGGCCGAGATTTTGTTGAACACACCAGAGGTGTGACAACAACCGAACTCTACGCACATATTTGAAGTCGGAAATGTGTTTGTTTATCCATTTAAAAAAGGTGAACTTGCCTAAGACGTGGCTGAAAGAGGATGACGCCCTCGGCTGGGTTCGGCGACGGAGGTGCGGCGCGCCTTTAAAACTGGTTTTCGCCGAGAACTTCATGGTGTCTTTTTACAGGATGATACCGGTATCGGTTCGGTTCGTGACTTGGGCGAGTGGGTCTCGGGCCTGAACCGGGGCCCGGGACGAGAGAAGTCGCACGCTTTGATGAGCTGTGGCGAAGCGGCGAACAGATCTGGCGACACCACCTACGAGCTACACTCTACTAGATTTAGACTTCACACACCAGCCGATCGCCCAGACGTAAAAAAAGAAGAAGAAGAAGAAGAAGAAGAAAAAGGCTAAGTACTGTATGTCTAACAATCACACCGCAAGTGTTTTAAAGTTTCCGACCTTCGCCCCCGTTGGCTCGTTTCAAGCATTCGTCGGACGAGGCGCAGGAGCGCCCGTGCTTCATTGGGATTTAGAAGGTTTCTCTCGCATTCAAGTTGTTTCTCCTCTCGCGTCCAATTAAGAGGTTCTCCCATCCTGGGTCACTAATGCTGCCTGCCTGATGCTTGGCACCGACGCTGACAGACTCCAATGTTCACGTCCCGCTGCTCGACTCTATTAACGTCCTCACTCTGGCATGGTAAGGCGCATTAGATAAATGTGTCTGTCAGAGATGAGGCGGTAAGGCCGCGCAAGGATTTCCTGCCTCCTGCCCTCCTCTCATTAGAATAAGTACAGGCTGCAGCCTTGGCACCACCTAAGGCTCCATTTTTTTTCCCGCCCATTTTTATTGGCTTTAATCACCCTCCCCCCTGTCTCTGCTCATGCCTGCCTCCCCGCCCACGTCCCCCCCCCCAAGCACGTCCCCACACATTTGTCTGTTCTCCCCGCTCTTTAGTTTGGGCTGGAGGAGGAGGAGGAGGAGGGAGAAGGAAGAGCTCTCTAGAACTTGTAGGCTGTCAGACCTGGAGTTGGCTGCTGCTGCTGGGTCAGCGTGGCCGCCATGGCCACCGCCGCGGCGTTGGGCACGCTGGAGAAGGGCGCCGGGCCGGTGGTGACGCGCGGCGTGCTCTGCCACTTGCGGCTGGACGCCCGCTTGGACTCGAAGACGTCGGTGGAGTCTTCCAGGAAGGCCCGGCGGTAGGAGAGGTACTGGTGCTTCAAGATCTAGCGTGAGAGAGAGAGAGAGAGAGAAAAAGACAACACTGACAATCAGTGAAACGAACACGTGAGGGTGATTTTAAAGAGAGAGCTCGATGGCAATAGAACCGACCTTGACATTCTCGTGGACAGACTGGAGCTGGGCGGCCTGGGCCACAAACGTCTGGTACAGCTTCTGCATGGCCAAGGTCAAGTCTGGAGACAAAAAAAAAAAAAACATGGTGTAGTTAGTCTTTTAAATTTTTTTTACAAATGTCAGTTGAAGAAAAAACGTGCCAGGCACAGATGTCCCCGTACCCTGAGGTGTGATGTGGGAGCCGCTGCTCTGGGTGGTCAGGTGGTTTTCAAGTTCTTCTATCTGCTGCCGGTACTGCTGCAGCTGCACCTCGAATTGCTCGATCAGGCTGCGGAAATAACTGAACACACATACACAGGTTTTCATTTTCGTCAAACACGCCGATGGACAAAAGCTGAGAGCTAAGTCATCCAACAATGCCAATAAGAAGATCCTGGGACATGAATGCAAACAAACTGTAATGGCTTTGTTTAAAACCAGCTAATGGGTAATTAAAGCAGTCAGGCAAAACTAGTGCACGTCCTCCGGTTTCCTTTCAGACTTACTCTGAGGGAGCGGTGTTCTCATGCTGAAGTCCAGGTGGAGTCTTTTGCGTACGCAGCGCTATGTCAGCGTTTTTCAGCTCCTGGAGAAGGGCAGAGATGGAGGCAATGAAGATTTCAATTTCAGTCAACACTAATACTTTTAGTTTTTTATTTTTACATGCAACTTGACTTACTCAACAAGACACAGAAAACCTGCATCTTCTCAACAATGGGAACTATGAGTATGCCTTAGAACCAGCTCTAAAAAGAGCTAGAATTCGACTAAATTGCGTATGCATGCGTGTCAGCAGACGTGTTGGTCTCACCTGTGCCGTCTCCAGCTTCAGCTTGTCAATGCCCAGACTCTGGCGCTGCAGCCCGCTGGCACTGACCGAGATGAGCTGTTTGAGGCTCTTGATGTCATCTTGCACTTTAGAAATGGCCTTGGATGACATCCTGCTGATGTCCTCCTGGACCTGCTTCTGGTCTTTGACAAATTTTCTGTCGAAACAGGAGGACCATTGGATACACTCCGACCACAGTGTAGAGGCGAGAACAGGCATCTGCCATCCTTCCATCTGGGCTAAATAATCTACACATATAAACACTTACTGGAAGTTTTCCACATCTTGACAAATGACTGGGGGCAGGTTCTCATCTTTTAAGGCTTTACTGTCCCTAAGGGAAAGAAAAAAAAAAGCATTTTTTAATCATTACATCACAGCGAGGGAAATTCTGAATGTCATATTTCCATTTACAGCAGGTGTTCAGCAGGACGTACTGAGCATTGGCTCCAGATGACGTGTCGCTCTTGTTCTCAGAGGATGTGCTGAAATCGACTCCACCCAGTCCAATGCTGGGTGCGGGAGCCGGCGCCGCCGCTGCTGCTGTGGTGGAGGAGCCCAACAGAGAGCCCAAAGTCAACCCCCCTCCTGCTCCTCCAAGAGTGGTCTGGCCCAAACCTGCAACACCAAAGCATGTAGGTTATAAGTAAAACCCCGACACCTAAAAAAGCCCCGAGGCCCTCCTGTCTGACGCCACCTCACCTGTGGTCCCGGTGCTGGAGAACAGGCTGCCGCCAAGCGTGGCGCCCCCTAAGGACGGCGTGGTGGTGGTGGCGCCGCCCAGGCCCAGGCTGAAGCCCGAGGCCACGGGCTGCGGCTGCTGCTGCTGTTGCTGTGGAGCTGTGGATGTCAGGATGGAGCCGAACGTTAAACCGGCCCCCGCTGCGGGGGCTGTTGTGGACGTGGCGGTGGTGGTGCTGAGGGAGAAGGGCACGGCCGAGGCCGTGGGCTTGTTGAAGGCCAGACTGAAGCCAGTGGTCGCAGCTGAAGTGGCTGGTGTGCCTGACGAAGACGTAAATCAGAAAGGTATTCAGCATTCATCAACTTCTCCTGCCCAATAGCTCAGCACAACACAGTTTAGATTGACCGACATACCTAAAGTAAGGCCAGTAGTGGGTGCAGCAGCGCCTAAGAGAAAACAGCACAGAGCTCAGCACGCTGAAGTTCACAACACTGCATTCGGTGTGCATCTGTGCGGTGAGATTACTTGAGGCAGGTGTGTTGAAAGTGAATCCTCCAGTGGGTTTTTGACCAAACAGACTGCCTCCCAAGCCCAGAGCTGGGGTGGTAGTGGGGGCGGTGGTGGCGGCTGGTGTACCCAGTGCAGCTCCGATGGTGAAGCCTCCAGTGCTGGCTGCGGCAGGTGTACTGGGGGGACAAAAGTCACACGTTACTCACTAATGTACTGATGTACAATTACTTAGTAACCTAGGGATGGAAGTCAAAACTGCTCTAGCAGCATTGAATGCACTACTGAAAGGGACTTTAGTGTTGCATTTTAGATATAGCATTAACTATGACAGAAGCTTCTTCGCTTCCACCTTTGTCCCTATGTTTATTTTATAAACCACGTTTTCTTATTACACTCTCGATCAACTGTTGATTTTACGCGTGCTGTATAGATATGCTTGTTGTACTGACAGAAGTATGCATCTTTGATGTCAACGTTCGTATGTCGGGAAGCAGACGTCACGCACGTTTCCAGGTTGGTTCGGCGCTAACGTTAGCTACGTCTGCCATTTGAATGAGGTCTTTACCTGGTTGCGGCTCCAAACGAGAATCCTCCACCGGTGTTGGCGGCACCAAAGGTGCCCGCGCCAAAGTTAAAGCCAGACATGTTTCTACCGTAGAAAAGCACACATTTATCAACGACTGTCTGCCTGGACCTCAGCTAACGTTCCTGAGGACGCCGAGCATCCCAGCTAACACGCTAACGCTGCTTAGCTTTGAAAGATGCCAGCGTGCTCAGCGCATACTCGCTGTAAGGCGCCTGCTCGGAATAATTGAGGAAGCCGTTAAACTATAGCTCGGTCCGTTTAGGCCTGCACACACGTCTCTGTTGTTCTTAGACGTCTAAAGGTGCCAAATATCCCTCGATGAAACATCGCATGGTGTCACTTTTCCTATTGCCCGCCTGGTATTTCACGAAAAGCTATTGCATTTTGGGTAATACGCGCTCAAACTACACTTCCCGTCGTCCCATTCGCATTATTTTTTGTCAGGTGATGCGTCATACTTTCGCGCGTGCGCAGAGCGCCATCTAGGTGCTTCCGGACGTTTCCAAAAATCGTGAACGAGAGCACAAATTGATTGCGATGGAGATTTCAAAATAAGAGCTTTAATAAAAAAAATATTTTCGATTTTATTTGAAACACATCGCCATTTGTATTTAAGTCTGTGCTGTATTTCATTAATCTATTTGGGATAGAAAACCTTTATTGGCATTGTACAGGGACAAAAGATGAGGAACAATGTTTCTGTTTTTCATTGGATATGAATCATTTTAAAGTAGAACTATGCCACAATTTATGTCCTCATGTATTTCTATAACAATTATATCTAACTTTTCATGAGTGTCACAATGTTTTTAAACCTTCAATGTGTCTTGTTTTGTTATCAGCTGCTTATCCAAGCCTCGGTTGCTGAGGCCTCCGAAGAGAAGCCCAGACACTCTGCTACCTGGTGGCCTCTGGAAGGATCCTGAGGTGCTCTGGATGCGTCCCTGATGAAGACTCCAGCAGGTCCTGGGTCTCTCCCAGGATCTGCTCTCGCATGGACATCCAAGGATGCATCCAAAGAGCATCCTGGCCAAATGCCCACACCACCTTAGTCTCCTCCTCTCAATGTGAAGGCATTGTCGCTCTTCTTTGAGTCAATATTCCCTGGACTGGTCATCAGTCTATCACATGGCACACATACAGTTCACTCCTCACACATACGGACCACTTTAGAGTCTCCAGACAATGTGGGAAAATGTGCATGTTCATTGAAGGTTAAGGAAACTGGAGTACTTGGAGAAACCCCACACAGGGCAAGCATGCATCATACTCATCTACTCTTTGCCATTCATTATCCATACATCATTCATCCATCATCCAACTATTATCCATCTAATCCATCTAATATCCATCCTTCCATCCATCCATTATCCATCAATCCATTGTCCATCCTTCCATCCATCCAACAATCCTTCCATTATACACCTATCATCACCCAACCATCATTATCAATGATCTATGATCGATTCATCACTCGCCCATCCATCATCCATCCAACTATCATCCATCCACGCACCACGAATCCAAGACCTACCTTCACATTCCACAGTACAGTAGGCTGCACTGCCAGTGCACCTTTACTTCGTACTCTTAATTTGAAAACCCCAAAACGTCGGTGTTGACGTTACTCCCGGCGTCTTTATGCGGATGGAGCGCTGCAGTTATTGACAATAAACATATATCGTATGCTTCCTACAAAGTAAAGACGCCCGGTGCAGCAGTTAAAGCTGTATTTAGTCCTCAATGCTACAATTATCCCGGGACACCATCGTCTGAAACCGTTCGGTCGCTGACAGCTGGACATGGAGCATATCCGAACACCAAAGGTAGCGTTAGCCTACGTTTGCGGCCAATTCCAAATGCTTGTGATACAGTCAGCAATCCGGCCTGTATCGAGAAGATTTGTGTAATACTCCAGTGTTGCAACCAAGGCTTTATGCATTGGTTCAGAACGTGTGTTTGTGTGTTATTCCGTGATGCCAGCAGCTGGAAGTGTCAGACGTGACTAGCATCAATGAGCTGTTTGTTTGTCCCAGTACAGCAGACAGCTGGGATCTTCTCGTGCTAACCCGGCAAAACCTATATTATTGATCGAGTCAACATTAGGTGTAGGGTTTGGATCTGGGCTACAGGGACAGACTTGCCTGACGGCATGTCTGGTTATGTGTTCACACCCAGAGGCTGGATCACTCTAGGACTGGGGAGTCTATTATGCTGCAAAGCCGCAGGATTTTACTATCTGGTACCAATAAAAAGCCCAGGAATAATACAGCTCCGACAGTCAGCCCAACTCTGCCATGCTTCTACACCCAGGCCTTTCATGAGTGGATGTTTACTTGGTCGCAACACATATGTAATCTTGACTTTAATATTGTGATGAATGGTCAAATTGGTGTTGTCACTGTTCATTGCAAATCCATCTTAAATCCAGACACAAAGGGAACACACCCAAAAAACTGTCACTGTTCACACACTTCTGCACTGTACTGTAGATGGTTTAGGAGGCTTGTAACCGGTCGAAATAACTCCTATGAAGTGCTCGCAGCTCAAGAGTCAGTAATTTGCTTTGGGCCTACAACTGTGGTTCTCCTGTGAGAAAGAAAGCCGAGTTTCGTTGTGTTGAAACAGTGCGGCCTCATTTGCAAGCCTCCAGGATAATTGTACGGTGCATGATTAGATGAGGGTACGCAGCTATCAGGTGAGTGTCTGTTTGCATGCAGACTGGGTGGGGCCCTACTTTTTGGCTGTGAAATGGAGCAGTTGCTTTTTCTTATTGCGGTATAGAAATGTAACACGTATTATCATGTTTTCTTTTTACGGAGATGGGTGTCATGGAACATAGCTTGGACACAAAACCAGATGTCATAAATGTAAAAAATGTACGTGTGTGTAACCTGCGTGTGCTAATAAAGCTGTTGTGACAGAGTTGAGGTGGCCACTGGTTGCTGGGAGACAATCATTTCATCATATCTGAGAGGGACAGGAAAAAGGAAACAAGAGAGAGAGAGAGAGGATGTCTGAGTCAACAAGAGAACTGTTAGTGTGATGAATCATGGATTTGGACATTTTAGCAGTGACAGCGGCAGGCACTACTAGTCCCAGCAGCCTGCGGCCACAACGTAGAAACAATAAGCAGCGAGACAGCAGGTTGTATTATACCGGACATGCTGCATGTAGAGGATTTGTGAACGATCCTCTTGATCACCAGAGGTGTTAAATCCACTTGCTGTAGTAACTACCATGCTGGACCATGACCCATGTCCTTGGTGAGAACGTGTGACTTGAGTAAATGTTCTACTGTGAGCATCTACGCAATGGTTGGGCGCCATCCTCGCTCATGAATCGCACAGTCACCGAGAACCTTGTTTCATCTGAGGAACAGGCATTATTTTTTAATTGTTAACATGCCAAAAGTTTTGAACGTCAGTTTTTCGAAAATCATTCAGCGTTTTCCAAGTTGCTGAGACCATTACAGTCACTGTGAGGGAGCTGGCAGCAGTGCTGGGCCCAGGTGGTCAGGATTAGCTGGGCTGCCAGCTGGATCCTCTGCCACTTAGAGCAATTTCGTGACAGGTGTCGTCCCAGTTTGTGCAATATCCTTCCTCTTTTCAGGATACATCCTCTGCATTACACCCCGATGAAGAAGTCGGTCTTTCACCCCAGGTATTAACCAACTGACTGGCTACTCACTAATACCTTGTTAACCCCTGTGTTGTGTTTTTGCAGGTGGAGCAGGTGCGGCTGTTGGATCGCTTCAGCAACAAATTCACGAATGGCACCCTGTACCTCACAGCGACACATCTCATATTTGTGGAGAGCAGCTCAAACAACACAACATCTGCAGGCCAGGAAATCTGGGTGAGTGGTTTTGGTGGTGAACGGCATCCTGATAGCATTACTCGTACACTGTTATTGACAGCGAGACAAAGTACATCCTATGTGCATATATCCGCAATTGTGGCCCCATTTAAGTTTCACTTCTGAAGATATATATATATATATATATATATATATTACACTTATAATAGGTTATCAGATGCTGTTTTTCAGAGTAAAAAAGATATTCAAGCTACATTACAAAAGAGGCCATAGTGTAACAATATCTATACTCCTCAGTTTATCAAGGGATGGGAGTGCTGAAGTGTAAGTACTATTTGTACAGAATAATTCTACAGAGTTTGAACATTTGGAGAAGTGTAAGGAGAAGTAGGACCAAGATGAGGAGGTGAGAGTATGGTGAGGGGATGCAAAATACAGTAGTGGATGGTGTCAACTGACTTTTGTCAACATATGAAAACATCCTGTATGTGATTTATGTAGCGTAGTATTGCCGGTAACTTCCTCAAAAATCATTGATTTGACAAAGTTTTGGCCTTTTCTTTGAATTTGCACCTTGTTTGATCCTCCTTTTCTGAGTGGCAAAACTTTCAGCTGAAAATCATGAATTGCATTTGTTGTTGTTGTGGTTGTTGGATTGGAGGGGGTGATGCTGGTGAGACCTCAAATTCACCCCTGCGAGGAAGCGTTCAACCTGGTGGTGTGTGTGCGTGTGCGTTTTTGTGTGTGCACGCGCATGTGTGTCTGTCTGTGTGAGTGAGTGAGAAAAGTTGCTGGGCAAAGGAGTGGATGTGCAGGCTTGTTTGTGACAAAACTAGGGCAGAGGTTCAAATGCCTCCTTATACAGTATCAAGCTCGCTAGTTAGACATATCTGTGTGCATGTGAGGTGTGTGTATGTGTGTGTGTGCGTGTCTTCTGCTTCTGTGTGAAAAGGGATTACTGTTGTGGCACTGTGAGAGGATGGTTGTTTACATCCAGCGACACTGGTCAGTCAGGAATCCTAATTCAACCATGGTCAGATTTTTTTGGCAGCACCGTGGAATGATGTTTTAAGCGTGGAGTGATCGAGTGTGCACCCAAGAGGTAGACTTTTAACGACGCTGTAACAAACAAAGAGCTGCCAATTATTTTCTACATCAAGTAGTTTTCTTTTTCGTTTTTTTTTATTCGAATTTTTTTTGGCGGGGTGTGTGTGTGTGTGTGTGTGTGTGTGTGCGTGCGTGCGTGCGTGTGTGTGTGTGTGTGTGTGTGTTTGTTTGTTTGTGGGGGGGGGGATTAGCGCAGCCTTGTCCCTACGTGTGCTTGCTCCAGCGGACCGCTTAAGCGCACGTTCAGTTTGGCGCTCGCGCACTCCTCGCGCACTCAACGCGCTGCTTTCGCGCCGTCTCCAACCTGCACGCGACGCGTCTGCGCGCGGCAACTCGGCCCGCGCGCTGACGCGTCGCGTGCAGGTTGGAGACGGCGCGCGCCGCGGTTTGCGCTGGATTGTACAGAAGTATACCCGGGCCTCGATGGACGACCGACCCGACTTTAATCGCTATTTAAAGATATGTTGCACAGTTGGCTTAAAATGAATGAATCCCAGCACTCCTAAAATCTGACGGATAAAAAAATATATCCTTCATATCCTTTGTATATCCTTTGTATCTTTTGTATATCCCTTTTTTTTTAACAAGCTAGAAAAGTGCACCATACATTACAATACTAATATTTTGTCAACAAAAATACACTTGTGTTATGCTTTTCTCTCACAAACCTGGGCTTGAAATGACACTGAAATGTAAAAAAGTAAAATTTCTCTTGCTGGCCGGCAGCTCTCTGTGTGCCTGGCAGCCCTAAACCTCTGAGCCTAGAATCGCCCCTGCAGCAGCCTATTTTTTTATTTGTGCATTCAGCTGTTCGCCTGCTACTCTGTGAAGTGGTGAAACTACCACTGTAGTGGCAGTGGCTGGTTAGCAGCACGGCTTATTAAAAGGGTTTATGCAGCAGATCTCAGGCCATGACCTTGTCCCCAGCATCCTTCCTGCCTTGTGTGCAGGGAAAAGGAAACGTCTGCTATACTTCCTTTTTTTCTTTTTAAAAACCCAGTCTGGTGGAGCATGCAGCTTGCAACGTTTTGGTTGGAGGGCAAGTTTCTGAGACAGTTTTTGCCTTATAGAATATTTAACAGCGGTGGAGTGACTGTCTGCTCAGTTTGCAGTCACACTGGTTCACTGGTCATTACCAATGCAGATTAATGTGCATCTTTATGACTTTCCCATGGTTACTGTCCCTGTGGAATTCTCATCGCCCTTGTTCAGTATGCCGACGTGCTGCACTTGTCCTTCTTGACCTCTTTACTTTCTACGAAAAGTTCCTGATGATGTCACAGTAACAACAACAAAATGCACGCTTTTTTCCCCTCAATGTGCGCATTTTCAATAGTGGAAAATGGCTCACAGTCAGTGGCGTCCGATTCATGCAAATGAGGACATTTGTCTGACGCACCCAATGTTTTGCCATCTCCCTGCACCCCGCAGATTTTGCACCACCACATAGCGTCGGTGGAGAAGCTCTCCCTGACCACCACGGGCTGCCCCCTGGTCATCCAGTGTCGCAACTTCAGGGTGGTCCATTTCGTGGTCCAGAGAGAGAGGGACTGCCACGACATCTACAGCTCTCTGCTGCGTCTGCTACGGCCAGGTGAGGAGAAGCTTTCCGGACTCGCCTCTTCTCTTGGCTAGTCCTCGTTTACACGCA
Organism: Karalla daura; assembly: GCA_029224185.1. Taxonomy (NCBI): domain Eukaryota; kingdom Metazoa; phylum Chordata; class Actinopteri; order Chaetodontiformes; family Leiognathidae; genus Karalla; species Karalla daura. The sequence continues at coordinate 14,983,813 of CM055208.1, forward strand.
CGTGCCATCTGTATTCTCTCTCTCCCCTCCCGTGGCGCAGTGTCCTACGAGGAGCTCTACGCCTTCTCCTACAACCCGAAGCAGAACGACCAGCAGAGAGAGGAAGGCTGGCAGCTCATCGACCTGGGGGCGGAGTTTGAGAGGATGGGCGTCCCCTGCGACCAATGGCAGCTCACCGACGTCAACAGAGACTTCAAGGTAAGTAGTCCGCTCCAGCTCTGTGCCTAATCAGTGATAAAATGTAATAAACATCCGTGTCACGCTTCAGTGCATAAATGACCTCTCCTCGGCATGCGTTACTTTATCAAGTGGTTAGGTGAGAGGCTGTAAAAAAAAAAAAAAAAAAAAAAAAACTTTTTTTTTTCCCTTCCTCCAGGTGTGTGAGACATATCCCCGAGACCTGTATGTTCCCATCACGGCCAGTAAGCCCATCATCGTGGGGAGTTCCAAGTTCAGGAGCAAAGGACGCTTCCCCGTGCTCACCTACTTCTACCAGGAAAAGAAGGTACCGCAGTAAAAAGCGCTTTTATATGTTTGTGTGACACTCTGTGTCTGCCAGTATGTCGCAATAGCTGATATAGGAAGAAGGTCAAAGAAAATTTGTAAGTATAGGTTAAGATGAGCAAAATGGTTTTTCCTCCATCGCTTAATTTGAAAGTGTAAACCACATATGAGACATTAGAAATTAATACAAAATTCAAATCTGAAGGATGACTCATAGTCGCTGTTGGCGCACTCCCCCACCACAAGGTGGTGCTAGAGGAGAGCCTTAAGATTCATGGGGCGATGTCGCCATCCTCATTACATTCTAACAGCTGATGGACAATTTCACCTGTAGCAACTGTTTCGTCCCATTAGATTTCATGGGAACCAGGACGCCGGTTAAGTCACTCTGTGTTGTCGAAGGGTCTCGGATCAATAGAATAGAGTTAGAATAGAATGGAGTGGAATTAGAATAGAAAATGTCTTCATTTGTCCCACAATGGGGATACGTGTCAAGCATTAACAAACACTGCCACAACAAAAATCAATGTGGCGCTGAGGCTGGAGTGATTGGCTAATCGGGTGAGAGGTTTTTCCCAGACTCCGGAGAAACTGGTTCCTTTTCTAGTCTCGCTGAGATCTTTCAGCATGTAACCAGGTTTGCTCAACCATACCAACTCCATTGACTGAGTGATGCATGATTTGTGCAGAAAAAGAAAGGAAGAAAGGATTAGCTCCATTGTTGGCTCATTCCTGATTGTCCAGATAAACAGCTAGATTCTGAAGTCTTGTCTAGACTCTCTCTCTCACCACACACACACACACCTCAGACCTCCCTCGGATTGATTTCTGTGGCAGCAATTCCACTCTGACATGTGTCCGTCCCTCTCTTGTGCCAGGCGGCCGTGTGTCGGTGCAGTCAGCCTCTCTCCGGCTTCAGCGCCCGCTGCCTGGAGGACGAGAGCCTGCTGCAGGCCATCAGCAAGGCCAACCACAACAGCCGCTTCGTTTACGTCATGGACACCCGGCCCAAGGTAGCCCCCCCCCCCCCCCCCCAAGGGGCGCCGCAGTCTCCACTCAGGCCCCGTAGTCCCAGCTCTGGTCTCACTGTGTGTCCCGCCCGGCTTCTCCCCTGCAGCTGAACGCGCTGGCCAACAGGGCGGCGGGCAAAGGCTACGAGAACGAAGACAACTACTCCAACATCCGCTTCCAGTTCGTGGGCATCGAGAACATCCACGTGATGAGGGCCAGCCTTCAGAAACTGCTCGAGGGTGACCATATGATCATACGCACGCACCACCACTTGTGCCCACTCCCCACTTCCCCGAATAGTTAGAGTGACCCAGCTGTGTGTCTGTGTGTCCCAGTGATTGGCACCCGGTCCCTCAACATGAGCGACTACCTGGTCGGCCTAGAGAGCAGCGGCTGGCTGAGGCACATCAAAGCTGTCGTGGACGCCGCCATCTTCCTCACTAAGGTGAAGAGATATTGAAAACTGCATTTTCTCTGTCTTGAAAGGAGGTTTAAGTATTTTCACCTAAGTCACCTTTTAAATTTTGAATATCCAACCCAAACTGTCACCTCTACTCATCTCCGATCTGCTTCTTTGCGATCCACGTGTGTGTGTGTGTGTGTGTGTGTGTGTGTGCGCGCGCCTTCACTCTGGACCCCAGGCGGTGGCAGTGGAAGGAGCCAGCGTGCTGGTCCACTGCTCGGACGGATGGGACAGAACGGCCCAGGTCTGCTCTCTGGGGGCGCTGCTGATGGACCCTTACTACCGCACCATCAAGGGCTTCATGGTAAGAAAACCTCACGGCACGACCGAAGCCCTCGGCATTTCGAGCAGGACCACGCGACCGATTCGTGCCTCCCTTCCCTCGTCCCGTAGGTACTGATCGAGAAAGACTGGATCTCCTTTGGCCACAAGTTTGCAGACAGGTGAGGCCTCGGCTGTCAGCCAGCGTTGGATTTGTTTGCCCGACTTCTGTCTATTTGAGCAGGAATCTTACACGGGTGTTGTGTAAAAGCGCTCACAATGGGCTTTATTGTGCGAGCGCAGGTGTGACCAGTTGGACGGCGATCCCAAGGAGGTGTCGCCGATCTTTACACAGTTCCTGGAGTGCGTCTGGCAGCTGACGGAGCAGTTCCCGCAGGTGTGGGGAAATCGTTCCGTCCATGCGTCACGCCATACGCTTGGCGTATGTATATATTTACTTGCTTTCCCGTGTCATTGCATTGGGCTGATGATACAAACGTCCCCTCAGGCGTTCGAGTTCAGCGAGTGGTTCCTGCTGCAGATTCACGAACACGTCCACTCCTGCCAGTACGGGAACTTCCTGGGCAACAACCAGCGGCAGAGAGAGGAGCTGCAGTCAGTCCAGCACACACACACACACACACACACATCCAGCCAGTAGACAGTTCTTCACAAGGTTCTGTCAGTCTCATCTGCTGTGTGTCCATCCCTTCCATTACAAAGTCACACAAGAGAACATCACAGTCACGATGCACAGTTCACAATTCACAATATCCAACGGTCCATGCGGAATCCACTGCATATATAATGACAATAAGTACAGGCAGTAAGCAAGTAGTAGGGAATATAGAAAGTCACATAAATGCAATAAGTGTTTCCATTATACTTTAATGAAATTGACATGTTTGAAGAGCGGCCACGTGAGATTAAAAAACAAATGTTAAAGCACTACTTTTAGGGCGTCGAGGTGTTCCTAGGGTTGGTTCAAACACGCTCATAGGCACGCCTTGTTACATAGGTCACGCTGTCAACACCGACCCCGGGCCAGCTCGAACATGTTGAACCCTTCGACGTTTTTTTTTTGTAGTCCCACATTCTGCCCTTTGTGTCGCATGTCACCGTGTGTGATACGCGTGTTGACATGTTAGGTGTGTCCTTTAGGAGAAGGCACGAACGAACAGTGGTGAGAGCTGTGGATGCATGCATGCAGCCTGGAGATTAGTGCCCCAACAGAACGTCTTGGGGAGCCATGAAACCGTGTTCACGTTTTGTTTTGTTTTTTCTCTCCCCCCCTTCAACCGCTTCCTGTCCCAGGCTGAGAGAGCGCACTCACTCGCTGTGGGCCTTCCTCATGAGCGAGAGGCAGAACTACCTGAATCCCTTCTACAGCCCTGCCTACTCCGAAGTGCACCCCGTTCTGGCTCCCTCCACTCTGCCCTATAATTTCAAGTCAGTATAATGTACAAACCACGTTGTTGGCTGCTGCCTCACATCGGGGGGGTCACAGCCTCCTAACTCCGGATGTCCCCGCGTCTCTTAAGATTCTGGAGGAATATGTACAACCAGTTTGACCGGTCCATGCACCCACGTCAGTCCATCCTCAAGACCGTCCTGACCCTGAGGGAGAGCAGCCGGAAGAACGAGGCCACGCTGCAGCAGCTGGAGGGCGTGAGTGGAAATCTGAAATCTGGCCTCCACCTCCAGCTTAGCGCGCTCATCCGTTCATTTCAACTCAGCCGTCCGTTTTCATGACCCACTTGGCGTCACGGGGCCAATCCTAGCTCAGTCCATGTTTTTGAACGTATGCGCGTTAATATTGATGAGCCCGTGTAAGATTTATGCATGACATCACGCGCCACGGTTTAACTAGGACCCAAAAATAAGCATCATCCATCTTTCAGAGTCTCGTCCCCACTGTGTGCCTTGTCTTGTCCTCCGTCCCCCCCCATCCAGCGGCTCCACCAGCACGGCGTGACCCCCGTCGTGACCTCCGACCCCCCGGCGGCTCCTCCCACCAGGGACCAGCGGCTGAACCCCAACGGCAGCCTGCCGCCGCCCCCTCCCCGGCCCGACTCGCTCATTCTGGGGGCGCCCATCAACCACAAAGAGGCTCAGCGGCAGGAGGAGGAGCAGGAGGGGGAGGAGGAGGAGGTGGGCGAGGAGGCCACGGAGAGCACCGACACGGAGCGGACTGTAGAGGGCAGCAGCGGCAGCGAGAGCAGGAAGCAGAGCTACGGGGAGCTGGAAGGGACATACGGCAGCAGCGAGCTGGCCAAGGAGGAGCCGGCTGTGGTCAGCCTGGAGTTCGGCGTGGCACGCATGACCTGCTGAGACCAAACAGGGGAGGGAGGGGCGGGGCAGGGGGGGGGGGGGCTGTGGGATACTGTGGGTCAGGCCAGGTCAAGTCGGAGGGCTTACTGAAAGTGTATGAGTGTGTATATGCGTGTGTGTATGTGTGTGTGTATGGAGCTGGCTGTGTACGATAAGGTGCCGATTGCGCAGCGGTCCTGAAAGGGCCGAGCGGATGAAGTTTTACGTCTCTGTATAGTCTAAAATCTCAGTGGGCGAGCCTCATTATCATGTCATATACTGGACCCACGCGGACAAAAAAAAAATATATATGAAAGCTCGTTTTATATGATTGTCGAGAAGCACTATAAAGAATTAATGAATAGAATAAGAGAATAAATACATCCTAAAAAAAAAAAAAAAAAACGAAGCTCCTGTTTTGTGAGACTGCTGGCGTTCCCGTGTGACCCATTTTCCGAAGGCCGCGGCCTCGATAATTCTGCGCAAATCGTCCAATTTTTTTTGGAACATTTCGACCCGCAGAAAATCACATTTTCTGGCACCGGAAAGATTTCATCATCCCGTCCAAAGTACTTGAATCCAGCCCCAATCTCAATGTTTTGCTGGGTTTTTTTTTGTTTTTTTTTCCTATTCCAGCGTGACACGTACGGCATCAAATTCCACGCTGCTAAGAGATAATCCCCGGGAAACCGAGCCTCGCAGCTGCACCGATGACCGTGTCGCGCCCGGCGCAGGTTCCTCCCGCCTGCGTGTTTGTGTGTCGACCGGGGGAGGAAAAATGTGAAACACTTCGACCGTCAGCTGTCGCCTCCATTGATTTTTCGCATCCTACTTCGCGGCGCCCACTGATCGGATAATCCGACTCGCTGATGCGCACCGATCCCACATCCTGTCGGCCGGGGTCTCTCTAGCCTGGCCGATGACCGATGGTTTGTGACAGCTCGGTGTCAAGAGGCCGGGCCTCGCACCGGCCCGTTGTCAAGTCCGGCCAAAGACGTTACAGCTGCTCAAAGCTGCATACATTTCCCTTCCATTGACGGGAGTTTCACCCAGATTTTCTGAAACGTCCTTCAGAAACTTGGGAGAGAAATAAAGATACAAAGCGACCACTCATATGTCACTGGGTCAAAACCACATATAACTAACTATATTATAAAGGTACTGCAATGGAGAGACTGGGAATGGACTGTATTGGCACTGGTTCGGGGTTTTATCACCAGGTCCACACCGGTGAGTGTCGGCCAGAACACCACTTGAGGCCTGATTTCCAGAGGATCCAAAGAAGAGGCAGGTGTTTGATTTTCAGCAAGTTTAATGCTGTTCTTGAACGTACAGGTCAAGCATAAAGGTGTGTGGTCTCCTATCAAAGAAATAACAAATATTCAAATAAACAGGTAAACTCTTTCCCTCTCGATCAGTAATATCCTAGCTCCTAACCAACATATAGAAATAGACATTCAAACAGGCACTGATCAGTTAAGCTAATGCTACAGCTAGCATTAAAGGGAGTACATAGTGAGAGCTATTACTAAAGATTTGAATAACTACTACTTAGCGACACTAATATAAGAGATCAATAACATACATAAATATACACTCACGTTTCATTCACGCACACCACTTGTGGTAATTCCGACAAACTTTCTCTCCATTCTCTTTCTCTCTGCTGACGGCCGGAGCACAGCACTTTCTCCATGGACTGGAGTGCATTGATGTCCATCCGCCCAAAATGCCCTCAGCTATACTAGCCAGCAGGGGGAGCTGCTCCTATCTGCTCTGCCACATGCCCTGACCGCATTACACCTTCCATCGATCAGCACGCTGACTGACTAGTGCCTATTCTTAACCAATGACAAATATAATCCAACAACTGTAACTCAAACAATAAATATATATAACATGAAAGGTGGCAAACCCAACAACTTCGGGGCCTTTTCTACAGGTACAGTTCGTTTTCATGAGGCTGCTTTCGCATGCCTTTGTTTCAAATGGATTACTGAACACTTAGAGCGACGCGGATGTAAATGTAGGCCGGACATCGACCTCTAATTTCTGAGCCGAGGCTGCGTGTTTTGGGCTCTGCGTTTTCATGTCGAGGCCGCAATAACCCCCGTGTTATTCCCAGACGGGGGCTGTAGCTTTGAACTCCCCGCCAGGAGCTCAGAAGAGATTTGATCTTCATTAAACTGGAGTCGCCGTAGGAGAGGCCAACACCGGAGTGGCCGCAGACAAAAAACACGATGCCGAAAGCCGCAAGATGTCGCGCGGACCCGTGTCCCCACAGATCCCGGGTGATTTACATACATTTTCTTCTTGGAGCGGCGTTTTGCATGGCGCTCGCAAACGAGGCATAAGATAACACTTTCTCATCTCCTCCCGCCCGAGTGCTGCTAAATACTGCATGGGATTTGTTCTAAGCGGCATCGGTGGTGAACTAGTGCCCCCTTAAGCGCCGGCCTTTTCATCGTCCTGGCACGCCGTAGGAATAAATGCAGTGTTGTGCTCCCTCACGCGCACACACACACATCTACACGGCAATAAGACAAAGTGACCATTGGCCTCAGACAAACCAGTGACTGAGGGCAGCCGCAGCAACTTGGAATAAAGATCGACTGGCAGTGTCAGCTTTTCCCTCAAAGGTCAATACTCATTACGTTGTATGCACTTCGGAGGGCATATAAAGTGCTTATTCTCTCACAGCGCAAGGACTCTCCAATTTCTCTCATTCGTCACCCGTACCTCACCTTTCTTCAGGTGATCAGAATGAGGGCTGAAGGGTTATTATGTTTGCTGTATTCCAGCGTATCGACTTTCCTCGACACTGAGATGTGAGGGAACAAAAACAATAGACAAACAGTGACAGAGGTATCAGGAAATGGGCATCGAGACGTGGGTGAAGAAATTCAGGATCTGATATGGCGTGTGATGAAGGCCAACCGGATCCTCTGTGAAGAAGAAAGCATATAGGCACTTGGAAAAGATGAAGGTGACCCGCTGAGGTTCAGTGTTCTTCAGTGGCCTCCACAGCCATCATCATGCCAATCCAATGGAGCATCTTAGGGATGTGGTGGAATGGAAGATTAGCAACGAGGGGTGTTCAGGTACCAGCAGAAATATGAGAGTGACGAGTTTTTGAATTTAACAGATCAGGACAAATGTTATTTGTCACATGCTTGTGTGCCTTTACTTGAGTACATGAACGGAGGCTGAGGCACGCAAAAAGATACAGGATGTGACTAACATAAACCATACCACCTATTGTTTAAGTGGCGCTCTCACATTCTGAATCTGTCTAGATCGAAGAGTTTTTCACCTGTTATTTATGAAATCTAAAACCACAACTACACAATGATGACAATGTTTTCTGACCCGCCTTACATATTTGTACAAGAATCATCATTCAACAAAGCCGAGGTTAACGCTGCTCCTCATAGTCAGCCCCCCCTACTGAATGTCACCACTTTCCTCATGCAGCCTTTCTGTGTGTGCCACACATGAAACATTGAGGAGCAGCCGAGGGTTCTCCCAGGCCTCTGAATCATTCAGACGAGTACAGCGCTGTGTGCTGAGAGGACAAGGAGAGAACACTGTACTCACCCTCAACACAGAGGCATTCAGTACCCTGTAGCAAAGTTGTCACATAGAAAGCCCACATAAATATGCACACGCTGTGTACAGTAGGCGATTTACATGGGTGTTCCTCTCTTCATCTGACATCTGTCTAAAATTGCCTACATGTAATCATACACATCCCCAACTGCTCTTCTTACTATTCAGTGCACCTTCTCCCTATCAGGACACGTATCATGCTTCTTTTACCAAATGGATGTATGGCATATGGCAAGAAGACGGAGTAAGTAAATTGGGCGAAATTAATGACATTACTGATGGCTATGTTCCATTTATGTGCCCCAGTGAGCCAGTAATGGGCCTCTATACATAAAACCAGGACTCAGGAACTGGTGCACCTAATAAATGGAGCAAAGCCAACATTAATATAATTGGTGCCTTGTGCGTGTCACAAAGAGATTAGCCCAACTGTGGCTCATTTTTAAAGAATGAGCCAGTGAGGTATGGCAATGAAGACAATCCATTCAGTGAATATGTAACCCATGATACCATCTCATCTTACTTATTTCTTGCCCTTTCGGGCAAGGGTTAAAGATCCTCACAGAGAGTGTTTATGGCCCATCGGAACGTAAAAGCATTTGGATTTTCTGTGCTTACAGACAGCTTAATGACAACACTCCTTATTGATTACTGCTGTGACAAAAGAATGCAGGGGGTAATCCTGGGAGGGTTAATACTTGACACCCACACACACACAAACTATAGCTTAGTTTAATCCTGAGCTGGAAGACCCTCTGTCCCCAAACAACTTGCTAGACAAGTTTCACAGTGTTGGAAGAATAGGCAGGGTTTGGTTAGGCAGTATTCTGTCACAAAAGGGCCATGAAACAAGCACTCCCAGTCCTGTGTTCGCAATGTGAATTCGTCCAAAGACCTTTTGTCTTTGCATTTTCGATGTGCCAGTGAAGCATGTAACCACATTTTATTCCTGGCACTGTACACTGACATTAAACCATGGATGCTATTGCTTTCAATTCCTGATAAGAACTCTTGTGGCTGCAGCTGCTGCGAGCAGGTAGAGTTCTCATTGGTGTGCAAGTATCAGCCTGGACTGGCACAGCACAACACACAGTTTTGTGTTACTGAAACATCTTTGTTTCCCAACTCATGGGAATGTCACAGTGCTAAACCGCAAAATGTGTGTGTGTGTGTGTGTGTGCGTGTGTGTTTTTTTCACCTAGAACATTCCAGAGAAAATCGGGTAATAAAAAGTTGTGGTTTAGATAAGTAGGATGGGTTCGCACAAGATGTTTGTGTGATTGCTTTGCTGATTTAACAGCAGATTAAACGTGTAAAACATTACTGTTGACACATCATATGTTATCAAATTGAAGGATGAAGACATGATGCAGGGCCACTGAAATGCTGAGATTTTGTACACGTCCTGGGATTGGCAATTTTATCTCTGTCTGCCCATCCTCTCGTGTGATTCCTCCGGCGTACACACCTACGTGCTTGTAACACAGAGTCAATATTTGCATCTTGAGGCGCCTTTCTAGCAGAGCATGGAGAGCTGCAGAACACGTTTACCAGCGCGCTCAGACAAACCACATGAATAGAAAACACAGTGCAGAGGAAAAGAAGCACGGGGAGAAAATGTCCTCTAACTGTCCCACTTAGTGCTGCGCTTCACTCAAGGGGCTGAAACGGGAGCCCTGTTTCGACAGATGGGGGGGTTAAGAGAGGGTGTGTGTCTGTGTGTGTGTGCACAACGATAACAGGGTGTGTGCCTCTTCTGTTGCTCATGTGGTGAGATGAAGAGAGGGCGTGTGCATCTCATTTACAGTTGCTTTTTGCAAGATGGTGGCTCTCCGTCTTTTGTTACATCCACAGTCCAATATTTCTCCCCCAAAATGTTATCTTTATTCCATTTTCTGTTGCAAATGAATACTGTTTACCGTACTGAATACTGGACACTGTTTACCTTGGTGTTCCTGGGAAAATGTGGTATCTGAGTACACAGGTAAATCAACTAAATCAGCTCTGCGCACTCTGACTCAAACACCAACTAAACTGTTGCTCTCCCTCCCCAGCTGTGTGCTCTGAATGACACCACAGAGGTCAGTGCAGGCTGCCAGATTTTTTTTAGATCTGCATCACAGAATAATATACAATGTGACTGAAGCAGCATAACCATGGGCAGCGCCGCACTCAGAACTCAGCAGAATCCTTTGTCTCCCTATGTGATATCTGAGCCATCGGTCGGCCGCCTCCTCTCACAGGCAGCCATCTGCTGCACCGAGTCAGCTTCAAGTCCACGCCGCAGCAGCCGGCTGACCTGCGAGGGAGGCTGCGGGCCGAGCCGCTCGAGTGTCTCGCGTACCTGGAAGCCTCGGCACGCCGGCTGATTGACTGCCTGGCAAGCTGACAGGCCCGGGTGACTGACTTGTGGGCCAAGCGGGCAGATTATTTTTCTTACCAGGGGGGAGGGTGCAGGGGAGGTACGCGTCAGTGCCTCACTCTGGGGAAGCCCTCAAAATTTGTTTGTGCGGGTGTGAGCATGTCTGTGGATCCGTGGGCGGGTGTGTGTGTGTTGCCTTAGGCGGATGAATGCAGACATTGTTTGATAGCACTGGGCTGGAAGAGGAGAGGCCTGTGCCCAGAGCAACTGAGGAGGAGGAGGAGGTGGAGGAGAGAATAGGAGCAGGGGAGGGGAGGAAGGAGGGGAGAGGAGGTTTCTAAGTGGGTCGGGGTATCAGGGAGATTTGCGGGGGGTTGGGAAGATAGAATAGGCAGTAAAAAGAGCACCCACCCTGGATCACGCCGAGCAAGGAAAAAGGGGAAACTCTGGGTGAACCTCCCGCAGGGGAGTATGACACATTTTAGGAGAGATGTGAGAAAATAACAGGAGAGTTCAGCAGGAGAGACGAGGAGCACGAACATCGTTATTTTTGTTTGCAAAAACACTTCAATCAGGGTTGCACAAATCATTGTATTGAATTCACACGACAGGCACACTGTAAGACTTCAGAACTGCATATATCTCTTATGTCGTAGTCAAAAGAATGATCAAAAAGCTGCAAAAAAATGCAAGAAAAATATTTGAAAGAGCAACACAGAGTTCATGGAAAAAACTTTTTCCTTTGGTTAACAAACAGTTAATAGCTTATTAATGCTTACAGGAACTCTGCTGGTTGCCAAGGTAGGTACAAACCATATAGCTTATCTAACAAGAAAGATTGTATTGTTGCTAATTTAATCAAGGTTCTCTCTTTCTCTCTCTCTCTCTCTCACACACACACACGCACACACACACACACACACACACACACACACACACACACACACACACACACACACACACACACACACACTCACACACTCACAGACATGCACACACCCAAACACTTGGGATGCAAAGTGACAGTTAGTGTTGTCATAGCTCTCAGACACCTGGTGCTGTGTGTCCATATGGAAGATGCTTGATGCCATATGGCCTATATGTCTGGGCCTAACTGTAGCTCTCCCAGTAGTGTGTGTGTGTGTGTGCAATGAATTTGTGTCTAAATCTATATCCCGACTTAAGCTCATTCATACTCTTATCAGCAAGTCTTGTATTTGAGTCCTCTAATTCAAGCTCCTTAGATGCTTATATTTGTTTCCTTTGAGCTTTTCCACACTCGCACTCACAAATGCATACACATGCGTGACACACACAGGGTTGGGTGTGAGTGATGCTGATGAATCTGCAGTGTCAACCTACGGCATGAAGCTTTGAAACAACTTGGATTATACAGTAATTCAGATACAAATCTTCAGATACAGAGCTAAGTTTTCTTCACATATGAGAATTTTTTTTCACAGCATCTCTGTGCGTGTTCCATAGACGTACGTCAACAACATCAAACCCAAACAAGTATGCACGCAGCCTTTATAATTTTCCACTCTGTCTCATGACCCACTGAGAAGGCTTGCATAAACATATCGAACTCATGTCGAATCCATCATAATTCATTAGTGTGCGTGTGTATCTCCTGCATAACTTACTTGCAAAGCACACTGACTCTGACACTGTAGGGATGCACGCAAAGGGATGGAGGGAGGGTTGAGGGGGGATGCATCCAGGGCTGATAAATTGATGAACAGTCAGTAGAAAAGAGCAAACGGTGCATTGGTGACAGGGAAGGTACAGGAGGAAGAGGATGGGGGAGGGAGTGTGGAGGACAGACACTGGCGCCCCGCCAACGTTGACGAAAGCTGCTTAGCCCACCCAGTTGCCATGGATACAGTAAAGAGCAGCTCCCAGCATGTGTGAGTGTGTGTGTGTGTGTGTGTGTGTGTGTGTGTGTGTGTGTGTCTGTGTGCTTGACAGAGAGAGAGAGAAAGAGAGGGAGGGGAGGGAGGCTGGCTGAGAGAAAACCAGCAGGCAGGCGTTAGAGCAAGTCAGAGTGGGAGTGAAAGAGCAGCAGACAGCAGGGTGTAGAGAGAGAGCGAGAGAGAGAGAGAGACAGAGAGAGAAGGGTGAGTGTATGTGTGGCCAGACAGAGAGAGAGAGGACAGAGAGGCAGCTCGAGAGCTTGAGGGAGGCGATAGAGTGGGAGCGATAGAGTGCCGGATAATGGAGGTGCAGTCTGAGTGCGTGGAGCCTCCTGTGGCCCCTCAGTGTGACCCCCAGCCCACAGGGAAGATCAACAAAGCCGCCTTCAAACTCTTTGGGAAGCGACGCACTGGCTCCGGGATGGCGAGCTTCTTCTCTTTCAGGAACAAAGGGGCCACAAACGGTGGGACCAACGGGAGTTCCGACAATGGGAATTCCTTGAACGGAAACAGCTCGGCGGCTTCGGTGGAACTGGTCAGGAGCAAAACCCACGATGGACTGACGGGCTCCGGCAATGATGCTGAGGGGCAGAGAGGGGAGGGGTTGTGCAGCCAAGAGGCAGGAGCTGTGAGGTCCCTCAGTAAATCGCTGAGTTTCTTCTCCCTTCTCCGACGTGGGAGTTTTCGTTCGAGTGAGAATGGAGGGGCGGGCCTGGTGCGAAGAGGGAGGGGCCTGAAGGGCTTCTTCAGCAGCATGCGATGGAGGCGCAAGGAGAAAACAAACGAGGTAGAGGGGGAAGAGGCGGAAGGGAAGAGGCAGAAGGACGGGAACGTCACAGGCTCCGAGGAGGCGAAGGATATCACGCTTACCCTTGAGCCGCCTCTGCATCATCACCAAGAGGTTTGTGGGAATGCAGAGACGGAGCCCCATCTAGAGACTCCCACCACTAGTGTTACCATGACACCCACACACTGTGTTGCCATGCCCGGGCCATCTGGCGAGCCAGACTCCCCCTTCCCTTACACGCCAACCGACTCGCCGCTTCGCCCCCCCATCCAAAAAACCAAAGCTTCAGTTTCCAGCCTCACCCCCTCCCTGGCCACCCCCCCCCTTGACCGCTGCAGCACGGGTGACCCACCCTCGGAGCCTACGGTGGACCGCCTGTGCTCCCTGCTCTTCACCGACGTCACGTCCCTGAAGAGCTTCGACTCATTGACAGGCTGCGGCGACATCATCGCCGATGCCGATGAGGAGGGACCGGTGGGCAACGGGGGCAGCGGCACCAGCAGCAGCAGCAGCAACGGGGGAGGTGGAGGGGGGAGCATGGGAGTGGGCCGAACGTCGGGTATCACCAGCGCCATGTCACGTGGCTCCCCATCCAAAGCCACCATGCCCTCCCAAATGTTTTCAGTTTCCGTGACCTCAGTGCCTTCCTCCCTTCCGGCCCGGGCACGGGCCCCACCTCCCCCGCCGCCGCCGCAGCACACAGCCGGCAGCGGCGTGGTGGCCTACATGGGCGGAGGGGAAGAGATGGCCAGCCCCGAGGGTGTGGACGATGCCGACATGCAGGGGCTCTGGCACATGCTACCCTCCACGGGAGATGACTCCCCTGCTTTGCCACGATCGCACCAACCTCAATCCTCCACCCCCACTTCCACGTACCCCCCTCGAGCCAGCAGCCACTTGCCCTCAGCCCAGAGAAGTGCAGACCGGAAGGTTCCCCAGGTGAAAACACTGGGCCTCAGTAAGATCCCAGTGGTTGGTGGGGCCGGAAACCGAGCGGCCAAACCACCACTCCCTCACGCACATGGCCGCCATCCCACATCACCTGGGGAAAAAGAGCTTCTGAGTGACGAAGGCTACTGGGACACGCCCTCAGCAACACCCACAGCGACACCCGACGAGAGTGGGCTGCAGCGCAACCAAAAGACAGCCCTCTCACGTGACAGCTGCTCTGGAGACCACCTGTATGATCTTTATAATGACCCCGAAGAGGAAGCAGAGGACGAGGAGGAGGGAAAGGGGGACGATGAAGATCTAAACAGCACTCCCTCGCCATCCACTGAATACAAACTGAGCCCCACCTCCCAGACAACCCCTCCATCTTCCTCCTCCTCATCCTCTTTCAGATCGATGAAAGGCAGCACCAGCCTTCCTCGGGAATCCAAGATCCCAGTGAGCAGCAGGCAAACGTCCCCTCCCCACTCCACCAGCCAGTCAGCTCTCTCCTCCGTCCTCGAGGCTCAGTCCCCTCCACCAAAGACAAACCCGCCTCCCCCAGCTCGAACCAGGATCCCCGTCTCCAAGGTGCCCGTTCGTCGCTCTGGAAACAAACCTGGCAGCTCCACCAGAGGAAGTGCCCACAAGAAGTAGTTCCCAATGAATGGGTGTTCCCCACCTCTTCACCTATGGACTGTCCATCACTTCAGTGCTGTTTATGCATAGCCAAAAGTTTTCCCAGACCAAGAAAAATGTTGAGCTGTAGAGTTAACGGCCTATAAATTCCTCTGAAATCTTAAAAGCTCTCATTCCTTAAGTGTTTTTTGGCTTACGACAGGCTAGAATAGAATGTGTTTTGTTCACTTGAGAAAGTCACGAGGAGGCTCCAGAAAGCTGGGTTTAACACTTCACAGCTCTCACTGGGACGTTGGAGGCTGACTCTTGACAATCCCTGGGCTTGCAATAGACACATTTGCCTTGTAACTTTCCAGGAATAGCTCCTGACACGCGGGAAGTGCAACAGCTCATGATTGCACGCTGCAAGACAGAATGAAAGAAAGAAAGAAATTAAGGAACAAAAATAGCGGAGCACCTTTTTTATCGACAGTTTTCTTATGGAATTCCACATGGCATAACATGATTTGCTCATAAGGACCTAATCTAATCAAAGCTGTTTTTTTTCATGAGTTTGTCCTCTTGTCTAATCTGTAACAAATTACCTCCTAATCTTTTGATCTTAGAACCAAAGTAAGAAAAAAAAAAGAAAAACCCCAGTCTTTCATTTCACAGCCACTGATAAGTTTGAAAACAGACTCAACAATACTCACAACCAGGAATGGCCCACCACTTTTTGTTTTGCTGTTTTATATACATATATATATTTTTGATTTATGAAGACGGTCTTTCTTCTGACCGCATAATGATTATTTAACTGTAAACTGTGCAAATATGCGGATGGACACAGAGATCAGAACTGGTATTATTTCTACTTTGCAACTACACATGTGGCAAAGCTACCCTGCAGATGGCCACACAGCTCTCTTTCTGAACATTTTCTGAAGGTGGATAACCTCTGTTTTTTCTTTTTTTTTTCTTTTTTGTTATTGAGGTTGGATTTCAAGTTTGGCTTCGGCCTGTGTCATTTGGATCTCACTCATAACCCGACGCACCACCCCGAAGCTCATCCATCGGATGTCAATCTCTGGGATTTTACAACCATTTGAACTACCGTGGAGACGTACAAAACTATCGCAATATCCTGCAAAACTCTTGACCTGGAGGGATCTGTTGCACTGATGCTTCACTGCACACACACATACAGACACAGAGAGATGTACTAAACCATACATGATGCACCCACACATGTTCTCTCCCTCTCTGCATGCAGTGCCGCACATACAAGGCGCAAAGGTCAGGGAACTTAAAAACCTAAAACTGAATGATCTTATTTACTCACACTGTTCAACTTTCGGCACTGTCTTTGTAGCTACACTGGATGACATTTCTTCTCTACAGACACATGCACAAACAACCAATTTTTTTCTATTTGGTATTTTCTTCTTCACTGGATTTCATATTGTTTTTATAGGCTCCTCCTACTCAAGTCATACTGCACAGGACTGAAACTGTGACGGCACCAGCTTCTCCATTCTCTCATTTCTGTTTTTTTTTATGTTCATCTCTGCTAAGATGCTGGACAGCCTGATATGATGTGATTGACAGGGAGACATCCATACAGTTGTCGTCAGGCCAGAATATGCCTCTAAGTTGGCTGTTACCCCCAAAAAATGATGAGGAAATTTTGTCAGGGCTTCAAAGATTATGGTTGGGTAACATTAACAGCCGAATCACAGGTTCAAGTACAGGTTAAGAAAATGATTGTGACTTGATGTGAAATCAGCTAAACATCCTTTTCCCTTTCTCTCCTAAAGCTTTTGTACTAACACTGACTTGAGAATAGGAACCACCACAGCTGTGGGTGAATCTGAATGTAGCTTGGCATCATTGTAGATCATGGGTCAGCATATATTTTCCTATGTTGCTGTGTTTTCTTCTTTGTCCCTCTTTTGTGGGGGCAAGACAAATGGTAGACTTTACTGTTCTCTCAGCCTCCCGAGCTCTGAAAAATGAAGACAAACTGCTGCCCAGTGTTGCAGCTCGGCAAAGCAACACTTGTTTTAAGAATGAGGGGGTGTAATGCAGTCTTAAAAGGCCTTTGTCAGTGATTCAGTGGGACAAGTTACAGGGAGCAGTGTGTTCCCTTTCGCTCAGTTAAAGAGCAGGGTTTTCATAGGAAAAAGCAATCGAGATGATGCAAGTTTTCTCCCAGCCTAACCACAAGGGTACCAATGACACTCGAGGGTCATTGTAGTTCATTATAGCTTTCCATCTCATTTACAATGTGACGAATGATCCACAACACTGCTCCAGGTTATGTTTTCACCCTCTTCATTCTGGGACGGGCCATGGAGCAACCTGATCCGAGGTCTGCCCTAAGTGCATTTCTCTCCCAATAGACAGGGCAGGCTGAAGGTCATTTGGAGAGTCCCAAAACAATCACTTTACTCTAAAAATGGGAAACCACAGTATAAGCATTATAACTCTATAATGTTAAGATAAACATGTGAAATGTGGTGTCCTCCATGGCTGATGTCTCTTGCCAAGGGTTGTGTGTAAGTAGAAGTTGTTTTTCCACTTTCTTCATGTATGATATTGTGAAAATGTGATTGGATTCCTCAGCCCATTATACTGGAATATATAGGTTACTGACATCAACCACAGAGGCCACCATATTGCCCCGTTGCTCAGATCCCTTCTTTATTCTGCCTCTTTTTTTCAAATCTGGCCCTTTTGTGTGATCATTCGCTGCCAAGAAAAGCACATTATATTTTCCTTCCTTTTGTTACTGTCTTTTCACAGTGTGAAGTCTTTCCACTTTTCATATTTAATGAATAAAACTGTGTTTGCACTTATAGACAAGCTCCTGTCTCTTTGTAACCATGTTTACGTGAGGGAGGGCCGTGCACTTTCACGCAAGTGGCTTTGTGTGCTTGTGCAATTTCAACCAAACTAGATAGAGCACCTCTCCTCAGCTCCCTCCTCCATCTGTCCACCTCCACATCCGTAAAGGCTTAAATCCCAGAGGAGCAGGCTGGATGGAGGGCAGGGTGCGAGACAGATGCTTTTTGTTGGTGTGCGACGTGTGGCATTTTTGTTGCGGCGTTGCACTTGGTGAGAGGTCTGCTTGGCTTGGGAGTTATGGCTCATCAATACATTCTATTGATCCTGGAGTCGAAGCCCTGATGGATGTGTCATTGTCTGCTGTTAGTCTCCAGTGGGAAAAGACACGTAGATGCACCGACGAGAGCCAGAGAGATGACAAAGGCAGGCAGCTGACGCACAGCTGATGCCCTCGGATATTGAAGCTGCGGGCGTCCTGAATGTAGATGAATGGGAGGGCCCCGTTATTTGCAGGGAAGACACATGTTGCTATAAAAAGCTTAAGTGTTATTGTGGTGTAGGTTAGCATGCATTTGGAGCGGGGAGGAGGATTTGGTGCAGTGCGAATCCCCTTTGTAATGGTGCAGCAAGTCCCCCCACCCTCTTCCTCCCTCTCTGCCCGGCTCTCCCTCTCTGTTTCTGCATGCTGAGGTTTATGTAAAAGCCTTACGTAAGACCATAACACTCACTTGTACCAGCAGACCAGATCAAAGCCACGGATGCTGACAGTGAGATTGTGGCGTGCTGGTGCGCGTGTGTGTGTGTGCGCATGTGACGGCTGATCTCATCTTTAATCTGCTGCTGCTTGGCAGCTGGATGTGGACCTCATCGTGAGCCATGTTTGTTTTGGTGTCTAAATCTGGTAAAAGTGCATGGATTGAGCTAGTGCTGAACACCTATAGGTGCCCGGGCAAGCCGGTGTAGAGAGGAGAACAAAGGAGGAGGGTAATGAAGAAATACACACACAGAAGAAAATGTGAGAGCGTGCTTTGTTGTGTTTGCTTTGCTCTGATGCCCGTAAATGATATTTTAGCCCAGCCTACATGATGTGACAGACACAGCAGCTATTATCCTAGGCCAGATAGAGCTAAACTGGCAAAACACTGTTAAGACACAAAACTGATAAAATAATAGCTGGATGGAAGGGTGGCATCATCCACATGCTAACTAAATGGAAAATGGTTTCGTTTTGTTGCCTCCAGTGTTTATGTATTGAAATTCCCATAAGGGCAAATTCTATTCTACTCTATCATGATCTACTGTATGTTGGAAATGTGCCGGTGGTTGCTGACGGTAGTCATCATGACATATAATGGGGATGAACAATGATATCATTGGTCAGTCATTTTTAGTAGTCATTTTAATAATATAATTGTTCAACACCACCATTAAAATAAGATGATATGAGTATTAACCACCTGAAAAGAGTTTAGCTTTTTGTAGCAGCCAGTTAGAGAAGGATGACACCCTGACAGATGCTGTTGGAGAAATATGCTGCCGCAGAATTAACAGATTTCTTATCCCGATGATTAGAATGGTTTCATAGCCCTCATGAGCGTGTGTGTGTGTGCGTGTGTGTGTGTGTCCTCGTGTGTGATGGAGCCCAAAGCACCATTCAGAAGCTGTACCCCACAGTCTGCATGGCAGCCTCTCTACAGTCGTTCCCATAGTAACTCCACTAGGTCAACCAATGAAAAGAGGGGGCTGGGCAGGAAGGAGGATGGGAGAGTGTCTGGGGGGGTGGGGTGCTGTGGGGGGGGCAGCACGGAGGTGGCTTGCGTGAGATTGAGTTGAACTGGTGCAGGAAAACATTCTATACCAGTAAAAACATGCTTGCTGACCCACATGTCGTAACACACATGCAAAATATGCAGTGAATGCAACGACGTTCTGTTGCATCGCTTGTGTGTACATATACAGGAAAACACACACACACACTCTCAAAGCCTACGGCCTACTGCCAGTAAGAACTTCCCTTATTAATAAACCATCAACCGGAACATTAAGAAAATAAGTGCTGCATGATGCAAACGTCATTCTCCTCTTCTATGCTTTGACCTTTAGCACACATCATGTGGACGCTGCATCTCTGCAACCTCATGAGAGAAACTAACACCACCACCTCTTCCACCATTTATTCTCTCTGGACCCCCCACCCCCCTTTCTCTCAGTTGGTGTTGTCCTCTACCTTCCTTCACTTCTCTTGCTCTCATATGATGCTACAGTCCCTCTCAGGGTGATGTTGTGTAATGCTCCCACTTGTCAATAATTCAACAACAGACAGGCTTTTGACTGTGAATGAGAAGACAGCACAGTACAATGTGATGCAAAGTGAGGCTGTAGGACTGCCACAAGCTGAACATGTAAATCTTCTATCTTTCACCAGTGTAGAGGATGAATAAATTTGTTTGCCTATGCAAACAATATGACTTTGAAGTGACCTTAAAAAAACAGTAAACAACATGTTGAATCAAATGTGAACTGAAAGGGAGCCTGTGAGCAGCAAAAAAAACATCAATTTTACTCATTAAGCAAATTGAATTATGAATCACAAGATGGGTGATGACTGAAACCTCCTTTGTCAAGCGATGTGTGATCTAATACAGAGCACAATAACTTGAATTTGAAAATAGACATTAAATAGACATTTCCAAAAAGCAGAAATTATTTACGATATAACTCAGAAACAACTGAAACAACTCACTTTGAGAGCAGATAAATTAAAAAAATAGACATTGTAAGTAGTCCCATTGTCACAGACAGCAGCTACAGTAACTGTCCAAAAAAAATCCAACAAACCCTATCTTAGTAATTCTTTTACCCCCATTGACATAATATGTAAAGACTTCATTAGACTGTAAGATAAAGACAAATAACAAATATAGAAATGACTAACAAAATGACCCAAAAAAACTCGACATTTTCTCGTCACCCACCACCCACCATCTTGACTTTGGTTGAGACAGTTCTCCAAACAGCCGTTATCCATGCAGCGATGAAGAGTGGCCATTGAGAGAGAAAGTCTTAATGAGTGGCTCATCGTCTACTTTCTCTACTGCTGACACAATAAAGTTTGCAGACATATATTTAAGGCAAATATCACTGTTTAGTTTGGTTTGGCTGGGCACACTGGACCCCTGTGTGACATTCATCCAGTCAGATTTTGTGGATTTTCATTATGTGATTGCGTGCATGCAGGCCGCCTTATCATTACTGCCCCCTGCTGGTACTGCATTATTCCACACGCAGATGCTTCCCATGATGTGGTTGGATTGACGTGTCCTTTACACGTGCTTTATGACATGGCTGGCTTGGATTGTAACAGATAAAACTGTGCTTCAGAGATTTGAGAAAACGTAACTCCCTCCTCCTGTGCAGCTTTCCCTCTCCCTACTTTCTATCATTAATGCATTATGCACCTGGGGCATTCCACAAGTGCAAACGATTCCACAAGCGTGCCCATGTCACCGTCAAAAGTTCAGATCAGCAAAGCGAACAACACACCTAAATCGCCATAACTGAGTGGGAGTAGCTGAACAGGTACAGTAATTTGAGGTTTTCCTTCAATAACTATGAAAAGCCCATTCATCATATATTCCGTCTTTTTTGTTAAGTAAGCTTACTTTCTCATTAAAACAAGATAAACCATAAAGAGATTATAGATAACTATAGAAGAGGCTAGAATATGGCTGTTTTGCAGTATGCAATGAAATTCTTCATACTCGGCTTGAGACTCATTGAGATTTTGCAGTTACTGGGCACAGTGGATGAGACTGGAACCAAGCAAAATCTTTGGTCCGTAAAGGGTTGCCAGTGTCAATCAAATAAAGATGCCCCTAATTACGCAAGCTAAATACAGATCACAGTCTGGCATGAGAGGGTGAGACACAGTTGAACTGGTATGGGTTGTGAACAAAAGTGTATTAAGTTTCTTGGAACCAGTCCCAGTGGACCTCAGTGGAATTGCAACTAAAGTCGCTCCCACCAAATCCGACCCTGTTGAGGTAGCGTCATTGTTCATTGCTCAGACAATCGGATAACCAGGGGGCACATTACCATGTGAAAATATCATTAATTTGAAACAACATAATCATTCTGGGTCATAACATGATCTAAACTGTAATGTAAACTACTGAACTGGGAATCATGTGTTTCTCAATCGTGCCCCAATCTCTTCAGTCTACGACTAAGATCTGCAATGTCACTGACCTTTGACAGACACACCAACAATTGCAAGGTTTTCACACAGATGCACAGGTTTTCATCCATAAACGCTCTCCGTAACACACACCTGACACACCTAACAAAGTTTACTTTGCTTTGCTTAGTATTAAGTCCCTACGCTTTCTCAGAATTAATTCCTGGTTGACTGAGATTCTCAGAGTCCTTCTTCAGTTTGAGGGAGTGCCAACGTCCACAGTGATATAGGTGAACAGTGCATCCTTCACAACCTCCTTGACTGTGTATTTGAGTGTGTTAAACCCATCTTTTTCCATGTCCTGCTCTGCACGTTGGAGTTTATAAGGGTTCTCTGGATTTGCTTCATTGTGCAAGTCTCTCATATGTCTGATCATTCTGTACTTTCCCACCACCCCATCAGGTCGGGAAATGGTCATTCCACGGTGGATAATCCGTCTGTATATATCGTCGTCCTCCCCGCCCCAGCCCCAGTAAGTATTTGGGAAACCGTTAATCTTCAGGTATTGTTCTTTGGACAATGAGGATACTCCACCAAAATAGGTGGAATAGGGTAAATGGAAGTTGAACTTGTCCATGGCCACAGCCAAGTGTCTGGGACTGTCAAAACATCTGTAAAGATTCCGATCATCCAAAGGAACCAGATCGACATCGGAGAAGACGAAGCAGTCGTAGTCATAATCCTTCAGTGCTTCGACGTATCCGACGTTCATCAGTTTAGCTCGGTTGAACACCCCTTCCCCATCTTGGTTGATGATGTACACGCCGTAGTCCAAGTCTTGCCGCATCAAAATGGGATGGAGGTAATAGAGCCAGTGCCTCAGGTGCTCATGACGGTTTCGGAAGGGGATGATGATTGCCACCTAAACACAGCACAGACAAGTAAATGTCAAAGTTTTCTTTCAAATTAATTTTGAGAAAATTCCATTTTTTTCAAAAGCCTGACATCAATTTAAATATCATAATATATATCAGTGTCATAGTATATTCATATCCACACAAGCACTGGATGATGATATTTAATGCTTTACAATATGAAAACAATTTGGTTATCATCCTTTGACGTTTGATTACGCAAATCATAGATCAAATACCTGAAAGAGACCTCCTGAGGTAAGATTAGGTTTCTAACAAGCTGTCAAGCTCTTAAAAAGTTATTGTAGCTCCATAGATGCTCTATAATAACTCTGTCACCTACCTTCTGTTGAGGGATGCAGGCTGGTGTCTTGAACCTTCCTCCAGCCTTTAGAGAGTGACCAATCTCCAGCCGAATATCATCCAAAGTCCACGAATGCTTGAAGTCCACTCGGAGAGGGCCAACAAGTCCCAGCGGGGTCTCAGGACAGGGTGCTAAAGTTGCATTGACAGGAGCTGGCGTCTCTAAACTCAAAGTTGGCTTCCCTTGGATTGATTTTACCTTGTCATTCTTGCTGTATAGAATAAGTATCCCAAAATATGCCAGACTGAGCAAAACACAGAAGACCATGACACTGGAGATTCTTCTCAGCATTTTTGCTGCTGCTGAAGCTGAGCCGTGTACTCTCACACAGCTCTCACACCTGCTGTATTTATCTTTGCAAGTCAAACTAAATAGGAGGGCGGCCCGGCAGGTTTTAGTTTGTTTCACCGGCTTCCTCGTTCAGGTCAGCTTGTCAGGCGGGTCCTCACACCTGTTGTTAATCATTAAAGTTTCCTCCCACCCTCGACCTAGAGTGATCATGTATAGCTATAAGGCAGATAATTTAGTAAATGAAACAAAATTATTAACAGATATGCCAACCCACTACATGAATACATATGAATTGCGTTCCCATTATGGGAATGCCGACTGTATATTGTCTTATGGGGCCCTCTGCTGGCATTTCCTTGAGCCTGAATTTCAATAAACATGAACATGTGTCCTGAGTAAAAACTTGACAGAGCTGTCCTCAAAAACTGGCCAAGATCCTCAAACAGGTCCACACACTAACATGGAACAACTAGAATGTGTACATTCAGTCCAACTTCAAGTCAAACCTCAAAGTTGCAGGATGAGGCCACAGACCTAACCAACTAGCCTAACCAGTCTTCTAATGAAATATATGCATACGCGCAATTAACTGGAAAAATATCATATTGAAACCAAAACAGACATTTGTCATGTGTCATGTTGATTAATGAGGATAGTTGCCAAAATATGCAGTGACTAAGAGTAACAAGAAATCAACCTTGACATGACCTTTATTCTTGTTTGCAACTCTCTGACTTTGTATTACTTTACTGCTTTGTAAGATATATTTTCCGGTGATTATAACTCTTTCCTTCTGTAACAATGGTCTGGCCGTGTGGCTTAATAACTAGGGAGCGTAAAACTAAGTAGCTTGAAATGTGTTGCTTTCTGGGGTGTGTTTGTTTTAACGTAATAATATTAGGCAAAGGAGCCTTAAGAGTTCTCAAAGTCTGAGGACAGAGAGTCAGGCTGCGTGCATAGTGCCACTTAAGAAAACACATGCAAAAACAGACAAAACCAACATGCAAACTGACAAAACGACTTGATTGATTTGACAGCTCAAGAATAACAGAGGCTTGGCCACTTTGAATGGTGGCAAAAGGGAGAATATAGGAGTCTTTATATCGTATCCCTGTTTTATTCACTGGTAGACTTATCTCTTTTTCTAAGTTATGTTGTAACTCTACCTCTTTTAAATACCAGCTATATATCTTGATTTTCCCCCCTTTTATTGAATGTGTTGTGTGTCTGTTGTTATGTTCTCCTTGCCTATGGACATTTAGTCCGCAATCATAAGATATATTTATTCAAACCATTGAACAGACCAAAACAGATAAAGTTCACTGCGATAGTGACCCAGCAGAGGGGCTCCCGAACTGCCAATTAGAAGTGTTGGATGAGAGGTGAAATGTTTTCAAGTCTCTTCAGCCAAGTCCAGTCACCCCCGATTCAACCCCCTCTGCAGCAGGGTTAAGGCATAGGAAAGTGTTCCCACACACCCTGACATTTTCCCAGCACTTTGATCGAGATGTTCCTTTGTCCCTTTGTAGTGGTTCATCATGTTCACCACAGGGATTCCCTGTTGTTTTCATGGCCGCTTTCGTTATGTGATATACATGGCTAATATGTTTGTTTTGGCACTCAAACAAACTCCAGTTAGGGCTGGAAAATGACCCAAGCTGCCAGTCGAGATGTTCAATGTTTGCTTAAATCGTAAGTCTTTCCACCACTGTTCTGGTGGCAGCCATTAAAGCTGATCTTATTTTGACTCTCGAAGAGCCAAGATAATATGTGGAGATATGTGGGTACTCCTCCAGCCACATCTTTTTTTTTATTTTTATCAATTGTCTGAAAGACAGGAATGTAAGGAGGAACTATTTCTGAATAAGTCTGAAAAGCAGGTTACTCAGATGGAGTAAATAAGGCATAGGGCAGACATTACTGGAACTACAGTCTCCAGCACTCACACCAATTAAAGACTCTCCATTTGGCCTTAACACATGCATGTTTTTGGACTGTGGTAGAAGTCTTGAAAATTCAATCTGGGGCTGTTCTTGCTCTGAGGCAACAACACTATCATATTGAGATATGCAGTCAATACTTTGTGTAGAGGGTGTTGTGGGTGCCTGTTTATGTGTCACCACTAGAGGGTGGTCATACCCCACTGTAAAAAATGAGACGTATGAGAGTCGTTTTTGAGGTTAAAGCAACTCTGCATGCCAGTGTGTGAGGACACTGCGCATACAACAAAAACACACACAGACACTCAAGTACATACCATCTGTATGTGTCTGTGTTGTGTGTTGTGTGTTGTGTGGGAGTATTCTTCTTTCTGTTTTTAACCGCGCACTTGTGGATAAATGTGCTGCTGTTTGCTCGGAAACCTGATCCTGAGGCCTCTATCAATGGAATTCAGCATTGGTTTGAAAATTTTTAATAGAATTTCTTCCTCCTCTTTTTTTTCCCTCCACACCTCCTACTGCTTTTTTTCCCCCTTTTGCTTATTTTTGCTGCTCGCACCAACACGAGTTTCAGAGCAAGAATCATGCTTACCAAGACACATTCTGAACCAGAGAGGCTTTTTGGACCGACATCCAATCCAATCTGAGTTAGCAGGGCTGGCAAACCCCCACTGATTTAGCCACACAAGTCTCTGTTGGCACTGTGGCAGCCCTTTAGAGTTGGGCGGGTCTGCTGTTTTTGGAGCCACATCTTACTTAGCATGCATGCTTGCGGTGTCAGAGCAACATTTATGCTGTATAATTTCTTAATTAATAGATATGCAGAATGTGGGTCTGTGTTGAAACTGTAAAACTGATCCAGGAGGGATTTTTTTTTGTATAAATTCTGTGGTAGCGACCCGGTGCTTTTTTCCCCCCAATACTTCTCAGGCTTTTGCTGAACACTTCTTTACTGCCATACGACAGGATTTCATGAATCAGCACAGGATAGTGTGATAATTACTTTAATAACCACACATACACGCAGAGACCACTCTGTTCTGCCAGTGCGAGGCCTTTCTCACACTCTGTTTATTTTCATGTGGGTCTCACGCAATCTATTCGATTCTGAAATTATTGTAAATAGCTCTGGTATTCCCAGTCAAATACAGCAGAGGCTCCAGCATGCCAGGAATAGAATAACAACGCTAGTGCTATGGTGGGAAAGACACACAGCATTATTAAATATATATATATGTATATGCAAGATGTTTTGTAGATTTGTGTAGCTTGAAATGTCAAATGTCAAGTATTTTTGGCCAAGTATGGCTCCTTAGAGGATATCTAAATCTTGTTGATGGCAGAGCAGCATACCCCCCCACCACCATCTGAAGATCTGAATACACTGCATACGTGCATTTACTGCAGCCATGTCGACAGATGCGAACACACACACACACACACACACACACACACACACACACACACACACACACACACACACATGCACTTTTATACTCAACCACAGCTCTTAAAACAGCCCTAGTTACAGCCCAGAGAACTCAGCAGTTTAGTGAAACATGATGCCCAGACCATAAAGCGTGTTTGTGTGTGTGTGCGGTTTTGAGTGGTCTCAGCTGTGTGGGACACACTGCAATGACAGCCAATCAGAGCTAATTCAGAATCGGAGTGGTTTTGACGGCTCCATGGTCTACCCGAGGGAACAAAGCCGTTTGTGTGTATGTGTGTGTGTGTGCGTGTGTGCCCTTGTGTGTTTGTGTGAATGTGTATGTGTGCATACCTCTCAGCCTCACTCTGCACTCCACCTGCTTCTCATTGCCCAAATGGTCTGACAAAATCTTTTTTTTTTGTTATATCTTCAACATTTGTATTCTGAAGCTTTTATTCCAAAGGCACAAAATGATAGAAATGTATGAGTCATTCCAATCTGAATTGGAAATAATCAGTCGAATCAATTAGAAGATACTCTTTGTGTCTCATTTGTGTGTTCCCGATGCCTGTGAAATCTCTCTGTCATCCTTACAACAGAAAGCACATGTGCAGTTTCCCATAAAAGTTGTATCAACAAATGAATCGGCTGAGTTGAATGTTTAAATCGACCTTGACTCAATTATGTGCAGACTGGCTATTGACTGAACAGAGGAAATACTCTCTTTCTTTTGTCTGAAATTGTCATAACACCATACAGCTTTTATTTCTTTTCAATCACATCAATTATAAGTTGACATTGATAGTTTAATATATTTAAAATCTACATTTCAATCAAATAACAATGCATTAATAGCAGTTTTAAGAAACTTGAAATGAGCTTGATGTATCCTTCACTGGGTCAGTACAACCAGATTTTATTTTTAAAAAATCCAGCAAGATATTAGACATGGATGTGACTCCTGCTGACATACACACTTTACTGTAAGTAAGAGTTTACTTGACTGATTTACCAAAATGAGTTCGACCTTTATACATAGCCACCCTGCATTGTCAGTGCTGCATGTCCCTGCATGGGAAAACCCAAACAGTGTTGTGGTGTGCTTGAACAAGTCACACCACAAGTCATGCCACGTTGTATCTTTAGTGGTGGTCTGACCATTAAAGAGCTTGCATAAAAATAACTAGGCATGAATTTTTGACCTCGCTCATGTGGCAGCGCAAATGACCATTTGAAACACAAGAACAGATAGACACTGACAGACTAAAACTCATTACAATATGCACCATGGGAAACCTCATTTGTGGCAACATGGTGACTTCGTGGCAAGCACTGTTGCCTCCGAGCGAGAAAGAGCTGGGTTTGGTTCCAGGGTCGGCCACGGGTCTCTCTGTTTGGAGTTTGTATGTTCTCCTTTGGGTTTTATCCAGGTACTTGGGTTTCCTCTCACAGTCCAAAAACATGCGTGTTTTATCCAGGTACTTGGGTTTCCTCTCACAGTCCAAAAACATGCGTGTTTAGGCTGATTACAAGCTCTAAATTGCCCCTAGGTTTGGGTGTGAGAGTGAAAGGTGTGTGTTTGTGTGTGCCCTGTGGTTGACTGTATGTAGGAATAGTACCTCATTCATTATAGCAATAATACATGCAATAATCATCCACCTGTACCATTTAAATTAACTGTTGTTTCCATTTTATTTTAACTTCAGATATGTTTTGTTTTTTATTCTTGGTTGGTGCAACTGCTACAAATCCAGACCAAGAACAGCAATGCATACCACACATAGGAAAGTAACAACTCTTGGTGAATTACACTTTTTCAAACTTTGACAGTTACGTAGGTGTCACACTCACATATGAATAAACATGTTTGGCACAGAGTTAGTTTGCAGGCGGATTTTCTTCCTCAAGGATGGCATACGTTCGTGTAAAGGCACAATCTTGGGTCTATTTTTTGCCATAATTGATGCCTTGCTCAATGGAAGCACCCTATACCACTCTACTCCCCAGGATTTCATGGCCTGTCCAGGTATATGATCAAACAGTTTCGCAGTCACAACCTGCTTCTCTCGCCTTCAGGCGATCACCATTTGCGGCGTTTAAGAGAAAGCTGAGCAGGCAACTTCACCTACTCCAGAGTTGGAGAAACATCAGCCCGGAGTCACAGGACTGGGTGCAAAAACCCAGGGAAGGGAAACCGACAAGCGTCGTCCTCTGCTGCCCTTATCATCCATCGCTCTCATTTTCTACGTGACGTGAAGCTGGCGCACTTCCCAATAGGCCCCGGGGCGGCATGTCAGCAGCAAGTGGAGAACGAAGGAGAAGCGCTCAATTAGGGCCCATTGACGTATGGTCTTCACGCCTAACTGTCTTTGTCTCCTGTTCCTGATAGGTAGCTCTGCAGAGGCTCCCTCTCGCTCACTTGCTCACCCAGTCACATGCCGGCTACCTCCGACACCCCCGCACCGAATGTCTCGCTCACTCGCACACCCGTTCACTCATTTCCCTCTTCATTAGCGCAGCCTTTTCTGTCTCAGGTAGATGGACTCCCTCGCTCACTTATTCGCCTGCCACCATTTGAAATCGTGGCCCTTATTCTACGCCGCTGAATGGGAAGATACACCCAGCAGCACGGCCATTCACTGTGACTTTGACACGGAGACAGACATTTGCTGGTGAATTTTCTGCCAGTATGAACAAATAGCACAAACAATTGGCAATCTACTGGCTGAACACTGAAAACACTGGAAATTAAAAATCTCTACATATTCAGGCTACCACATGAAGCTCTGGCTTTGAAGTTCACATGTTCACCTCTCACTTAAATACTTCACTATGGCTGTCTGCGAGGCTGTTCTAATCTCAGCAGGTACAGTATATTACACTGCAGTAACCTCCCTCAACGCCTGGTCAGAATGTGAGATGTTCCTGTACTGTTTGGCTGTGGTTGCTCAAACATGGCTACTACTTAAACCCACCACCCCACATACAATGACAGAGTAGTGGTTTTCAAGAGTTTGTTGTGCTGTTGGATTTAGACAATGGGAATAACTAAAATGACTGGTCTTTGGAGGTGCTGGTAGCTGGGTTTTGTTTCCTTTGGTGTTTCCCCATTTCCACGCTGTGCGTAAGTGCATTTGACACGAAGCCTTCACCCTCATACTCACACTGATGGGCAATTTACAGTCTCCAATCTTCTGACTATGAGAGAAAATAGAATCCAGAGGAACCCAATGCAAACTCTGCACAGTCTTGCTGTGAGGCCCTAATCCTCTGTGACACTCTAAAAGAAGAACAAAAATGATAATTAATTCCAAATGTTTTAACAGGGTTTCGTCAACACAAATTAATTCATACCTGTGACTCATATTAGAATCATAATCAAAAACTACTTAGTTATACAGCTCGGTAGAATTTCCTTTGGTGACTTGTGCAGAAAACAGGTAGGAGGATTACATAAACTGTGTGTGTACAAACCACATTTAGACTGCAGAGCAGCTAAACATCATTAATACTATTGTTGCAATTAAAACTACTACTACTACTACTACTACTAATAATAATAATAACTTTTGTCAGGTTTTGTCAGTGTCAGGAAGGAACAAAGGCGAACGAACTTCTAATTGTATATACATTTCTAATTTTCACAGTTAAATGAGATGACCTAATATGTGGGGTGGGGCTCTTGAGCGGTGGAAAAGCATCTGGTTCTCAACTGGTTTGCAAGTGGAATGTCTGAACCAGCTCTAGCACCTGCCTGGAACCAAGTTCTGGTGGAAAAGACATACGAAGGGTAAAGCAGCTTTAGCTCACTTTAGCTAGCGTTTGCTAGTTAGTTTGTTGTGTATCTCAGACTCATTCCCGTTTAGCTTAATCGTCAGCTCTGTTTCTCAGGTCATACTGAAGAAAAGTTAAATACGGCATTTGTAGTTTATATTACATCCTGTCTGTCAGATTTGTCTCTGTCTTTTTGCTGCCATTTCAACGGATGAATGGAAGTGCTGATGTTTTGGGAACTGGTAATAGCATAGGCAAAAATGGTTCTTGCCCCTCTTTGAGTGCATCTATTTTTGCATATAAGGTCCTCTTTGTTGTGTTTTTTTTTTCATTTTGCTTACTTTTTCCATTTTGCTTACACTTGAGCTCAGAGACCATTGTTTTTGTGTTGAGCCAAAGCTGATGTTGTGGCATTTCACAGCCCTGGGTTGAAATGACGAGACCACCCAATGGCCCTGGTCAAGCTGGTCCTCTGATGCTGTTCTACTGCAAACAGATGCGGTGCTTGTCTCCTCCCACATAACCCAGCTGTGTTATTGGAGGTCTGCGATATGACCTACCTACTGTAAGCTCTGTTATGAACTACAACCTGCAGTAAAGCTTCTTGTTGAAAATTTCTCATTGTTTTATCAACTGTAAGACTGTGTGTAATATCTGCCCCCAACAGAAGAACTGTGAAAGGAGTGTGAAGCTCTGAACAGGATTTGGAATCTGGTTTTTGAGGTTTGGAGGACTGGTTCATACATGTATGGCAAAAAGGATGTCAACGCAAACACACAGTCTGCCCGCTGTGCTCTAGCACGGTGCAGTGCCACTGATGGCCTTCATAAATTGGCTTCACACTTCATCCCTGTGGTGCTCTTTCATCCGAGATACAAGCAGCGATGTCAGACTTTGGACAAATGGTGTATGACTACTATGGCCATTAGTTAAGGTGGATGGGGTTGTTGTTGCCGGTCAGTGTGATTTTTAGCAAATGAAGACTCCTTATTTCTTTGTGTCTCTGAATGTGGGTACTATGGAGACAGACTGACTAATGTTTTTAAATATGCAAAAGTTTATTGCCTAATTTTAGCAGTCTCGTGGAACTTTCTGAGAGGCTCGGCACCTGTCTCCCTTATATATATCATTTTTTAGCACGATGCTGCATTAATTCTAATAATTAATGGGAAATGTTCTGTCTCTGACAATCTTTGAATCATCTCAAAGCAGAAGAAGAAATACAGTCTGTTACCTCTACCCCCCCTCCTTGTTCTTGTTCTTACTCTTCTCCCCTCTCCCCACCTCCCTCCTCTTGACATGTGTCACATTTTGGGCTTCTGCTCTCGAGGGATAAATGCCAGATTACATGGTGTAGTATTTTTATCCGTAGTACATTAACCGGCAGAGCTTACAGCATCAAAGCTTGGAGGAGATAGTCGCACAAGCCCACGCGCGCGCACACACACGTAGTCGCACACACATCAGAACTGAAACGGAGAGTGTAAAGTGCCTCCTTTGATCTCTCCCTCCCTCCTATTCCTAATTACCCCAGTGACACGCATACATGCAAACACACACAATGTACAGATGCCCTGGTGTGGTCTCGCACACACGCACACAAAGAGATGAATGCAGCCTGGAAATCCGTGATATCTAAATCCATGAAATATGGTGAATTAGATGTTAAATGTTCATCTGCCAAGACCTGAACAAAAAAATGGCTTGCAGGGCATGTGATTACACATCGCTCGTTCTGGAATCATGGCGATGTTACAGCCGGCTCCAGTAAATGCAGAAAATCATGAGCTGATAGAGCTGTAAGATATCCATGGCTCTTCAAGTCTTGAATCAGAATCTTTATTTTTATTAATTTATTCTCGCCAGCCCTGTGCAACCATTCTCACGTCAGCTTAAAATGACTTTGTGTTCTTTCAGATGTCATTTCTGCAAACAATATGACATATTTGATTCAAATTATATTGTACTCTTGATTATCAGTAATCAGTGCTCTTGCATAGCAGTGCTTTCACCACTTTGCATCAAATCAGCATCTGTTTGCAAAACATACAGCTGACATTGCTCCAGATAATTCAAAATACACACAAGCCACACAAAAACAATGATTCATGTAGGTGATTGTTCATAGTTCATAGTTTGTGTGTTGTGTTTTTTTTCTCTCTGTGCTCTAGTTTTCTCCTACAGTCCAAAAACGTCAACAGCATGTTTAGACTAGTTGGAGTCTCTAAATTACCTCTAAGTGTGGCTAACTCTCCAGGGCTCATTCCCTCTATTCGCCCTATGTGTGCTGGGCTTGGCACCGGCAGACCCCTGTGACACCGAGCGGTTATGAAATGACTGGATGATTCTTCAAAGAGGCATCTCGGTGTCCGAGCATTGCCAGAATACAAATGCATCCACATATGGATGCAGAGACCCAGGTATGCTTTGACTAATATGGTATAAATAGTCTGCAATCCCTCAATTCTCGACCGCTTTGAAGTTGATAAGTTTGGTGTGTGCAGTCCATCCCTTCAATAAATCAATGCCAAATAGTATTTTCTGACTTCCTGCCACAAACTTACGTCTAAACTGGGCCGAAGGCATAGCAGTACAGTCTGCAGTGTCTGAGACTGGATTGTGGGGGACAGAGTGATAATGATGCTCTGTTCGCAGAGGCGGTGCAGCTTGTGCTGCACATTAGCAGAGCTGGAGTAGGTTTAGATACATTCAGGCACAGTATTCAGGTGTAGGTCATGCACATTTTGGTAGTGCTCAGAGCACAATACATAAACACTCTCTCCAGTTAGTGAAACTCTCATCTGCGATAAGCAGTACTGGCAGTGCAACAGGGTACATAGAGAAAACAGGCACAGGTCTAGTTGTACTAGACAATGAGGGTCAACCAAAGAATGTACTTGTTGATATTAATATGCTAGATTAACAGAATCACAGTGGCACATATTGCCACTTTGGTATCAGGTATGATATAATAAACTTTCTGTGTGGAGTATGCATTTCATTGTTTGTATAGATTGTTTAGGCTGATTGGAGACTCTAAGTCATGGGTTTGAGTGTGAGTATAAATGATGTGGTGCGATGGTCTGGTGACTCTTCCGGGGTGCTGGCTGTTGCTCACACTACAAAACATCACTCAGCTGAGCTCAACTCCTGCTGAGAGCACAAGCAAACCCAGGGTTTGGTCAAATTAGAAAAATGGAAAAGACTCTGAGGTGGATGAAACTGTTTACCAGCTGTTGTCTCATCTCATTCAAATCAGGCAGGTTTCTCACTGTCTCGCTGGTCGCTGGTTGGACCCGCTTTGGCCTGTCAAGCCTGCCAAGAACGCCGCCTCGTTGACCTCCAGGTGCTGTCAACCGATCACTGAGGGGATATTTTGCTCCATTTCCACCACCAGATGTGTGAAGAGCTTCACCCTACTTCATGAGGTCATTCAGGAGAGCTTCGAGTGGAACATGTGACATTATTGTGTGTTTGTGTGTGTGTGTACATTTAAGATTGCACCTGTTTGCTGGTGGTTGGGGATAGGGTTGGAGATAAGACTGGCGTGTTCAGAAGGGCCATACTATGACAGACGGATCAAGGTTTGAAGTCTCTAAGACGTTTGGTTCTGGAGTTATAAGCCATTAAACTTTCCCCATAAAAATGTATTGGTTCGCCTAAAAGTGAAAAATTGTGGTTGAAAAAGTGGTTTTCGCAAAATCTTCCGTCCAGGACCTATTCAGGAGCATGT
>CM055208.1:15023052-15038052 GCA_029224185.1 Karalla daura
GATTAGGGTTAGGCTAGGGTTAGGGTTAGTCTAGGGTTAAGGTTAGGGTTAGTCTAGGGTTAGAGTCAGTCTAGGGTTAGGGTTAGGGTTAGTCTAGGGTTAGGGTTAGGGTTCGGGTTAGGGTTAGGGTTAGGCTAGGGTTTGGGTTTGGGTTAGGGTTAGGGTTAGTCTAGGATTAGGGTTAGGGTTAGTCTGGGGTTAGGGCTAGGGTTAGGGTTAAGGCTAGGGTTCACATCTAGTCCACTTCAAGTCGAAGAACTTTTGATAGGAAGGTCCTAATGACCTGAAACCAAGTCCTATCCCAGCTAAATCTGGTACGAGCTTTCCGGTGATGGCACTCGTTAGTCTCTACGCACTTCCATTCCGGCGATATGGACATTATCTGACCGGAAATGGGTTAGGGTTAGGTTAGGATTGGGGTTAGGGTTAGGGTTAGGGTTCGGGTTAGGGTTTGGGTTAGGCTAGGGTTAGGGTTAGTCTTGGGTTTGGGCTAGGGCTAGGGCTAGGGTTAGGGTTAGGCTAGGGTTAGGGTTAGGGTTAGGGTTAGGCTAGGGTTAGGGTTAGTCTAGGGTAAGGGCTAGGGTTCGGGTTAGGGTTTGTCTAGGGTTAGGGTTAGGGTTAGGCTAGGGTTAGGGTTAGGGTTAGGCTAGGGTTAGGGTTAGGTTTGGGTAAGGGTTAGGGTTAGGGTTCGGGTTAGTCTAGGGTTAGGGTTAGGGTTAGGCTAGGGTTAGGGTTAGTGTTAGGGTTAGTCTAGGGCTAGGGTTAGTCTAGCTGTCGGGTTAGGGTTAGTGTAAGGGTTAAGGGTTTGGGTTAGGGTAAGGGCGAGGGTTAGGATCTTCCTTTTCCGGAGATACGGCCATTTTTTGACCAGAAATGTATGTATTTCGGGAACCGAAGGCCGTAAAGACTCAGGTTAACATGCAGGGGAGATGCAGCGGGATGGATGGCCCTACAGTCCGAGTTGTGGGTGCGATCAATGGGGATCTATTCATCGAGTGGCTCGCTCCAGGCGTGCGTGCGTGATCCAACAACAGGTGAAGATTAGCGTTATTGAGCGTGTGTGTCAGTGTGGATGTAAGGAGCTGACTTTACCCGTGGTTCAATGTGCACCTGATCTGCCCATAACCCAAAGGAGATATGTTTGATCCGAGTTTGGAAAAACTTAACTCTCTTTTACTTATAATAATTCAAATTATTACTCATTCAAATTTTTAATTACGTTTCAATTGCTTTTAAAATCTAATTTCTTTTATTTTTTCTTTTTATTATTATTTTATTTTTATTTAACTTCATTTAATGACTAGGACTCAATCATGGAAATGAGATAAAAAGTTTAAAATGTGTAACCCTGATACCTTCTTTTATTGTGCAGAGCATGTTGTCCTCCTTTCTCACTGTATGAAAAGAGCTGTAATGATAAAGTTTGACTGATCGATGATTCGCCCAACTGCAGATACAGCCTCTAATATCTCACATGGAGCAGCCCCTGAGGTGTTGAAAAATGTTCTTATTTTGCCACTAAATCTCAAGCAGCTGGATTTACCACAGTGTTTCCAGAGGTGTCCTCTCTCGATGGGTCTCGAAACTCAAGAGTGGTGCCAACGCCCTAAGCGTAAGCGTAACAACGTATTCTTGTGGACTTAACCTCAGTTTACTCCTGTTTTCTCTATGTTTTTTCCCCCCTCCCTACTTTGAGTAATGAGTGGCTTGAGTTTGAGTGGAGTGTTAATGTCTGTCTCTGTTTCTCTGTGAGGGGTACATGCTCCCACCAGGGGTGGCTGACAAGAGCTGACTGTGGCTTACCACACACTGAGAGTGCAGCTCTTCTTTAATCCACCCTCCCTCTCTTTCTCTCTGTGTTTCTCTCTCCCTCATCTCATTTCTCTCAGCCCTGACACCTAAAAGCCTTCCCTCCCATCTCCGCCACTGAGTTAATCCCTCAGCAGGTTTTTTGGGGGGGTATCGTGCTGTTTTGGGGCTCGACTACTGACACAACGGTTTAGTATCATAATGGCTTGCAAACACCTGTCCAATTAGGCTGATTGTGATGCACCTCAAACCACTCGACGGATCCTGCAGAGTGGCACAGAGATTTAGCAAAACACACTAAATACTTCTGCTCCGGAGGGATGTTTTTGCAGTTTTGTGACAAATGTCTTTCTGTAAATCCAGGTTTAGTGAAGGGTAATTGAGGGGACTTCAGGAGTCACTTGTCAGCATAGGACAAAAGTCTTTCCGCTAAATTTAAGTTCCAACGTCAGTTTATTCCATGTCACAAAAGTTGCGAGAATTATGGGTTGTCCAAGGTTTACGGGAGGGTTTTTCAAAAACCAATTTACAGAGGAGAATTCAAACATGTCTTGACTTAAAAGTGTTGCACTGGCTCAAAGCTTTGTGTGTTTCTGTTAAAAAGTTGCAAAAAGGGAGGTGACGAGATAACCAGGAGCTGACGTTTCAGGGTGCGTTTGATAAAAGATGATCATTGAATTTTGTGAATTAATAAATTAGATTTTTGACTGCCCAGTCAAAACCCAACATTGCATATCCATTTGGGCTCTATTCTGGAGTTAAGCTCTTTCAGCCACATGGTCCAACTACAAAAAAAAAATCAGGACTCAACTCCGACTCTTCACGCAAACTTAATATAAAAAAAAAAAAAAAAAAAAAATACCATCGAAGGTAGTCATATTCTGTACCCGCTGCACAGGGATAGAATATTCTGAGATTGCATACGGGGGGGACATAATGTACGAGAAGTCAAACTGGGTTCCTGTCTGGAAAGATTAGCGAGAACTCAACTCGGGGAATGACCCAACGTATTATCTTCCGTATCGCAGTATTTACCGCACAGCACGGCCTGCAAAAAGGATCTGACAAAGTTTAATTCACATTTTTCTTACAAGTATGAATCTCTTTGAAGCTGGGGACACACTACCAACTTTCACAGTCATGGATTCTGAAAAGTGTTGGAGTTCACATTCACTGATGTCTTTGCTAACTCGTCCCAGACTAGTAGAGGTGTGCATCTTCAGTACCCCCATGATACGATATATCACATCCTCACTCTTCTGTTACACACAGTCACATAAATATGAATATTCTTGACATTATTTTCTTCATCATTCACTTCATAAG
The DNA here is from genome assembly GCA_029224185.1 of Karalla daura. Classification (NCBI taxonomy): domain Eukaryota; kingdom Metazoa; phylum Chordata; class Actinopteri; order Chaetodontiformes; family Leiognathidae; genus Karalla; species Karalla daura. The sequence continues at coordinate 15,026,188 of CM055208.1, forward strand.
ATAGAAAAATGGTTTAAATGCATGCCCACAATACAGCTGCTCTAATGGCACAGTTAACAGCAATAGTTAAGTCTACTCAAGTCTACTCTACTACTAAGTCTACTCAATTGTGTTTTCCAAAATATACATCTTTGACACACATTGTGTGGGGCCCAGCTTTTGCTTCCCCTCATTTAATCCGAAGTGATGTCCAGAATCACTTTTTAAATTGTGTGGCTTTTCAATCAGGAGTCGACTGCTGCTGCTAGCTGTTGCTAGCTGCTGCTAGCAGTGGTGAGTTAGCAGTGGCGAGCTAGCAGCAGCTAGCAACAGAAGAACAGGAGGAGAAACACATCCATGGACGTTGTTTTTGCCTTTATTTCAAGCATAAACATTGATTATAGGGCATAACTGCATTGATTCAGAACCGTTCCACCGACTGGTACTGAAAGGTCCAGACTCTGTCCAGCTATGAAAATGTGGGTAAAATCAGGCGAAAAAATCTAAGCGTGTCCCCGTCTTGAGGGAAAGTTGAAGCTTATTATAAGCACATCATCAAGTCTGTTGGAATGAATAACACCATATACCTACACAAGATCAATATTCCAGCCCTATATAATGGATCAACACTCATTTTTTTCTGCTAGATCAATAAATTAATTGCAATGAGCCCGACAGTGTCTTGCATTCATTAACAACCAGAGGAAAAAAAACGCCTCGTCTGTCTCGTCACTTCTCCACTGTTTATAAAAGTTTCTGGCTTTCTAAATGTTTTGATGTAACTTTTTAGTTCATTATTAATTCTTACCTTAGGGGGCCACTTTGATCCTTGTGTCTAAGATCTGACCGTGACCTCAGTGAGTTAAATTAATGTGGTGCATCCCTCTGCTTGGGTCGACCACAGTTTGGATCTAACTTCATTTTCCTCGGGTCTTTTGAAATCTCGAATTCACCGTCCAATTCTCTCTAGCAGTAGTTCTAAGAAGGTGCAACACAAGGAAGCCAGCATGCAGCTAATCATTGCTACCGGGGCACCTCTATTCTCAAAGCAGAATTTATTAAACTGGCACAGATTAGGAATTCAAAAAAGCTTTCACGGCTTTAAAGGTAACGATCCAACAGCTGAACTAAACGCTGTGTAAGGTTGCGCTTGCCCTTTAAATGAGCCAAAGCACCACTTTCTATCTCACTGTAATCTCTTTCCCCGCTCGGGCTTCATAAAAATGTTGAACAGCCTTTCTCTGAGTGACCTGGGCCTTGTTCTCAATTAAACCCCATCGCCCTCAGCACAATTAATGGGATTTTACCAATCTAGTTATTTCATTAGCGACAGACTCCCATCTGCTCGATGGCTGCTCTGTTATACATACTGTATATTTTCCTCATATTTCCTCTTCCCGGGCACCGTCTCCAGCCTGGCTTTTGTCCTTTACTGGACTCCACAAGTTCACCAAATACATATTGCGCCTCTTGTAATAATATTTTTTAATCGTTTGCTATGGACATGTTTGGGAGTTTTTAATTGCATCCGTGTTTGTGTGTGTGTCTAACAAATGGTGCAGCTGATGATGCAGCTGTGTGTGTGTGTGAGTGTGTGTGCGCGCGTGCAGCAATAAGTGTGGCTGCCCACGGGCTCTGGAGCTGGTTTAGGAAGACATCACTCTCCAGGCCAGGCAGATAATGAAGCACAGTGTACAGAGACACAGATAAGACGGCAGCCTTACGAACATCTCTCTCTCTCTCTCTCTCTCACTCTCTCTCCATCTGCTCACTCCAGCTCTCTCATTTGCTATCTTTCTCGTTCTTTTGCTTTCTCGGTCTGACACACACACACACACACACACACACAGATGTACAGTAGTAGTGTGTTTCTCCCTTCCAGCCAAACACACTTTCGTTTTCTTCCTGAGCATGATTAGAGGGAAATGGTTGTCAGAGACAGAGAGAGAGAGAGAGATGGAGAGAGAGTGAGAGAGAGAGGGAGAGAGAGATGAATGGAGACATGAAGGGACATGTCATACCATTCACAGAGCACTGGGTCTGACAGGAACCCTCAGGACATGGCACTCGTTTCAAGTGGGGACCAAATGGAGGTGGCACCAGGCTGTCAGTGCTCTCTAGTTAATTAGAAGACATTGCTGTTCTGCCTCGGCGAGGGCAGTTGGAAATCACAGTCAATTACATCCAGGTTATAACATGAGTTTGGCACGGCGAGTCAGCTTGTCACAGCTTGTTTGATGCTGACCATAATGGCTTCATACTGTAGCATTTACATCCCACGATGTCCTGTGCGCACTGCAGCCGAGTGTTGGATTGTTAAAATTGTTGAAATGACCGCACATGTGCCTTTCTGCAGGGCTTGTAATGATAGGTCCACAGCTGGATTTCTATGGAAGTTTCATTATTATGACTCAGCAAGATTTTTAGTGACCCAGGGAAAAAAAAAAAGAAAAACATGGGTCAGTATACTTCCTGGAAGAACACATTTTGCTTAAAAGCTGTAAACTTTGCACTTTGCACATTCTGTATGTTGTATATCTTGTATCTCATAATGTGGCAAGTGATTTCAAGGTGACCTCACCGAACTGTCCAGAAGCTGGGGAGTGTTTTTCCCGTCCTGTCTGCCATGTTATTTTGTGTACACTGTGTGCAGTTCAGTACAATACACTGGGAAAAAAAACAAAACAAAAACAAAACTACGCAAAGGAGAATGCGAGTTGCTTTCATTACCTTTGCTGGGCCGGGGTGTGAAAACGAACGTGGAGTCTCACATTTGGCCTCTTTTAAATAAGTTCACGGGGAAATATTTCTGCTCTCCGCATGCGGAGTCTTCCCACAACACCATCACCGACAAAACCACTCAGTGCCTGATCCCCATCTCTAAACACAAAGGAAAAATGGCTGTCAAGTCTTGAAAGATATCGTGTACCTGCATTTGAAAATCCATTAGGCGAGGCGTGGAGGCTGGAGCAGCCGAGAGCGGTGGAAGCAGATGAAAGGGGTGACTCATTGGATGGGCGCCGCCGCGTGTTTTGAAGATGGAGCACGGGTCTGCGGCGTGGACGGAAAACCGGAAAAGTAAAAAAAAAAAAAAAAAAAAACGTGCCTCTGCACGTGTGCGCGTTGCCCCCTGCGGCCCCGGCCTCCTGGATTTAAAACCAGAAATCTCCAGGAGGGGCACGCCATTCAGCGCAGGCAGGAAGGGAGGCGGAGGAGGGCACGCGGGGTAATCAGACGAGAGAGCACTTGAGGGGAAAACGGCGTGCTGTTGTTCTAGCGTTGTTGTCCCCATCTGCGGTGAAATGAAGGCTTGTTCCTCTCGCTCCATCATGTTCGATGGAGTTCTTCCAATCTCGCCGTCTTTTAGGCAAACCCTATTACCGCGAAGAAGCGCTATAAAACTAGCCCAGATTGAAAGGAAAGTGCTTATTGTTTTTGTACACTGCATTTGCTGGCCCCCTCCTCCTCCACCGTCTCCCTTTTCCTTTTTCTTAGGGCAAAAAAAGAATCCCAAGTCCCCGCTTTCGTGCCATTTGCGAGGGCTGAGGGTCGTGCTCAAACAAGATTGCTGCACTTAATATCCATAAGAAGGACGGACAGTTCTGAAATACCTGTTTTTTTAAAGGTGGTCTCATCTGGTGTTTTTCCCCTGCTCAGAGCCACTTGAAATCAGTCAAGGAAAAATAAATGAGGCTCACAAATGTCCAGAGAGAAGGAAAGATCATAGACCTTGCACCCTTTCACGTCAGATGGAGGCAGAATATACAAATGAATAGGGACGGTCAATTCATTTCAGTCAAGAGCCCTCAATTCGGCCCCATTTTTGGGTATCTTTTTAATTATATCTATTGTGACGTATCTTTCCATCCTTTTCTCCCAGCCCGATGCTCAAGTATACCATGCGTACTGTACGCTACTTATCGCTGCTGACTTGGAGTGGTTTATTAATGTGAGGAGGATAGCGAACGACCTCACCGCACACAAACAAGTCTTGTTCTGAAGCTTACAATGGATGAAACATCGTCTAAATGCTCCAGCAAATTAGCAGATGCATCTGTTTGATCTAAAGTTCATCCACCTCAATTCATGTTACAATTAGTTTGGGGTTTTCACCTTTCCAGCCCGGTGGAGACTGAGTGCGTCTGTAAAACCACACAGTTGCCACCTGCTGACACCAGGCAGGCTTTCTACGCATGGGCATAGTCCGCCTACCACACCATTGCTGTGCGCATGAAGCTTTCGCATTCGCTCATTGCCTTTGTCAGTCCGTGAAAGAAGCACTTGCGATATCCTTCCTCTTATTTCATGGTATCGTTAGGAAGTTTCCTCTCCAGTAGTTGATTGGTCTGCCGGATGGTCTGCTGGCAAAGTAAACACACGCGCACACACACACACACACACACATATACACAGACCCACATCATATTGGCCTCCTCTATCTTGTCCTCCTCCAAAAACACTGAACGGCATTTACATTTTGCCCCGAACCGCATCCACCACAGGCCTAAAACATCAATTACTTTCAGCCATGTTTTGAGTTAGCTCCTGATTGCAGATGTCACGTGACTTGCTCTTAAATTATCTATACTTAAGTGTAATTGAGCAAGACCTAAGAGACTATAAGAAAAGCGCGAGGAGCAATGGTAAACATGACATATATTCATATAAAAGATGCACGATAAGGCTTAAAATAACATTAAAAAGTAATATTTATGGACATATTTAGGCCACATTAACTGCAGATGCAGCACTCTCCAATGTAAATGCACATTAGCATATATTATGACTTGGTGAGCTATGCAAATAAGCTGCCTTAATTAGGGATAAAAAGTAATCTTTCCCTCTCAAGCAAGTTTTCTGCAGGCAAGTGGAGCACTCGGCTGTCAACAGGGAATTAACTAAACAAAAGCTCCGTGGAAGAGCACAACTTTTCCTCATCTGACTAATTCCCAGTGTTTTCTTAGTTAATGGTGTCATGATTAGTGCCTCACTCAGTGGTCTCAAAGCTTCTCAGCTGTGGACTCGGGCTTTGAGCGGCTTCAAACCCCGACTGAAACAGTAAATGTGATTGGACATTTCTGGGTTGGCTCGATGGCATGTTGGATTAGTTGCTGTATTAATTATGCTCTTAGACAATCAACAGCTAAGACTAAGGCTCCACTTTGATACTGAGCTTCGTTTTGGCGTCGCAGAAAGTATAAGTCCTGCTTGGATATGCACTGAAGCAGAAACTTGTGAGAGTGTTATTTTTTCCCCCCCTTTTTAAATATAGTACATCTTTTGCATACCAAAGAGACACATAGAACTTGTCAAATTAGTTATATTGGCTTACATGACCATAAGTCCTCTCACACGATTTCTAAAATAAGTACACGTCAGCCCTCAGCGAGGGCTTGTTTTTTGAGATCACACTTGGTGGTGTAATCAAGCAGGCTTAATTTATGATTCCGTATCTCTCAGAAACTGATATATTTATCTTTTTTGTTAGGTGCTCTTGAGTAAGCACAACATCTACACGCACTATGTTGAGAATGTGAGATTTGAAACTCGTCTCTGAAGCTAATTTCATTTCCTTTAGCTGCATCTGATCGGAAGCAGGTGACTTAACAAAAATGGACAAATTTCAAATTGCAACTAATATACAAATAACATACAAAAGCCTATGTGAATTTTAATTTGAAAGCTCAGCGATACTCATCGCTTTTACTTTTCTTCTTAAATGTTTGTGTTTTTGTGGTATATTGCCACAACACCAGCCAAATCTATCCCACAGCTGTGACGGGGAACAGATGTGGTACATCAAGTACTTCAAGTGGCAGCTTCTTTGATGCCACCGGATTGTGTCAAATTGCAGTTTTGGCTCAAATCCTCATGAAAAAAATCCATGTAATTGACCTGTAGTTTGTCAGATCCCTTCCAATTGTTGCCATGAAGACCTTCTTGCTTACTGATCATTAAGCTTTTGTGTTGGTCAAATGTAGGCGCCCTGCATTGGGCAACCAACCACGATCATGTTTCCACCAGGTTTTTCTCCGTGTTCTCTGTCAGACTTGGGCCTTGTTCTAAGCATTTCCTGGTTTTGGTCACATGGTCAATATTGATTTTTTTTAAGGCTTTTTTTTTGATGCCACTGGCTACTGTGCATCACCTGGGAATAAGGAGTTGTGTGTTTGATTTCATGGAGTTATTATTGAGACACAGGGGGCTTGGGGTGGTTGAGGAGCCTATAGCGTGCGCACAGACACACACACATACACACACAGACCCACATCTACTTGGTGGGGGCCGATTGTTTCAGATGATGGATGTCACACTCTCACCCGTCAACACAGTGCCCCTGCTGCTTTTAATTGCCCAATCAGGAAGCTGGAACATTTGTTATTGTGGGGCAGTTAGGGCCAGATGGCAAACATGGTACACAACCATACACACGGGCAATCACACACACACACACACACACACAGGCACGTGCATGCACACAGCATCTCACTTTCTTTAATCACCGCTTGATTGGGGGTGAATAATGTCTAAAAGACGACAAGGGATGTGCTCTCTGTATACGCGGCGTGTTGATGACAGTGCCTCGCACTTGTCACAACACATTAAAACGCTGTGACACCTGTAAGTACACGCTCCCTTTAGAACGGTCCACTTTAATCTCGGGAACAACAATCACAATTTAGCAATGAAACAAACCAGCGGGGTTGTTGTGTAGACACGTTTTTTTTTCTTTTTTTTTGTCGTGACAAAACGCCGCAGTCGGAGACAGATGAAAGTGGAAACGAGCAAAGAGGAAAATAATAAAAATCTAATCAATTTTGCTTTGTCTCCACGCCGTTCCTCTCTCGTCGTGATGACTCTGTCTTTGCTGTTGAGCTCTCCGCCAAGATGCTTTCCCCTTGGGGAGGCGGCAAAACTCAACCAAATCTGGTTTCAACTGTCAAGCCCACCAACTCGAATCAAAGTTTTACATGTCGTCTTGATGCGGCGTGTGCCTGTTTCGCTGGCTTGAAAAGATGTGGGACAAGAGGTCTCCACACACACACACACACACACACACACACACACACACACACTGGCACAGCTGACTGACAGCAGCAGTTGTACCAGGCAAAACCAGGAGGGGGCAGTGTAATACCAGAGAAACACTTTTGACATAACCCATTGCTTCATATTTCTCTGTCTGTCTCTCATTTTACCCTCTCCTCTCTTGATATCACTTTTTTCCTCCACATTCAGCTCCATCTCTTTCGCTTTGTATGCCTGTCTTTCTCTGGCACACACACACACATCTGCACAATCACGCACGCCCACGTCTACATTCACACACAGAGAGCCACACACGCACAAGTGTGAAGTAATCTCAAGTCTGATACACCCCGCTCAATTATGAGCTACAATGCGTGTAATTAGAAAAGAATAAAATGCATTTCAGTTCTCATTAATGAATTTCATTGATTGGCTCTGTCTCTTTGTTCCTTGTTTTGATGAAGTTAACTTTGAGGGGAATAAACACAACACTTCCAGTGCAATCGGAGTGGCTGTGTGTGGGGTGTGTGTGTGTGTGTGTGTGTGTATATGAGTGTGTATGTGTGCGTGCTCATGCGTGTGTGGCGTCGGGCGTCGCGTTAGGTCGTCTTTGGCCGATTTGCGGCCGGCGTGTCTTTTTAATCCGTCCAACGGGAGAAAATAGAAATAGGCGCCCGCCGCAAAGCGTACAATGGCACCGAGAGAAGACGGAGCATTAAAATCAGAAGAAAGAAGTAATAAATCATGGGACGAGATGGGGAGCGAGATTGGTGTTAAAAAAAGGAGCGAGTGGCAGAGAGGCAGGGCCGGAATAGATGAGGTGAGGGGAAAAGACATAATTGGTAGTGTGTTTGGGGACATCTTGCTGCAACACAGTAAAATAAACCACAAAAATATGAGTTTGAATAAGAGAGAAGGATCCAAATTGGGAGCGCTGGTGTATATTTCGGACTGTGCATGTGTGTGTGTGTCAGTAGTGTGTGTCGGCTGGGGGCCTGCAGTGTTTGTTGGCTGGAGTGGATGCCAACTCTCTGCATATGTACAGTGTGTGTGTGTGTGTGTGTGTTTTGGGCTGCCAGTGACCGTGCCTGGACGGATGGGTGCACTTAATGCCCACACCTTTTGTTTTCATGCATTTCGTGTGCGCCTCTAGCTTGTGTGGTGCGTGTGTGTGTGCGTGAGTGTGTGTGTGTGTGTGTGTGTGTGTGTGCGCGCGGTGGAACAGAGGCTCTGTGTCAGCAGTGGTGTGCCCTCAGTGAGCCTGTCTCTAATTACAGTCTAAGGTTTCAGCGATTCAGCCCGTCCATCTCCCTGTTTAAACCCGGCTAAGGCAGCCAGGCCCCACTGAGCCAAGGTAAACCATACAGCTAATTAGACAGACCGGCTTCCATCTCTGTACCAACAGGGGAGGTGGGTGGGTGGGTGGGTGGAGGGGGGCTGGAGGGAGGGAGGGAGGGGCATGGATGGAGAGAGGGAAGCATGGACGTAGAGAGGAGAGAGGGTGAGAGAGTGAGTGAGGAGGGAGGCAACAGACACACACAGACATACAGAGATGGAAAGGAAGAAGTCAAATTACAAGTGTCCTTTTTTTGTAACTTTTGGACTGTTTTGGAAGTCTGTGTCAGAAGTTAAGCGCAGTGAGACCCAGTGAGATTAATAAATCCTCGCCGCTCAAAACAACCCAAACACTTCATCAAACACATCATCAAACACTTCATCAAACAACAGTTTGATTTGCACATGTTCACTCTCATGCATGCATGCGTGTGTGACTGTGTGTGTGTGTGTGTGTGTGCTTGGAGGGGCAGCAGGGGGGTGAGGAGCAGGGAGGGATGATGAGGGAAGGGGGGTTGGAGAGGTCGAGGCATTTTTTTTTGTGTGCAGTACAGTGTTAGTGGAAAAGGTGTTTTGACACCCTCCAGCCCGTTTGTGAACCCAGAGGTAATTTGCATATTGTAAACAAATGTAAACGGTGGGGAGAAGGTCATTGGTCAACCTGGGGCAAGCTAATCTGCATAATTGGCTCCGGTGGTTCAAATTATAGCCTGCTGCTGCTCTGCTGAGAGAGGGAGACAGGGTGGTGGTGGGGGGCAGGGAGGGAGGGAGGGGTGCAATTATGGTCATATGCAGCCAATGAAAAAAAATTGTTGTATTTTTTTCCTCCCCCCCCCCCCTCCTCCTTTTCTCTGTTCTGCAGCCGTTGCCTCTCCTCCCTCCCTCCCCGGCTCCCTCTGACCAATGAGGGAGCTCAATGCCGGCCGACAGCAATCAGAAATTCATCTCGCCCCACGACAACCAAACACCCCCCACCACCACCACCCGCACCCCCAACCCCAACCCTTACTGAGCGAGAGACAGAGAGAGGGAAAGTGGGGGAGACAGGAAACGAATGAATGAGAGAGGAATGGAGAAAAAGAAGAAGGAAGGAACGGAACAGAGAGAGAGAGAGAGAGAGAGAGAGAGAGGGGGAAGAGAAAGCAGGAGATGGCATCTAGACTGGGTCTGGCCAGTCTGGGCGGTACAACATGTGAGGGAGGGAAGGGTGGGGGGGGTGGCGGCTGAGGGGAGGGCGAGGATGGGAGAGAGAGGGCGAGAGGCAGGCATTGGCTCGGGAGAAGGGAGCTAAAAATGAGAGGAGGACGGAGGGAGCGGCGAAATGGAGGGGAAAATAAGATGCTACTGCAGTCAAGAGATAGGGTGACAGATCTGTTCGCCTCGCACCAAACACCATTTTCTGCCGGCCGTCCTGTCCCGGCTGGAAAAAAAAAGAAAAAAAAAGCCACATTTGCAGATTCCACCTTATCACGGAAAATACTGGAAATCATGTGTTTGTCTGTGCGTGTGTGTGTGTGTGCGCGCGCGTGTGCGCGGGGAGAGGTTGGATAAGGGCACGGTAAATAAATCATGGGGTGCTCATTGGAAGAAGGTCACTGGCTGGACCCTGCCTTCTCACACACAACACACACACACACACACACACACACATCCCCGCGTGCTGACAGGCCCCTGCCCCTCATTTCGGGGTGCTCTGGGTGATTCTCCCAGTGTAATGGCTTCTACCCCATTTCCAGTCTCCTGTCTGTAAGAAATCACACACAGACCCTCCAACAGTAGCTCACACACGCCGACACATACACACACACACACACACCTGGCCAGTCGGGCACTGGGGAAGGGGAACGGACGGAAACAGCCCGGGTAAATACGGTTCTCTTTGTCGGTGTTTTGCTGTGTTGTCTGCGTCGGCATGTGGATCATACTGCGGTGGCCTCATCCCTCATCATGATCACCATTATTATTATTATTATTGTTTTTATGTATTTTTTTCCACAGCTGTTAATATTTCCACTTGTTTGTGCTTGGATTGGTTTCTGATTGTGAATGCTGCGTGTTTTTAAGAGGCCCTGGATCGAGTTTTGGCCGGCGTGGGGGTGGAGGGGTGGGGGTTGGAGGGATGGTGGAGGGGGGGGGTCTTGTTTCTCCTCGCATCCCTCTAAGAGTGCATGCACAGGTACAGTACGAGGAGCCGCAGTCAGATTTAACGCTGCCAACAGTGAGCTGAGCCGCACTGTCAATCGGGGGATGTTTCAGGAGCAGGTAGATGGATTTTCTTTTTTTTTTTTTTCTTTTTTTTCCACCTTCCCCCTCCCCTCTCGGCAGTTACTTGTCACACATTAAGGCTCGACGTGGAGGGAAAGTTGACACCTTGAGGGGCTTTTAAAATGGCCGCGGTGACTTATTGAAAACTCTCACGGTCCATTGAGTTGATTTATTCATGTATACCCGGTCGCGTCCCGCAGTCCAGCGGAAGTCGATGTGCAACTTCCCCTCCGCGCATTATCTTTGTGGCCGCGTCGCGTCATCAATCAGACAATACTGTGACACTGTGGCCATCGTGCTGCAGACCGGCTGAGGCCCGCTCTGTGTGGAGGCTGAGGCACAGCACTTGTAATCGGTGCAACTTGTTGACAATTAGCTTCCTTTTTTTTCCTCCCCTTAGTGTGGAGTGGATTAGCATTTGAGTGTGGGGCGAGGCAGACTGGGAGAGGAATGCCGGGCCGGATGGAGGGAGATGCATATGTCTGTCTGAATTTCTATCTGTCTGCGGAGGGGCGGCGAGTGGGAGGGTCTATCAATCATTCCCAATCATTTATATTCAGCGGCTCATATCGCTCCGCGCCGATTGGGAGTGGGTAGAGGAGTCGGTGCCTCATTTGCATAAGGGAAGAGTAACTGTTGAAAAGCTGTCAGAGCAAACAAAATATATGGCTGATTTGATGTATACATTTGGTGTTTTTGTTGAATGCGAGGAGCCCGGGATGAATGTGCGCCTGCCGCTCTGGCGTTTGTGGTGACAGATGCAATCTTGCCGGCGTGGAGGAAGAAAAGGCCTCTTTTTTAAAAATATATGAATATATATATGTAAAGATATATAAATATATATATCCTCCTGCTTTGCTTTTGTTGCGTTTCCTTGTTGCTTTACACCTGCTTCACAACGCCTCAGTCAGAATCCTCTATCGGAACGTTTGAGCGGTTTTGTAACACGCAGCTCAAATGAAAAGTGTCACAGTGAAAATTTTCCCGGATCCTTTTAGGGGACCGCGTGGGTATAATTTGAAAAGGGACAAAATGAAGGATGTATTTTTTTTCTCTTAAAGGAATAACCTGAGAAACCTTACAAAGGCATACATGTTTTTGGAGGGCGGTTCGCAGCGTACAGAGTAAAATATGCAACCTTTTCTCCTCTTTTAACTTTACTTTTCTAAACATGGGTCTTTTGCATTTATTTAGACCTTGATTGAAATCACTGTACCTACGTTTTTAAATGATAATCTTGCTTTATGAATTGTGTTG